>OY756996.1:12538629-13138629 GCA_963580505.1 Ennomos erosarius
CATTTTCTTTCATTTTGTCAATAGGCATGATGACTTCTATTAAAAATGAACAAATAAATAATACTATCATAAAGAAGATTGAAAATGAATGCAATAATTGAAAAAATAAGTAAAATCGGTAAATAAATCACGGGGTAATAAGCTTTTAAAATTTCTAAATGAGGCATCTCCTGTCCCTTTCTCGCGAAACAGAGCGCCTCCACAGTTACTATGAAAAATCCACCTGTGACGTCACATGCCAAAGATTTGTATGTAAAGCTACCACAGCTTAGTAATGAGGTACTATAACGACCTTCCTCTGACGTCACTGGCCGTTTGAGCTATCTCGTTCTATTCTTTTTAAAATGCTTGTAACTTTGTCGTTTTTTGAGATATTTTATTTTTGTTTTCACAAATGTTTATCTTTTGAAAAATATTTTTTATTTATGCAAAAAAAATTAGTCATCATGCCTATTGTGTTTGTAACGACAGATTAGCGACAGTTTAACAACGGCCATCGTCTTGGTAGAAGGCGTAGTGCGGGGAAAAGTTAAGTGAAATTGATTGAATGAATGAAGCATTGAACGTTAAATTATTTCACTTGCGATGTGTAAGTAGATACCTATTAATAATTTTTTTTAAGATTATAAATAACGTGACGAGCTGGTCCTTCATCTGATATTAGGCGCCACGGGCGGCCCATAACAGATTGGAGGATCACTCGGAATTCAAAAAATAAAGTCTGGTACCACACGAATATCGTGTCGGTTTTTTAAGTTGGGAAAAAAATAATATTTTTGTAAATTAAAAAAATCTGTGATTGCTGTTAACGCAGGGGTTTTTTATTTAACCGACTGTACCTAATAAATATCGTGTCGAGTTCGACACTATATTCATGAGGATTCGACACGATATTTATGAGGTACAGTCGGTTAAATAATATTTAAAATCTTTTCAATCATTGAGTTCATGATATTTTAACAAAGTTATAAGAAGTTTCTTAGCTTGGTCTGATCTCTCTTCCTACCAATCTTTATTCATTAGAATTTATAGATAGACGACTAAAGCGAAATTTAAAATCGTTCAATTTCACGAAGGATTTTCAGAATCTAATTTTTGTCCCCGAACGTCGACCCCGGTAAAATATGAAGGCATTCGTTTCTTACAAAATATAATTTTCAATATTATTAATCTGTGATTTATAAATTGGGCCAATAACGCAGTTTCGTATTTTTCTTGAAAATCGTAAAAGAGGTATGAGCTGTTAATGAAAAAAAATCAAGATCTTGTTAAAGTTGCGTGCTAGAATAAAAATTAAATCTTTTTAATAAAATATAAAAAAAATGAAAGTGGGTAATGTCAATGTGAACCAAAAGCAGTGTAGATTATAATAATTATAAAATGATTTCATAATTTATTTGATAACAATCGACTGGATAATTTACATAAACAATCATTCGCCCTATATTCTGATAATCACAGGGTTGCCACAGACTACTGTAATTTTCACAAATAACAGAAATGAACCTTTTGCTAATAGCAATAAAGTTGGTTTTAGAAGACTGTAACAATAAAGTATAGAACGTTTTGGAAGAGGTAAGGATGTAATTATAAGGAAATAGGTGGGTAATTTACGTTATCAAGATTATCTACTTTACAGTGTTTTGTGGAAAAATGCTCACGAAACGTCATTAGTCCGCAAATCAATTAGAGCACTTTATTTCAAGTGATTGTGGGAATTAATGATCCTTGGAGTAACTTTTAACAGTTGTAAAACTTTTTACAAACAATACGAAGTAATTTTAAAGTTTGAATAGTTTATTTACAAACGTGCAAATCTCTAAATATTTTTTTTAATGTTTTGATTTTGATGCTGTTGCATTAGAGCTATAATATAATAGGATTTATGTGGGGGCTTCAGAAATATTAACCATCTTTTAATCGATATATTTTTAACAGATAAAATATTTATGCAGATTTTAACACCAATAACAAGGGATCATTAAAATATCGAGTTTTACAATTTAACTCACATAATCACATATTTATTCGTATTTAACAAGATCTTCTTTTGTTTCAGGTGACCACCAACCCTACGTGTACCAGTGACAAGTGAGTGTGTGTCAGTGTAAGTGTGTGCGTGCGCGATGCCAAAGTGAGGCTGGGCCGGATCGAGGCCGGACCGGGGCCATGAGAAGGGGGCGGGCGACAGGGGCGGACTGCGCCACTTGGGCCTGGCTCGCGGTGATCGCGGCATTGCTGCAGGGCCGGACTACGGCGTATACGGACACCGAGGACTTTTTGAGCGATTTAGATAAGCCAGGTAGGTGTTTGTCTTGTTTATTTATTCATAAACGTTGTGTTCAGTGATAAATCCAATCATAAGAATGTCGTGACCTTTTTGTGTCTTGTAACTAGTAAAGGTAAGTTTATTTTCTTCGTGAAAGGTACAAATAGATACATAACATTATATACTATGAATATTTAATACTGTCTCGTGTCTTTTTTAAATCGTATATTAATTTTTAATTTAAAGTTGATTGAACAAAGCAAGTTCACAAGTCACTGTCGTTAGATTTAATATAAAGGTATTTTAAACTAAAATATATAGCAATTTTAATATTCTTGATAAGAGCAAAATATTTTTTTTTAAAACAAACCTAGAAAGTTTTAATCATGGTATGGAAGTGCCCCAGTCATTTCGTTATAGTGACCGTATTTTCCATCAATGGTATAATTAATTGTGTTGACTAATGCCCATCTACAAAACTTGACAAAACACTGTTGTTGTTGTTGCTGTTGTTGTTGGGAACTCAAAAATGATTCTAATCAAAATAAAAATAAATAAATAAATATCCCGTAAGTACTATTAACGTAGTAAAACTTGACAGCTTCTAAGCTAATTGATTAATAAGGCGTGACTTCGCGGAAGATCATCTTAAATACAAAATGAAACAAGAATAATTATCTAGTGTGATTCCGCTTGTGTGCTTTTTTAACGGAATCTAGATATTCTTGTTTCATTTTGTAATTTACCTTCTAAGTTTGCACTTATACGTACTGCAAAGCATTTGTGGGAAGACGTTAAAATTGAGTGCTGATCGAAGTGATGATGATAGGTGATAGAGTAGGTTTTATTGTACTTATTACAATCATAATATATTACCATCATTATTTCAAGGAATGTCGAACAAACAGACGGTCAAACTCATTAAAGAGACCTATTTTTAACGTCTTTTACAATCAAACAACACAAAAATCATAAATAATTTAAAACACGATCGCTGACAACCCTGTATCGTTCATAATGAGTTAAATAGACAAAAACATGGTAACCCAGCGCGTAAGTTATTGTTGCCAGATGGAAAAATAAAAACATCGCTGCCTTTCAACATTCTATATTTTATATCTTTATATTTACGATACGGTTTTTAAGATTTATTTTCACTAACGATGAAAATGTAAAATTAACATAATCAATTATTATTTTTGTCCTAGATAATTAAATGAAACTTTTGTGTAAAAACAAATTATTTATATCTTTAGATTAATATAGTGAAAACAAATAATATCCAACCCAACGAGGCCAACGATGGCATACATATAGACCCAGGAACTACGAGGACTATGGTCAGTTATTTAGGTACTATTTATCGATGATTAATTTTGATAGCCAAACAATCGAATACTATCGATAATAAAGCTCAGACTTGGTGACAGTGCTATTGAATGAGTACAATATTACCTAGTTCTCAGCTATCGATAGTATCGATATTATCAATCAATATGCAATAGTGCGGGTTTTCAGATAAAATATATCGATATATCGATATTTTGGCAACACTTTTCACCATTTTGCCTTGGCGCGGCGGAGACGAACTCTTGCAGTTATAACAACAACCAAGTTTTTTCAATAAAAAAATAAACATTTCCTAGAACGCTCAGACAGACAAACTGAAATACTGTTTATTTGTATACTGCTACTTTGACTACCGTTGCTTAGCTTTTTATGTAAGTTTGTCACGCGGGCGCACCGTGAAATATGTTCAGTGCGACCCTGCTTAATACAAAAGGGTTCCGTATATCGTTTTTATGATTCTGCTGATGTAAACGTGTGCGGTTTGTGGTAGCAAAAAGTGATTTCACAATAGGGTAGGATTTAATGTTACTATGTAAATGGCTTTTATAAGTAGTAGGAGTTATTGTTGTTGGAGTAGTTAGATTTTTTGTTACTTAAACATGGCAAAGGGAGAGATGAAAACGGAAAGAAAAGAAAAGGAAACAGTAATGGATAAATGGGGGGCTTTTCACCATAGTTGATGGAAATACTTCTATTTATTTAATGTACCTATTTATCTAATTTTTATTTCAGATTCATAACTACTTAGCGTAATCAACTGATAATTTAATGTAAGGTTTTTTTATATATGTCGCAGATTGAGCAACGCCATCTAGTATCGAGAGCAATCTATTTTTTTAATAACAACGGCGTCGAAATGTCAAGTAATTACTTGGGTGGGATCGATTTCGTTAAAATGGCAACACCGTGGTTGACTATGTTCGCCTTGAAGATGATTCGTTCTTTAGATTGTTATTGTTAGTGGTTGTCTATGTTCTTTAAAGTGTTCTTAAGATGGCCGACCAAACGGACATAAGAACACTTTTGCTCCAGCCACGGAACCAAACGCACGAGTCGCGTCCACCGTATTTCGACATCCGTTTAAATGTTTGCCATCTTTGACTATTTTGTTGCGTAATTGATTGTAGATGGTAAATTAAACATCGGGAAGTCTACCTACGCTTTTATTTTCGCCAATGGAATAATCGATGACGAACCGGCCTACATCAAAAATCAGCTGGCGGCGTTATATACGAACGGGTTTTTTTTGTTAATGACTATTATTTTGACGCTTTATAACGTTTTCCTTCTAGTGTCAAATGAGAATTGATACCTAAATTACATTTAAGGTGCAACAAGATCTGTTGTTAGAGTCAAAAATGTCTATAAAAAAAGTAAACAACCTCAATTTTTGCCAACTCCAATAGATGGACCTACAATCTGGTGACAACCACGGGGAGCTGATGGATGCAGGAAGCAAGCAGCCGCTCAAAGTGGTACCCAGTAGGGGATGCCTATATGTAGCAGTGGATGTTTTCAGGTTGCTGAAGAGGAACCTCTATTTTTGGTTTCTCGTCAAGCCTTCTCAAGTCTAAATGTTACAAAGCATAATAAGATGAAACTTACTTTTAACTTTTCCTTAATGTTAAGCAGCAATTGGAATCACCAACTGGGTTACTTACGCTAAGTAGCATCAATTCTATAAATCATGAACCGTATGATGAAACCTCACCTTTAAAATATTACGTAAATATTTACGGATCCCCACAAAATATCGTCCATTTCTTTTATACGAGCAGATAATAATACATCAAGGGTTTAACGTATGACCCCACTCCGTAATATGATTTCGAAGATCACCGAACTAACTCACCTGCCATCGACTTTTATTCGTAATAAACATGGTATTTTCAACTGTACTGAATTTTATGCTGAGAATCTGGAACTTTTGGGGCTTAAGAATCATTTCATTTTGTCTATTGTGTATTTGTGTGTGTGTGTATTTTGTGTTTTTTTTTGTTATTGTGTACCTACGGAAATTTTTCTGAAAATCTTACAGCACACTTTAGGTTATTTAAAAGTGCTTATAAAGTAAAACTAAACCTTAAAAAAAGGAGCTTAATAAAAGCGTAAAACCAAAATCAACAGCCGGAACGGGCTGATGCTGTTGGTCTCTAACGACCTTTACAGCGTCACCGGGCGGGAGGGCAGGCGCTTAAAGCACCCAGCGGACAAAAGTGGGGGGAACTAGCTCAAGGGCACCCCTGGGGTGCGAACCTCGGCATAAGCTGTTGCCGGGATAAGAGGATCGAGAAGGCTACGTCCGCTCGAGGAGTGGACCCTATGGAAAGTCGCGGCCATACTAGCTAACCTTACGGGGGGTACGTCGACCTCGCCGGCGGGGTCGGTGTCTGATTGTGTTACGCTGGTATCCTATACCGGTGCCGAAATCGGTACCTGCGTCAGAAGGGCTAGACTAGTCCGGTGATCCTAGCGCAGCCGAAACAACGGCTGCTATAGGATCTTCCGGGTCGCTCAAGACGTGTCTTAGGCCGACGCCGACGGGGTGTAGGTATAACAGCCGGATGACGCCCACTTTTGAGCAGGGCTCTACCACAAAACGCTACGTACATTGGACAGTTTATCATAATGTTATCATATTTGCCATAATCACCACATTTGGTAGACGTCATGGTGATTGCAGTTTTTTTTATTGTTGATGTATTCTTTTATGTCATTTTTTCAAAGTACGTCTGAAGTTATAATGCTATAAGAGGTTGTGGTAGGCCCCCAGGTCATAAAGTCTCCGTGCTATGCCCTGTATTATGTTGAGTATTTTTCGGGACTAAAGTTCTGCAGCAAAACATCGGTATGCGAGCACTACTGTGTTCCAGTTTGTAAGGACCTGTTAGCTAATGAATTTCCTAGGAAAATGAGAATTAATTAGAAAACTCATTTGTCGTCATTCATCACCATCCACCATCGACTACACCTTTATAACTGTTTTAAATTGCATGAAAATTACTTTCATTACCACAGAGCAACCACAAAGTTTGCTGCAACGGAGTAGCAAAGAAGTAATTTAGTCGGGGGTGCTTTTAAATGGGATTTTTTTCGCTCTCAAACTTTGCCTGCGGCGGTTATTGCTCCTTTATAACCAGCTCTAGAAGAGCTGTTATAGCTTTAAGAGAACACTATTTATGAGACCATTATATAATAATGACGACATGAAACTATGGTAAAAAAAAATATGTTAGAACGTTGTTGTATGATAACATAATAGGCATAATGACTACTATTAAAAATGAATGCAATAATTGAAAAAATAAGTAGAATCGGTAAATAAATCACGGAGTAATAAGCTTTTAAAGTTTCTGTAGGGGGCATCTCCTGTCCCTTTCTCACGAAACCGAGCGCCTCCGCAGTTACGCAATCGTGAAAACTGTGACGTTTTGAGAATTAACTTGTTCTTTTTAAATTTCTGGTAGACTTTATTGTTGTTTATGTTGCAAGACTAATGGAAATCTACATTTTTAATTGATTTAATCCGGTATGATATTGATAATCCAATCATTTTCTGTTCCAGTTGGAGCCTCTTATGAGAATTACTCCTCTTCCTACCTGAAATGAAACATTGGATATTATATTAATGGTTATGGCACAAGACTTCAATAAGGTACTATCACAGAGTCCAAACAGTGACTTGGTGTCTAAGCATCAAAATTTAAGACGCAGTTTTTGTTTCTTTATTTTGGCTTCAAGTTTCTTTTTTCATGGGAAACAAACCTTGCCTGCGCCTTGCTAGTTCTATGAAAAATACTAACCCGTAAGTTGGTCGTAAAAGGTGAAGGAAAAATTTGGACATGAGACCACTTGTCACGGTAGCCTAAGTAAAGCATAAAATATCCCGGCTTCAGGGATGGATGGATGCGGGTTCAATCCCCGCTCGTGATTCTTATTTTTACCATACAAATAATCTATGAAAAATATTTGAAACTTCAGCATATTTCATTTGCATTTTTTAATTCAGGTAACTGATTTACCCCAAAAAATGAACGCACAAAAAGCAAATTCTGAAAGGCGCCATTGCGGTTTTGTCGAAAATTTTAATCCCGCTGTGATTTTCAACGACATTCCGCGGCTTAATTACAGTGGTCCCACTCGACGGTTTCGACAACATCCTGTATAGAAGACAACAGAAGTGAACCCCCTGTAGAGGTGCTCGGAATCCCGAATATTTTGGGGTCTGGAGTAGCGAGATATATTAGAAAAGTTATCAGTAAGGGCAGTGACACTCTTGGGCCCCGTTTTATAAAGCTACAAGTCTTGTACTTGTAGAAAAAAACTGGCATCACACAAAATTGAGTATAGCGTTTTCAATAGCAACAAGACAACAGTTGATGATTGTGTTGTTTTATAATGCTATAAGACAAAAAGACAACATTTGTTGCTTTATAGCTTTATAAAACGTCACACTTGTTTTCGTGGTGTTGCCAACTTTTTACTATAAGATTTGTAGCGCCATATAGACATGCGAAATATCTGTATAGAATATATCAGAGACGAAGACTCATATTATAAGCTTTACACTGATGGGTCTAGGGATGAATACGGATGTGGAGCTGCTTTTTATGACCCGCTTATGGATGTCCGCGGGCAGTTCAAATTGATGTTGATGTATCTGTAATGCATTGTGAACTTATCGCCATATCTGAAGCGTTGTCGTATGTAGTATCGTTAAATAGGAGTAAACACGTCGTTCTCTTGGACTCTAAAAGCGCCCTATTACACTTGGCTCGGTTACCCTCGAGAATTCGAGGGCATCCGATAGCCTACAGCATCCTAGACTCCATACGTAAACTTCGAGAGCTAAATAAAGAGGTGATTATCCAATGGATTCCCTCACACGTCAGCATCATTGGTAACGAGGAGGTCGACCGCGCGGCAAGACAAGCTATAAGTGATGGTATTTCATATAATTCTTTAACACTACACAGTGAAAAACTAAGAGAAGTCAAAGTGATGTGGAACGAATACTTCGATGAGCGATCACTAACAAAAGGGATATGGTACAAAACGGTACAATATGAACCTCCTCGATACCCATGGTTTGAAGAAGCAAACGTTAGGATCATAGTAACACTGTTGAGGCTTCGCTCCGGGCACATCTCATCAAACAAATGGCTGGTGGGACTATCTGATACACCTAATTGTCCGAAGTGTGACATGGTAGAAGACGTTCAGCATGTACTGATGGAGTGTGTTCGAAACGAAGCCCGACGGCAGGACATGAGAGGTAGGATTGACTACAGAGTTGGCATATGTAATAGCATCCTGGCCTCACCTCTGTCTGAGGAAGCCATGATGCTAATAAGACTCTATTCATTTTTATTTTAGTTTATGCTCGTTTGATTATTGTCATTTACAAATAGATTATAATACGGGCTGACATAGTCACTCAGTGACAAAACCCCTTTCTAATAAATAAAGATTAAAAAAAAAAAGATTTGTAGCTTTATAAAACGGGGCCTTAAAAACACCACGTATCTAAGGCAAATTACCTACTACCTACATAAAGGTAGAGCCAAATGTCCAAATGATTTCACTGTATTTCGTAAATAATAATTTAATCATATTGCCAAGCGTGACATTTAAAATCAAATGTCAAAAAAACTTAGCTCTTTTATAGTAACACGCTCTAAGCTCAACCACGGGACACGTAATAGTTAAGTAGCTCACCGTGAATCATTCTTGTTCATAGAATCATGAGAGCGATAGATATCTTACTTTACGGCTACTAATAATACAGCTGTGGAAATGGTGTGATCATAGCAAAATACTCCGCTTTGACAAAAGTCACCTTTCTTCACAAGAAGTAAAGAAAGAAGGTGACTGTTGTCGAAATGGAATACAGAGTTGACTCTTGCACAAATAATCCTTTTGCAAGGACTACTAAAGCGAGTACTACTCAACCGTACCTTTTCCAATGCTGAAAATAGGCCTCCTCGATAAAGCGCAATTTTGGGATACCGGCTCCCTGTGATTCTGATCGACCCTACCCTTTGAAACTGTTGAAATAACAGCACATGAGTTACTGCTCGCATTTTGTACTGTGTAACCAGGGCACGAACGCGATGTACCGGAAAAAATACTTTTAATATTTCAGGAGCTTACCTAATGGAACGGATTTTTGCGTGATCGCAGGGCGTTGTTTCTCCAAGATTTTGGAGAGACGGTGAAAGTATGAAATTGTTCGTGAATCATTTATTTTCATTTTACAATTTTGATGCGATATCTGATTTTGGAGCGGGTGTTAGGATTTTGGTTGAAAGGGCTGAAAATATTCCACAAATTTGAGTAATGTTTTTTATTTTTGTAGATTAGGTCTCCGCTTCGTGTTTTGTTTTTATGCAATTTGGTTTGAACTCGTAGATGTGAACGGTCATTTTAGCCACTTTATGGCTTTAGCACAGCATGATTGTGCTAATGGAGTGTGCAGAGGATGCTAGCACCGAATAACTAATAGACAGGGATGCTACTAACAAAATGACTGGTTATAGGTATGTTTATTGTTTGGTTCAGCCGAAATATTTGAAATTAGTCTTGCAGCAAACCAGTATTTTAGCGCTACCACTGTAAGACGTCATACCTAGAGATGCGTCACCCATTTCTAACCATGCCTTTTGGCCTCCTGTTTTAACCTTCAGTTATGACTTATTTCGTCCACTCGTCCCGTCTTCTGTAACACACTTTGTGTACAACAAAGGCCCATCTCGTCATCAAACCTGTTTTGTGAACACAACATCTGTTGAGAAAATAAATATTTTAAACCAGGAACCCAAAACGTTTCACTGATGAGATACATGCCTTCTTTCAGAGGAAAAGAGTGTAAGCCAGTCTGGCTAGCATACGCAGTATGCACACGTCACCTTTTCTCGTGAGAAACCGTGACAAGACTATGGTAGCGCCTAGCAATTAATGCGATTTCGCGTAAATTTCATAGACATGCTAATTACGAGTCTTAACATGCTAATTGCTATTGCTATGCAATTTGCTAAAATGAAATGAAATGAAAATGAAAACAGAAATGAAAAATGAAATGAAAAAGAAATGAAAAATAAAAATAAACATGAAATGAAACTTTATATTACATTATATTATATTAAAAATTAAATTCAAAATGAACTAAATTAATTCAAACAAAATTTCATAGTTCACAAAATTTCCCAACTACAATTCATATGCGAAATGCTAATTGAGTTTTCACATGCTAAAAATGAAAGCGATTGCTAATTAATTCATCACTAGTGAGTGCCTAAGTGTGTCTCACTCTAACATCGACTACAAGTTTTCTCGCGGTTCGCGTGCTAGGCCATCAGGTTAGGTTAGGTCATCATAAAACGTTTCCACTGATGAGATACAGGCCTTCTTTTACAGAGAAAGAGTGTAGCCCAGGTGCCCCTAGCATGCACACCGCGAGCAAACTTGTCATCGTTGTTAGAGTGAGACACTTTTAGGCGCCACCATAGTGTTATCAAGGTCTCTCACGAGAAAAAATGTCGAGATTTTTTTCTCGTGGGGCCATACAGGTCGCTTTCCTCACTACGTAAGCTGGTTACAAACGTCAGATTTCATGCGCGCCCCAAGGGTTACGTTGTAAGCGTGACTTAAGCACATAACTTTAAAAGTTATTGATGGCTGAGCGGGATTTAAAACAGGGTGATTCAGTTCGAATCCCACATAGGCAACCGCTGAACCACACTCGCATACCTATCAAAAACATACTCGATAAATATTTTTCTAACAAACTCTCGCCCTTTTTCAACATACTTCTGTGTTATAAAACTTTGCCCGCCCAACTAAACTGTCATTTTCATGTCCCCAGAACTATAATACAAGCTCTATTCGGCTAACTACCGTAACAGCCATTAAACAGCCATCAGTCACACTCGTACCTAACATCCGAACCAGTACCTTACATTTGAACATAGTTCGTTCATAAATATTCAGCGAGATTCCAGTAGTTGCGGAGCTGGTGTGAATTTTAATTACGGGCTGTTTCCTATTTTTAACAAAATGCCTCATCTTTTTACTGCATTAATTACTCAACTGCTGTTTTGTTTGGTGTTCGTTTTGTATTATACTTAATTTTAAGGATAGGTAAGTTCCGAGTGACACTACAACTGTTATGGGCGGCCGTATCGCTAAACATCAGGTGAATGACAAGTTTGTCACGTTATTTATTCTAATAAAAAGAGGAAAATCAATCTAATTCTATTTTTCATTGTTATTAGATATACCGCAGATAACATTTAGCAGTAGGTTTTAAAATAACACTAATTTAAAATTTGAATGTAGAGTGTGTTAAAAAAACTTTGTATGTATTGTATATAAACAGCATAATATTATTTGTAATATATCAACAAACCTAACACCAAACCAAACTAAACCAAAACATTTTATTTATTAAGGTGTTTGTCATACCAGTTTGTTTGGGGAGAAACAAATGATACCATAAGTCCACCCTTTGTTTTCTTTACCGTTGATCTGTCAGTGAGCGATCAATCTTAGATAAGTAATCAACCAGAGCACCAGATCCCGCACTAACAATAATACATTAAATGCTTGGGGTTGATATATAGCCTCTTTCTGTTAGTAGTGAGTAGGTATAATTCATACGCATTGCAAATTTTCAGGCCGCGAGTTGGAAGAATGCGGTGATATATCATAGAGGAAAAATTACAGGTTTCAGTGAATAGTGAAGGTATTTTTGGAAAATATAAAGCTTTTAGTTTATACATAATGCATAGTGGGAGCGAGTGTAACTTGTGTAACGTGTAGCCGGTCATCATCATCATCATCATCAGCCCGTAGACGTCCACTGCTGAACATAAGCCTTCCCCAGAGAGCCCTTTGAGCGGCTGCTCGCCTCCTGCATCCATCGGCTCCCCGCGGTTTTCACCAGGTCGTCGGTCCACCTAGTGGGGGGGGGTCTGCCTACGCTGCGCCTTCCCGTTCGTGGCCACTCGAGAACCTTTCTTCCCTATCGGTTGTCAGTTCTGCGAGCGATGTGGCCTGCTCATTGCCATTTCAACTTGCTAACTTTAAAGGCTATATCGGTCACTTTAGTCCTTCTGCGGATCTTCTCGTTCCGGATCTTATCTCGCAGGGAAACACCAAGCATCTGTCCCCATAGCTCGTTGCGCGACTTTGAGCTTACTAATGAGGCTAACAGTAAGAGACCACGTTTCAGTTGCATATGTCATCACTGGCAACATACACTGATTGAAAACCTTTGTTTTCAGGCTCTGCGGACTTTTTAAGTTATGTGCGGAATTTGCACTCACTCAGCATTAATATACTCTCCCTTAACATTACAGTAATTATCATACTCTCTGAATCAATATATGTATAGATGGCGCTGTGTGAAATGTCCATACACATATTTATTAAAATAAAAAATAAAATTGGCTATTTAGCAGATGATTGTATGTTCATGACGCCATACTTCTACCATACATTGAAAAATTACATAAAAGTAAGATACTGTAATGTTGCATAGGCAGAGCAGTTTTTATGACGTCACGTTAAATCGTTTACTCAAATACATCATGTTGACACGGACGTGCGACAGTGATAACGCTATATAAAAATGTAGACGTCTTGTTCTCATACAGGAATACTTTATAAGTTCATGGCACGAATTCTTTTTTTTTTCTTACAATATTATTGTAACTTTGAAACATTACTGCCACGAACCATGATGGTTTTGTATCAATTTGTGGTAAGGCCCCTGATCTGTGAGAAGGCATGCATTTTTTTTTGTTAAGCCTTAAACGTCTATGGAAATAATACATCCCTAAGTTATTTCTTGTGAATAACGCCACTACATAATCACTTCATAATCTTTTCTATTTTCAATTTCTCTAGATAGCGCTGTATGAAATGACCACATATTGATTTATTTATTCAATGCTGATAAATATATTTACATTCCTAACCACAATGACTCCTTACCTACCTTCCTATATTCGTAAACAATAAATCAAAAAACGCGTTTAGATAAAAATCAAACGTCAATTAAGCCAATAAAAACAGTAGCGAAGCTCCCGTGTGACACACTCGTAAAGTTACCACTTCACCGCCCACGCACACACCCAAACATTTCAAGATATCTTAACAAGTTGGGTTTGTGTACGTTTCCCCTGCTACAGTTGGACTACGTTAATATTAAGGTAGGTTTTTAAATTCAATTTTCATTTTAGGTAAAAAAAAAATATTAAAAAAAAAAAAACGTTTTTGTAGTCAATGGTACGGAACACTACGTGTCGTGTATTCTGTAAGTCTTGTATAACGATAGTGTAAAATAAATGCAATATAAAAGGAAAGCGGTTATATTGTGCGAAAATCGAGTAGAAATAAAAAAAAATTACATAAAAAAAATTTGGGCTACATCTCTCTTCCCGTGTCAAAACTGAAATTCCATTTCTTTCTTTTGGACAAAAAGATAAAACTTTAAATGAGGCTACCAACGAACCTCCGTGTCGCTCACAGATAGCATCAATTATTTCAAATTTGAACTTGTACAAATTATATATATAATTGATCGATTTCGGTATAGTATGTACATTCGTAACCTTTCTTATAAAATAGGTCACCAAACCAAGGCTTTACTTATAGCTAACGGAAAAGTGTCAGTATCACAAACTGTTTTAAAAGGTACGCTTAGTAGGTTTGGTATCTATTTTACAAGAAATTTTGAGAGGTTTTAGTGATGCAATTGATTCATAAAATATTTTATCTGACTAAAATGCTGGCACTTATTTGGCTCAACGCATCCGCATTGCAATTCAACGAGGCAAGGCACCCAGCATGCTGGCAGCATGCTGGGTTCGCTACCTACCGGCAGTGGGCTGGAGCATTAATTTGGACTGTCTATCTATATAGGCCATCCTGGCTAGTTTAGAGTTCAAATATTATTTCAAGTAGGTAGTGTATTAGTAGTTCTAATTAGCGTAGTAGTCAGTTTGACTAAAACAGGCACAATGTCCGTTTAAAAAAAATCTTATCGTCTATCTCTCTTTAGCGGAATCACACTAGGTCAAAGTAGTTTCGTTAGTATTTATACTATGGAACTTTCTTGTAATAGGTAGGTATTCCTGTATAATTTTTTTGCATCTAATCTGTTTTGGAGCTGCAAATACAAGAACAAGAGAATTTTGACGCTCATAATTTAAATATACCCGTTTTTTAAAAGGAAAACATGTATACTAGCATATTGTGTAAATCAACATTGGATTAGATCTGTGGTAGTAGCAGTTATCCGAAACATAATTATCATGATCATACTGTATTATAACCATACAAAGCTAAGCTTATTGGGCATTATCCGAGCCTTATCTCTGCGATAGGGAAGGCACACGACAAAGGGTACTAACCTATAGATAGGGGATCACACACGGAGTCCGGTTAGGATGACGAGCAGTGATAGCTAAAATATATGTTTGTACCTAAAAAAAAAGTATATTTTTTGTAGGATATAATTACACTAAATCCATATACTATAATTTCCGTTGACAATGTTAATAATAATATAATTCAAGCACACATTTCTAAAGGTTAATTTTCGTTTGACCTTTGACACCTCTAGTGTTATCAAAGATGCCCTTAGGCTAATAGGCTACGGTGACCATTTTAAAAAAAGTGGACTGTAGTAGGTTTATTAGCAATGTAAATGAAAATATAATAATATTTTGATCCTACTTATGATGGGTATAAAGTGTGTGTTTGGTGTGTACAATACAGAGTTTATCTATCTATGTGTATGTGATTTTCATTCACACAAAACCAGGAAAAATATTATCCTTTACTTAATATAATACACAATTTTTTGTTCTGGTTTTCTTTTAGTGTTTTCTTTTCATGCTTAATTCTTCTTTTTCAATAAATCATGTTCTCAGTGGCCTCATGTCCGAGTTTTTGGACATGAGACCACTTGTCACGGTAGCTTAAGTTAAAGCATATCCCGGCTTGAGGGATGGATGGATGCGTGTTCAGTTCCCGCTTATGATTCAAATTGTTCCTTTACAAATTAATCTGTAGCACTGTAGATTACGCTGAGTAGGCGGTACTTCTATAAAAACATCATCATCATCATCATCATCATCATTAACAGCCTGAAGACGTCCACTGCTGAACATAGGCCTCCCCCAGGGATCGCCACTTAGAGCGGCTGCTCGCCTCCTGCATCCATCGGCTCCCCGCGGCTTTCACCAGGTCGTCGGTCCACCTAGTGGGGGGCCGGCCAACTAATGGTGGTACTAATGTTTACCATCATTTAAATGCATTTCTAGTAAAAAGTATAACATCAGTACCACAGGAAAACAAACCTATATAACTATGATACATCGAGATAAAATGAGATAGTAATCTTTTATTCAAACGTAGCCGCGTTAACGACTCATTGAAATTCTCGAGCAGGTAGGAATATCTGAAGGTAATTTATGGCAGATCCTTAAATATAATAAGGGGAGCCTGTTGATACGGGTAGCGTGAAAATAAAAGGTTTCCAAGGTTTTGACAAAATACTTTTTGATCGAGGTTTTGAGGTTTTATTCGTCGACGTTTCCTCAACTTGGGAGATTTCGTCTTTTGTTTTCGATTTGTAAGAAATTAATCTTTTTAGGTGGGAGTTTTGCCGGGAACGCGGAAGAGTTCACTTCGTTATTATTTTTCAAAACTTTTGCTTTTTCCAGTGTTAATGTTTAAAATTGGTGGCGTTTTACGCATTAAGTGCTGAATTACGAGCAGGAGTGAGGGCAAGTGATATAACGTGGTGAAACGTGACTTTTCGTGTTGCTTCCAAAACTCCATAGAAGCTTCTAGTAAAGTTACCACCACTTTGCTGGAGCATGACTTAGACTAGACTATGACTAGGACATGACTTTGCGTGAAATATTTTATAACACGATGAAAATATAATACTTGACACTGGCTAAATACACTATGTGTGGAGCCAAAATATAAAAAAAAAATCTTTTTAGGTCAGTTGTTGCGAAGGAAGTTCTATGGGTTGTTACTTTTACCGAATTTTATCTGATAAATTTATCGTCGTTTTGGGGTTCCGTACCCAAAGGGGAAAAATCAAATATCAAAAATATCAAATTGTTTATTTGCAAAAACATGGTTAAATAGAAAAACTAACAGCATGGCCCTTACCACAAACACAAACAAAACCATCATGGTTCGTGACAGTTATGCTTCAAGGTTACAATAATATTGTTCTAAAGTATTCCTGCGTGGAAACGAGACATCTACATTTTTATATAGCGTCATCACTGTCACACGTCGGTGTCAACATGACGTATTTGAGTGAAAGGTTCAACGTGACGTCATCAAAACTGCTCTGCCTCTGCAACATTAAAGTATTCTTACTTTTATGTCATTTGTCAATGTATGATTGCAGTAATAATGCTATAAGAGGCTGTGGTTGGCCCCCAGGACGTCAGTATGTCATAAACAATAGATCATGCATGTTTTTTTGCTATAATAATAATAAATAATAATAAAGCGAACCCTATTACTAAAGCTCCGCTGTCCGTCTGTCACCAGGCTGTACTAATAAACAACGATAGTTGACATACAATTTTCACAGATGATGTATTTCTGTTGCCGCTATAACAACAAAAATACTAAAAAAACAGAAATAAAAATTCAACAAACGCATACAACAAACGTGATTTTTTCTCGTTTTTATAGATAATGGTACGGCACCCTTCGTGCGCGAGTACGACTAGCACTTGGCCGCTTATTTAAAGTAAGACATTTGGCGTATAATATATACTGTCATTTTTCTGATTTAAGATTAGTGTGTAATTTACTGCGAGTTAATTGTACTCGTTAGACTTACGCTTTTCAGTCTTTGTTTTTCCTTTCAGTCTAAGCCATAAAGAACATAATTATCCAAGGTTCAGTCACACTCGTGTATGCCAAAATGGTATTAGAATAAAGCAGTAACGTGTTGATTGCCCGGTCATAAAAACAGAGGGATTATGTGCCCGCGATGATCAAGGAATAAAGGTTTATTCGGGTTATGTTGTTACGGGTCGACAGTGGGTTAGGTTGAGTAATTAGGTTTTGTTGAGTACCTACGTCAAATTTAGGTTATAACATGGTACGCGACTGGAATAATCAAAATCAGGATAATAAATAAGACACGTATGGTGTCTATTTATTTATTATTATTCAGCTTATAATAGTTAGCTTAGTAAAAGTATACTGTCATGATGACTTAGGTATATAAATCTTAAAGTTATTACGTATGGATTAATATTCCAACTTGCTGGCATTCGTAGATGAATGCATTAAGCAAGGCTAGTATCTTAAAAGAGTTTTACCTGAAAATAGAGAATTAGTAACTAATATCTAATCATTTTGTTGATGCTTAAGGTACGGTTAAATAGCAATTTGAAATTGCAATAGGCTGGACATATCCGTCTTAGAACTGATCACCAATGGGGAAGAAAGTTTCTAGAGCGACCACAAACCGGAAGACGCAAGGACGATTTGGTGAAAACCGTGGAGAGCTTATGGATAGTACAGGAGGCGAGCAGCCATTTAAATTGGCACCCTGTGAGAGAGTTTTATGTCAGCACGACGTCTTCAAGCTGTTGATGATGATGATGATGACGTTAGTTGTTCTATCTCACGAATGATTTCCCCACTGCTGACCAATGGGTGCTCTTAAAATGCTACTACCCTGCGACAATACACTAGACTCTCTTTTTAAAATACATACTTAAAAAATATATTTGTTATTTAATTTTCAATATATATTTTAATTGCGATTTATATATACTTTATCAGTTTTTTTTGGATTAAAACAAAACAAACTAAGTCGTAGGCTACATTGAAAATGATGGTGTCACGGATATCGAACCGAAATAAAGAGCCCTTTGACCTTCCCCAATAATTGGGGGCTCGACCTTGGACGCACGTTTAGCTGTATTGATGTGCCGACTATTGTTAGTGTTATAATACTACTGTAACCTACATTATTTTGGTGTTTTTTATTGTGCAATTATAAAGTAAATCTAATTTGACAGACCTGCTGTTGCTTTCATATAGGTGAAAATGACAAGGACCACAATAACTTTAGAATTTTAGAATACGCTTCAAATTGTTTTATTTTTATTATGATTAATGTCCCATTCCTATTTTTAACCCGGCTCCAGGTAAAATAGAGTCCTTTCTCTATTTCTCCACTGGGGTATCTCCTGTCCGGCGCGTCCACGTCGCGGGGGTGGCCACCGCTCTCTTCAGTAGGCCGGAGTGAGTTGGTGGCGAAGTTCGGATAGAGACCCAGGTCCGCGGGGTATATCGCGGAACCCTTGCCCAGGGTTACGGGTGAAGACCTCAACGGCTGCGAAGGCGGAAATGGAATCCATTGGAACGGCAGAGCAGGCGGAAGAGGCACCCACCCAGCAGTGAGCTATCTCTAAATATTGGAGCATTTAGGTCATGTTGGAGTTGCGATTTGTCTGGTACGGCATCGCAATAGAGTGGTGGCGGAAGAAACCCTAGAGGTTCAACAGCGGCACTCATAGTCCTAAGAAGGATTAGTGCCTTGGCGTCAGGTTTCATCCGGCTGTAAAACCATAGCCGTAAGATAAAGAGCACAAATACTAGGGCGTCCTCCTCAAGCGACGGTCGATGCAACACAAATACTAGGGCGTCTTAAGCGATGGGCTATCCAACACATGCGTATCATTGCGTTTATCGACCTGGAACGTAGGTTCCATGACGGGCAAAAGTGCCGAACTCAGCGACGTCTTACGAAGAAGGCAATTAGATGCATGTTGTGTGCAAGAGACCAAGTGGAAGGTGCCAAATCTAAACGTCAGCAGTCAGTGTGACTATTGAACAAACGTAATGAACATTTGACGTTGCTACAGACCATCCTAAACTTTTACCCTCTGGAGTAGTTGATGGAAACTCGGTTTTCGTGCGCCTTTACGTCCCGATCAGTATTACTCACTGGCTAGGTAATCGTAACTTTAATCGAATATAGAGAACGGAGCCCTAAGAGCAATACTCACCTTAGCTGTTCTCCTGCGGATCTCCTAATTGCGGATCTTATCTCGCGGGAGTCGCGGGGATACACCGAGCAATGAATATAGCTTTCTCCACAGCACGAGTAAAAATAATGTCAATGGGAAAAAATATGGTGGTCTTATTCATATTGAATTTTATATTTAGATTTTGTAATAAGCTTGCTAAACTATGTTACATCATCATTATCAGCCTGAAGACGGCCTCCACCAAAGAGCACCACTTTGAGCGGCTACTTGCCTCGTACATCCATCGGTACCCCGCGGTTTTGTTTGACCAGGGCCCGTACTTTGTACTCTTAGCGCGATTCGAAACAGAGCCTAAGAGCTCACAGTACGGCGCGGTGTCTGGTCGTTAGTCTACCTAACGGCCGGCCTACGCTACGTCTTCCGGTTCGTGGTCGCCACTCGAGAACCTTTTTTCCCCATCGGATGTCAGTTCTACGAGCGATGTAGCTTGCCTACTGCTACATAGTATAAATAACTATTATATCGTAGTAAAATCATTATAAGCTGCATTTTATTTTAATTAATAATGTCATAGCGGAAGACGAAATTAATTATCATAGCTGTAGTGCTTAACTTAAGACCTAGGACTTGTGTCGTGTCTAGCCTTACAGTAAATAGGGTGACTAGGCTTCCAATGTTCCATAGACCCCTATAAACATTTATTTATGTTTTAGATATTTTCTCATATTAAGTTATTTTTAATTGGGTAAACATCAGTAGATAATAGTGTCTTTAAAAAAATGAAGTTGATATTCTAATATTCTTTCAGATTTTGATGTAATTCCGGATAATAGTAACCAAAATTACCTACTCTAGGCAAGAATGAAAATATCTGCATAAAAAGGACAAGCTATGCTAAACAACCCAAGCACCAAAAGATTCAAATGCGTTGCTGTTATTAAACATTTGCCCGGGTTTAATAAACATACGGAATTTTTCGGGCATTGTCCGGTAAATCCGGGACATACCCCGAAAATCCGCGGCTGCGTGGTCACAATACGAAATTATGACGCAGTGCGGTCACGAGTGTTTAGCCTTTTAACCGACTACAATGAAAGAGGGTATTATCATTCAGCGGTAGGTATATTTTTCCGTTTGTTTAGGCGAAGGCCATGCTTTGTTTGGATGTATTATAGGGGCGCCGGAATATTGGATTGGGGTTGTGTATTCCGTTTAATACAGGGTGGGTTTATTAAACTCATGTTTAATTATTTGCATCATGTTTTAATTAAACGGGTATATTTTAATTAAGCATGTAGTCAAACAGAAAATGTTTGTAATTACATATTGAGATATCCAATTTTTAGGTTTGATGTTTTTGTTTTTAACCTACTTTAGGTAGAAAAAAGGTAAAAAGGTAGATGTTTGCAATGTCTCCACAGAACTTAGTCATATTAGATTTTTTCAATTAATTTTGTAATGCCATATATTGGGACAAGCAGTTAACTCAGTCTGTCTGTTTGTTAATTTTGGCACAGTGTAACAGATCTTGATTTAAGTGGAATGATATATGTAGTGTGCAAGTACAACTGTGTTCCGGTTTGAAGGGCATCGTAGTGAAACGACTGGGCAAATGAAATTTCATGACCTGATTACACAAAACAGTCTGGAGATCTTATTACTAGACTGTGTGATGTCTCGTCACGCGATACTTTATTATTTTAAAGTAAGTTACACTACAACTGTTATGGCCGGCCATATCGCTTAACATCAAGTGAACGATTAGCCCATTACGTCATTCATTCATATAAAAAATAAAAATAATGTTATATAGATAGTTTGAATCCAGGGAAAATCCCTGATATACTTTCTATAGCAATAAACTATGTTCCACGCGCACGGAGCCGTGAGTAACTAAGTAGCGCTTTAGCCGTGGGTAGGTAGCAACTACAGCTTTATAGGTTAAAAAATGCATTTTTCGCAAATTAGTTTCGATAGATAGTTTAGTTTTAGTTATTATTAGACTGAAAAAACTGGTGGTAGAGGCGCGGGGTGGAAGTCAAGTCGTGAATATTCATTACCGCTTATGTTTACACTTTGAACTAGTTCGTACGACCTTCTGCCGTTAGGAAACTACCGCGTAATAATTATGGGGTCTCTTACGTAAGTTGTATGATTAGGTAATTTTACTATTGATGAGCCGAGATGGATTTGATTTGTTAATTAATTGGTAAAGGTTTTATGGTCTCAATCAAATAACTTAATTTATAATAACATTTGGTTGACTTTTGACACAGCACCATCTGCCTCCAAAATAAATAAAGTTTTGGAAAATATTCATTGAGTATAGGTATTATTATTAGACCCATAATGAAAATATATGCAGAAGAACTAAAATGCCCGATATAGGAGCGATGGCCATTAATGCGATTTTGCGTAAATTTCATAAACATGTTAATTGCTTGATATTGCTATGCTATTTCCCAAAATTAAATGAAATGGAAATGAAAAATGGAATGAAAAATTGTATGAAAAATGAAATGAATAAGAAATGAAAAATGAAACGAAACACAAAATTAAACTTCATATTAAAAAGTAAATTCAAAACGAACTAAATTAATTGAAATGAAATTTCACATTTCACAGAATTTCGCAACTACATTTAATTTGCGAAATGCTAATTGAGTATTCACATGCTAAAAATGAATGCGAATGCTAATTAATCCTACAATATAGCTCTTAGAATTGGCTAGATGGGCAGGCCACATCAATTGTGGAACTGACAACCGATGGGGAAGAATGGTTCTTGAGTGGCACTAGAAGACGCAGCGTATGCCGTCTCCCCACTGGGTGGACCAACGATCTAGTGAAAGCCGTGGGGAGTGGATGGATGCAGGAGGCGAGCAGCCGCTCAAAGTGGCGGTCTCTGCGGGAGGCCTATATTCAGCAGTGGACGTCTTCAGGCTGTTGATGATGACGATTGGAGTTTTCAAGGCTACAGTAGTATTTTCTAGTCAATCATTGTACCATCGTCGAACGCGTCGTCACTTAACATCGGGGGGCCAAATATTAGCCTATCAAAGGTTAGAAAAAAGATTATACAGGACCTACGTCCTTACCAAAAGTTAAAACTATCTCAAAATTTCATCAAAATCGATTGCTCCAATCGTAAAAAGGTAACAGACACAGAAACAAACAACAAGACAAATAAAATTACCTTTGAGTTTGTACCTCGTAGATTAGTACATACAGACGGAAAGCTTGGTTGTAGTTGTATTGTACCAACATAAAATTGTACTTCGCATTAACCGCGCCGACATCAAAGTCAAAGAATCTCGTTAAAAAGAGCGACAACTTTGCTAAACTGTCACCGCTCCAAACGAAGTAATTTTCCTTGTGTTTAATAAAAATAACAGTTTTTTGAAAGGGTAAAGGGTTCACGGCAAAGTAATCGAGTGTCATTACACGACTATGAATAAATTACGCAAGTTCCCGCGCTGCTTTTGAAGCGGGTTAAGAGAGAAGTGCTCACGGGCTGGATTAAAATGAACGGGACGGCAGTTTACCACTTTTTTAAATCAACAACAGGCTAATATTTGACCACGGTCTCATCTGATTGGTAAGTGTGAAGATACCAGTTCACTCTACGACGTTACAAACATCCAGATTATATTTGACACGAAATATTGACGCTGGTAAAGCGTTCCATTCCTTTGCTGTCCAAATAATAAACAAGGAATCAAAACGCTTTGTATGTACGGACGTAGGTACCTATTTGGAATTTCTACCGTATATACGTGTATTTCTTTTAACACTTAAGTATGCAAATATCATAAGATTCACGTGAATTTATTACTATTAACAATATATAGCAGTCCAATTTCTTATGTGATCACTGATTTAGTATTTTATTTACATAGTTTCTTGGAATTCTAGTGAATCCAATTGGCTGAATTCTAAACGTCGAATGTCTGATTTCTAGAAGAATCGTTGTAGAAGACAGTTCATCATCATAATCATCATCATCATCATCATCATCATCAACATCATCAGTCTGAAGACGTGCACGTACTGCTGAACACAGGCATCCCCCAGAGAGCACCACCTTGAGCTACCTAGCGTATGACATCGCTCTACCGTTTAACTTGTACCATACAAAACTTGCGGGCTCGCACCAAGAGCGCGCTCGAATTTCGTTATTATATCGCACTGGAGTGCAACCCCGCGCATCAAATTGTGTAATATTACCCTCTGGCATATTTACTCCATGATTTTAAATAGATGAAATATGCTTGGGTCGCTTTTGCCCTTGTTTAGTATTACATTAGCCTCAATTATGAAATGCGTAAGGTTGTAATTTCTGTCGGACACCAATGTTAGCCGTTGGGCGCAGGTGGTTTGTAGGGGAACCTATGCTCAGCAGTGGACGTCTTCACGCTGTTGTTGATGATGATGATGATGATGACCAATGTTATTACTTAAAAATTTGTTAAAATTAATTTGTATAGTTATACTATTTCAGATAAAATCCAAGTAAGTAACATAGGTTTGAGTATCATAAATATTTGACTACTCGCTATAAGTTGATTGATTTTAGTGTTTGTTGTTATAGCGGCAACAGAAATACATCATCTGCGAAAATTTCAACTGTCTCACTATCACGGATCATGAGATATAGCCTGGTGACAGACAGACAGACAGACAGACAGAGAGACAGATAAACAGATAGACAGACAGACAGACTGATATACAAACTGACAGACAGAAAGACAGACAAAGACGGACAGCGGAGCATTAGTAAAAGGGTTCGCTTTACTATTTTGGGTACGGAACCCTAATATATTTTTAGGGTTCCGTACACAAAAGGTAAGGCTAAATTTCGTAAAATATATATCAGAGGCAAAGGCAAGCAATACAAACGTATATCTCTAGCTGCAAACCAATGTAGAACAAAAGCGTGCGGGTAGCGCAAGTTTTAATAGAGTACGTTATGAAAGCGTACTTCGGCGTACCAGTGGCCTCTAAGTCTGTTACAGACTATTTAAGCAGTGTGTACAGAATTTGTGTGACACTTTTTTTGATGGCTGTATAAACCAATACGAGAGCGGCACGTGCGTCCACACCTTATGCAGGCGTGATGGAATAACCTCATCGCCATGCTGTTTTTCTCTTTTCTCTTCTCTCCGCAAGCTTGTCGAACCAGACTCTGTCGTGTGGCTTTTGGCCTTCCTTTGCAGGTCCTCCACTGATTTCTGTCCTCCGCGAGCTTGTCCCATTCATCATGCTTGATGTTAAATGAGTATGCATGTCGATGTTTATGCGTACCAGTATGAATATTGATATTGGTAGTATAATATTAGGTGTACGATGGGTACGTCTTTTCAAGTATATTTAATCTACTCTAATATGAACTGTATTTAGTCTTTGTCAGCTGAATGTTATCGTGTCACCGTGTTGTTTAAAGTTTGTAAAGAGTATTTTGGGTTGTTTGAAAACGAACTGATTAGGAATTTCACTGCTAAAGTTTAACTTACAGACTTAAAATAATTGCTTTTTAGGTTAGATCTGACGAAATCAACGGGTCATTTCAAACAAAGTAATGAAATAACCGACGACCTGGTGAAAATCGCGGGGAGCCGATGGATGCAGGAAGTGAGCAGTCGCTCAAAGTGGCACTCTCTGGGGGAGGCCTATGTTCAGCAGTGAACATCTACGGCCTGATGATGATGAATGAAATAATAATTTCAGTTGTTTTCTTTTAGTGTTATAGACAGAGTTAAAATCAATTTTGTTGTTTTATTATCGGAAGATGCTAAGATGGGCCGGAGAAGTTACTCGTCTTGATAAGGTCCGAAACGAATATGTCAGGGGCTCATTCAAGGTCGCACCAATTACGGACAAACTAAAAGAGGCCATAAAAACGTTCATAATAAACTAGTACAGTTCGGTCACACTTTTCCATAAGTATCAAAAGTACAGTCAACGAGGCGGGACTATGCCCTGAAGAAGACGATGAATACCCAGAAAACACGAGGGGAAAAGGCAGACCGTTAGCCACGTGGTGGACCAATGTTGATAAGGAGGCGAAGAACCTAACCCAAACTGTGACAACCCAGGACAGAATATCCTAGCGCCGCATTACGAGGAGGCCCGACTTCAGATGAATATGGGCAGGAAGAAGAAGAAGATTATCGGGATTTTTAACCAATAGTTTCTTTTAGAGGATGTTCAACTTTATGCCTTAGGTACTTGTTTTGTATTGTCATGTATTCCTAATTATGTGCATTATTACAACGTTACTAAACATTAGTTCTCGAGTGGCGACCACGAACCGGAAGGCGCAACGTAGGCAGAACCCCCACTAGGTAGACCGGCTGATGAAAACCGCGGGGAGCCGATGGATGCAGGAGGCGAGCAGCCGCTCAAAGTGGCGCTCCCGGGGGGAGGCCTATGTTCAGCAGTGGACATCTACGGGCTGATGATGATGATGATGAAACATTAGACATGATGTTAAAAAACAAAAATATTAAACCATGCACGTTTGAACTAGAGAAATAAAGTCACTGCTTTCAAAATTAGCAAATAGAAAAGACAATGGGATTAGCCACGAAAAACTGACAATCGATGAGGAAGAAAGGTTCTGGAGTTGCCACCATGAACCCGAAACAATACACACAATGCCCAACTACGCTGTGAAGACACAGAGTCAGGCCACCTACTAGGTAAACCTTTTCGAAATTGGATGCAAGAGGCTAGTAGAGTAGCCCGTCAAAGTGGTGGTCTACAAGAGATACCTATATTACGTACAGTAACTATTGAAAGTCTTTCCACTGATGATGATGACTTAGACTTAAAGAGTTTTCCAATATACGCACTTGTACAGAACATCACAAATATTATAGAATTTGCAGTTTCACCCACAACTTGTAATATTTGCTTTGACTACAATAATAAACTTTAGGCACTTGGTTTGTATCTGCAACTTGGATATGTTCGGAAAACCACTAATTATTGTTGTAGTTTGTCGTGTACTACTATAAAGGCATGGTACTACAATATGGCGGAAACTTTAGCAGGTGCTGTTGCTTTTCAGTATATTACTTCAGAACCAACAACTGATGAGGAAGAAAGGTTCTCGAGTGGTGACCAGGAATCAGACCTTACAACATTGTTTGAAGAGACGATCTATAAAATTTACAAAGATGATCTTTGGTACTTATAAAAACTTAAGTTAGATCATTACAAAATATTCGGCTTCTAGTCTTCTAATTTTAATTTAATGTGGTACAGTATAAGATCTGCACTGAATTCCCGCAACATCTTGGTTAATTATTATTGTTTCGAAATGTCAATTTCCTGATAAATCATCATCATCATCATCATTAATAGCCTGGAAACGTCCACTGTTAAGCATAGGCCTCAACAGGGAGCATCCCTTTGAGTGGCTGCTGGCCTCCTGCATCCATTGGCTCTCCGGGGCCTCGGCAGCTGCAACCGGCGGGCTGTGACTTCTGATAACTACCTATAGGTAATTAGTTAGGTCACATACAAACGTAGACTTGATTTACGTACGTTTCAAACGGAGATAGTAGCTACGTTTGTTCTGGTTCAACATTTCACATTCCAAGGCAACTAAGACGCATTGCGGCGTTTGACGTAGGACATCAAACGCATCGCGATACCCCTTTGATGTTGCCGATCTGTGAAGATAGCTGGGATGACTTTCTGCTATAGGTATCACTGTTACTTTGAATAGCAAGCTGCTACCCGAAGCGTTAATTATAAGAGCCTGCGGCTAAAAGTGGTTTGTTTGTCCGATTTAAAGATATTAGCAAAACTGAACATCCCCGTAATTTTCGTTTGCATACTTACGCAGATAGATAAACCACAGAAACTGGCGGCAATATAATAACAAAAGGTTTTGAATTTTGCAGTATTTTTGCAGCTACTTAGATTCTGTAATAGTAGTAGAGTTATGTATCCAAATGATCTCTTAATAATAAAGTTCATCGTAACACTGCATTGCGTTTTTCATCCTGAGACATCAAGTAATATGGTTTTTGGACTGTAAGATCGGATTATAAAGTCTTATTTGTCCAGTAACTTCATTAGCTGTAGCATGGGGTCCCATCGGGTACAAACGAAAAATAGACCGAACTTGAAACAAAAATGTATAATTCGTAAAATAGCCCGCGTTATTCCGTTGTATGAGATGAGGCATCTATACTGTAAGTATTATATTATCTGGGGCTGTAGCTAGTAAATTTTTAGATCAAACCGGAACACGATAATGCTTGCCCACGATTACTTGATGGCAAAATATCTGGCAAAATGGTGATACCTATAATTATATACTTGACGTTTTTTCATCAACTTGCAGAAAAGCCCTGCCATCTTAGGTAGGGCTATTCTTTTGTTTTCTGGGTCTTTTTTAATACAGACGTATGTTACAAAATGCAAAGAAGTCCTAGAACAGTGTACTTCTAGGCAAAATATAGTTGAAAATAAGAATAAAGCCTATAAATATTTTGTTTATAACTGAATAGGCCCGCATTTGACCGCAATCTTACCTGATAGAAAGTGACGATGCGGTCTACGGTGGTATAGATAAGATATGATAAGATAAGATAATTTTTATTGCCAAAATGAAATGTTACAGTTTTGTTTCATAATATACAATGCAAGAATATACATTTCCTTCAGATAAAACTAGACTATAGGTCTATGCTTACCTAGAAGATACCTATTCACTCGCGATGTTAACTGCTACCCTCTTTTCTCATTACAGGCGCACTATTTTTAGGGCAAGTCTTTTCAGGCTTGGAGCTGAATTTATATTATACTATATTTTATAATAACTAAAAGCAGTATCGACTCTACTGTATTGTTACGTTCATTGTGCAATAGAGGATCAGATCACCACTCATCTCCTTTAGCTTACTTACATTATAATAACTATTATAATAGTCCACTGCTGGATGGACGTGAGTCGCTCCAAAGTTACGTCCAATTATGTGACTGCAACAAAGTATATACTACGTACGTACGTGTAGTAGTATTACTGACGGACATTTTAGGAACGTGAAGTTCACACCGCGGTCCGAATCGGCCAAGGTGTTATAATAGCAGAGGTCGATTCACACTGCGGTGCGAAAGAGCCTATTCATTTAGGGCACTTGGTGATTCACACCGCGGCGCGAACCACTCCCCCCCATTACCCAATACCCAATTACCCAATTTTTGCCCCTAAACATAGCGCTAAGTGTTTTTTTTTCTGTAATCTGTGGTGTCAACATGAAGTAAATGGCAAAATTGTGGTTATAAGGCCTTTTAAAGTCCTCGAATGGAGACCTAGGGCCGATACAATAGGACGAAGCCGACCACCACAGCGATGGGTGGATGACATTGACATCAGACGACACGGAGGTCATGACTGGATACGGGCCCAAGACCGCCGGGAATGGAGAAGGAGGGAAGAGGCCTACATCCAAGATTGGATCACGAATAGGCCTCCATGATGATGATGATGATGATGATGAAAGGCCATTTACCAAGAGTTGAAGTTGGTAAAGTTCTTTTTGGCTCTTGTTTTATTATGTTATTGTCCGCTGGGTTAGCATGGACAGTAGACAAAATTGTCTTTAAATTAGAATCACGAGCGGGGATTGAACCCACATCCATCCATCCCTCAAGCCGGGATAATATATGTATTTCCTTTACAAATTATTCTGTAGATTACGCTGAGCAGGCGATACAGCTATAAAAATCATAAATATGAAATTGTCTTTCCTCGTTTTATGTCACTTTCTTCATACTTACTAATTATTGTCAAGTGGAGTAAAACAGAGATAGTTTTGTCTACCATCCGTGCTAATGAATTGAAGAGTGGTTTTTAATTTCTTTAGAGCTTGTTTTACTACAGTGTCCTTACTTGGCAATACTTGGCACCGTGCCTTATCTTGACGGAGAGAATTTACTTTTTTACTATTTTGTGTACGGGCTATGAAATATTATGCGGTCGAGATTGAAGCTCAGCTATTGAGTTTATGTCGATAGCGATGGTTAAATAAGAGAAGTAACTTTGAAAAGGAGTACTTCTTTATGATAAACTCCTTTATCACCTACTTATAAAATTAATTAATTTATTTATTTTTCTACCCAACCCTGTTTTCTGTACAATGTTTTGTTTTATGTAGCTTTTATTTCTATACATACATTTTTAGTTTTTATTTGCTGGTTAGGGTAAGTAGAACCATTATTCTTATGTGAATAGTTTTATAATAGTAAGCTATGGCAACCTAGTTTAGACATTTTATTATTCTGCTTGTGCTTTCTTTTATGATCATTTTTTCGTCTTTCTTTTTAGTTTATTTGTTTTTATGCATATTTAAATTATTATTGCATAGAACCTACAGTGTATAGTTGATTTATAAATTCAACTTCCCACTAACACAACTGGCAGGTGGTGGTAGTGTTGTTTAATTATATATTATTTTATTTTTGATATTTGTTCATATTAATTGAGTATTTATTTTATTATTATTATTTTATTATACATAAGTACCTATAGTTGTTGTATTATGTCAAGTACTAGTAGTGATAACGGTAGTGATTATGTTTCTTGTTCATCACATAGTGCTGAAACCGATAGCTTCAGTAGCATACCCACTCTGTCTGATACCATTGAGTCGTTGTTAGGCGATATTCCAAAAAACTTTAACGTGCTACATATAAATGCTCAGAGTATTCCGGCTCATTTTCCAGATTTGCTGGCATCATTTGATAATTCTAATATCCATGCCCTACTAGTTTCTGAATCTTGGTTAAAACCGTGCCTCCCTTCCTCAATGTTTTCATTGCCTGGGTTTCGCCTCATAAGGAATGATCGTGCCGGCGGTGGTGGAGGTGGTGTTGCCATATACCTGCGTACCCACTTTCCTTTCACTATAGTAAGTATGTCAGCACAACCACTTCCTCCAAATGCAGGTGAGCATCTCTTTCTTGAGGTGATCTTGCATCACACGAAATTGCTTCTTGGCGTTTACTATTGCCCTTCTCTTCGCATAAATTTCTTTTCATCTTTTGAAACCATTTTAGAAAACTTTTCTCCTACTTATGATCACACTATTATTATGGGTGACTTTAACACTTGCCTTCTCAAGCTGGATTCCCGAGCTGTTACCTTTAAGGCCGTAGTAGAAGCAGCTAACTTGACCATCCTTCCGCTTAGCGCCACTCACAATTTTCCCAATTCTACCCCTTCTCTCCTCGATTTAATGCTTGTGTCTTCTCCAAATCTCGTTAGTAAGCATGGGCAATGTGCGGCAGATGCGTTTTCATATCATGATTTGATTTTCATGTCTTACAAAATCTGCCCACCTAAAGCCAAGCCCAGACTTCTTCTGCAGCGCAGTTTTGGTGGTATGAACGTAGAAAATTTACGAAGTGATGCACTTGAACTGGATTGGTTCGCAGTAGCAAATGGTGTCACTTTGGATGACAAAGTCGATGGTTTCAATCGCACGCTTATTTCATTATATGACGTCCATGCTCCTATTCGTGCGGTTAAAATGAAGCATGCACCAGCTCCGTGGCTGACTGATGAAATTCGAGCTCTTATGCATAAAAAGCTAGTAGCGAAATCGAAATTTAAATGCCGCCAATCTGATGAGAATAGGTAAAAGTATATAGATCGTCGTAATGTCTGCAATAGGATGTGTAGGGATGCACAACGCCGGCATATCCATAGTTCTGTTGAAAATGATGATCCTGCCAAAGTTTGGAGTTTCTTAGGTCACTAGGAGTTGGAAAGTCTCGTCAGGATACTATTCCTAAAGACTTAAATATTGATCTGTTAAATCAGCATTTCTCCTCTTCTTCCAATTTTGATGGACCTACTAAAGCTGCTACACTTAACTATCTTTCCTCTGTTCCACCTCCTGACCACCCTTCTTTTGTTTCCAAACAATTTACCGATTGTGATGTTAAGAAAAGCATACAATCCATTTCTTCTAACGCAGTCGGCAGTGATAGCATTAGTCGCAAGATGATCTTACCTATACTAGACGAAATCGTCACAGTAATCCAACATGTCCTGAATTTTTCTATTTCCTCGGGTGCTTTTCCAGTAATATGGAAAGATGCCCAACTTACTCCTCTCCCTAAAAAATCCAACCCGTCTTGCTTCTCTGAATATCGTCCTATATCTATTCTCCCATTCCTATCAAAAGTGCTAGAACGCCTTGTTCACCAACAGCTATCCTCCTATCTTTCTAGTAACAACCTTCTTAACCCATTTCAATCTGGCTTTCGAACTGGCCATAGCACAGTTACTGCACTGATAAAAATAACTGATGATATAAGGTATGGTATGGAGAACAGACAACTTACTGTGCTATCATTGTTAGACTTTAGTAATGCGTTCAATAATGTTGACTTTGACGTCCTTCTGGGACTCCTTCGCACTCTTAACATATCTCCAACGGTAATTGACTGGTTTTCTAATTACCTGCACGGAAGCCGGCAACGTATACGTATTGATGATACTTACTCTTCTTGGTGTGAAGTATCTGCCGGTGTTCCTCAGGGCGGCGTTTTATCTCCTCTTCTTTTTGCAATTTTTATAAATTCTATATCCCAACATCTTACTTCTTCCTACCATCTCTATGCAGACGACTTACAAATTTATACGCAAGCTCCATTGGAACGACTAGATTCAGCTATTGAAACTACAAATTGTGATCTACAACTAATTTTAGAGTGGAGTAAATCCTATGGAATCTCAGTCAATCCATTGAAAACTAAAACCATTGTTATTGGAAGTTCACGGATGATATCGAAGATTGACTGGTTCCGCCTCCCACAAGTAATATTCGACGGTATTCCAGTAGACTTTAGTAAATCGGTCAAAAACTTAGGCATACTCATGGATAGTCAGCTTTCCTGGCAACCGCAGCTGACAGAAGTCAGCCGGAAAATTTTTGCATCTGCTGGATCTCTACGTAGATTGCGTAATTTCCTTCCGATCACCACCAAAACTGCTCTGGCTCAATCTCTTCTCCTCCCGATATTGGATTATGCTGATGCCTGCCACTTGAACATAACTGAAGAGCAACTCAACAAACTTGAACGTCTGCAAAATTTTTGCATTCGTTTCATATTTGGTTTGCGAAAGTATGACCACACCACTGAATTTCGGAACAAGCTCAAATGGTTACCAATCCGTCGTCGCCAGAATACACACATACTCTCCCTTCTGTACAATATCCTATTTCTCTCCTCCACTCCAGTTTACCTAAAAGAACGTTTCAAATTTTTTCACCAATCCCACTCCCGCTCCTTACGTAGTTCCGAAAACTTGTTACTTAAACCTCCCATCCACACATCGCAATTCTATCACAAATCCTTTTCCGTCCAGGCTGTCATGCTGTGGAATGAGCTCCCGGTGCCAATCAGACAAGCAAAATCGTTGTCAATATTTAAAACTATGTTGAAGACACACTACCTCTCCAAGCACAGCTAGTATTAGGTATAATAATATTTATGTAAGTATATCTATTCATTTAGTAAGTAAGTTTCTTCATTATAGTAGTTGAGGTAGTTATATGTAAGTATATTCTATTTATAGTATGTATGTGTTACGGTTATGGTTAGATAGATTGTAAGTATTTAGTGCCATATTCCGTAAGTGTTAGATAGTTACTGTACACCACAGCCCCTCTAGTTTATCGATGTATTTCTGTCCATTCAAAGGTTGTCTGGAAGAGATCGCTTTGAGCGATAAGACCGCCCATTGTACTACTTTTTGTAAAATGCTTGTTCATTAGGCACCTACTTGTGTAGTAGGTATCTGTTGTGTAATATGTGTTTTGGTGTGCAATAAAGTGTTCTTCTAATCTATTCTTCTATTCTATAAAATTAATGAAACGTACAATAAAATTTGAGCAAAGTTTTTTAAATAATTGTTATGTTGTGTATTGATTGGTTCCGACGATCTGGTGAAAGCCGTGGGGAGCCGATGGATGCAAGAGGCGAGCAACCGCTCAATGTGGCGCTCTCTGGGATAGGCCTATGTTCAGCTTTTGTTGTTGGTGATGATGATAATGATGATGATGATGATAATGATGATGATGGTGATGGCGGTGATGATGACGATGATGAAGATGAAGATGATGATGATGATGATGATGATGATGTAGAGCAGGTACAGTATATTATTCTCCATAGTTTACAGCTCAGTTGAATTCTTCTTATTAATTAAAATCTATAAAAGGTAAATATTACCCCTTTACTGCTAAAATTGTGCACAAAATACCATTTATAAACACTTTTCAAGAGCTCTCCAGTTAAATAATTTTGAGATAATGGTAAAAACCGCTGCAGCCGATTAAAAACAGCGGTGAAAAGGTTTTTTTTATGTTTCCCGGTAGAAAGGGGTTGTCTCGGGGAGGAAATTGGTACCGCGACGCAGTTGGGAAAGTTAGGACGTGTATGATGTCGGATGAAAAATTGGGACAGAGAGGAGGTTAATACACAAGAAGGAACGTTTAAATATTATGACAACAAACTATGATTTATCATAAAACTTAATGTCCGCCTGCTGAAAGAATTCGTTTGACAGCTACGATGAAATAGTCAAAAAAACTGTATTAAAACATTTAAATGTTTCTAATGTATAATCTGGTACCACCCAACCGATAGAATTATTAGCAAAATGATCTGATTTTTCGGTTTTCGTTTTTACTACGAGATTTACGAGATTTTTACTATTTCATTATATATAGCTGTCAAACGCATTCTTACAGAGTGTATAATATAGTCGCATTACTAGTCTAGCAGTTGAACATAAAGTGCATCAGCCAATCACAGCGTCACTGCGGGGCGTTAAAAAAAACGTAATCGCAGAGCGTGACTACAACACTTGTAATGGTTTTCGTTCCTATTAGGTTAAATAGGCATAAAGCACATTTTCGTTTTCTTATAACTCTTATACTTCTGCAGTTGAAGTGTCTTTTCTTAACGGCATCCACCAAATATTCCAGAAAAACATGAAGACACCCAAACATTTTCCGTATATTTTGCCACGTTATCTATGGCCACCCTAAATTCGCCCCGTCACGGTTTAATGTCACTTCGTTCCTCACTTCCTCAGTACATTCTGTACATTTATAACAATATTTTGTTCATCTTTAAGGTAACCCTGGGCCTTTACTCCGAGGAAATTACCTCATCCCTGTTCTGAATACAAAAAGGACCGACTTTTAGTTGAAGGAAATTTAGTTTAGGTGAAATAGCCCGGGAATGTTGCTGTCCTTGCAACCCTTTGAGGTATTTCTCTTTTTTATTTAACTTACATTTTGTGTTGTAGGAGGTTAGAGGGTTACGTGGGATGTTTTCGGATTTAACACCGTTTATTCAAAGCCCCAGCCATAGCCATTGTGGTCCCAGCTTAAGAAAAGGACCACCCCATCTCTTCCCGCGGTTGCCGTATAAGCTGACCAAGGGAATCCAGGGAATAGCGTTCTCCTTTGGTAACAATAAAACGTTTTGCAATCGCTAAGACGCCTTCCAAACGGGGTGATTATGGTAAACCTACGATAAGCACCCAAAGTGTTGTCTTAGGGGTGGTGTTTCAGCAGTGGGCGTCTTCTGGCTGTTGACGTCATAATGAAAACATATCCTGCTACCGCGTGGTTCCGCTCTAAGTGTATGACCACTCCACATCTTCCCGCAAGTGCCAAATAAGCTGATCAAGATAATCCAGGAAATAGGCAGCAGCATACTCCTCGGCCTACATTATCGTTGAAAAACCAGTTGGTGGAAGCTGATTCCACATCTTACATGTGTACGAAAAAAAGTGCTTAAGAATGACCTTATGTGACGGTATTATTTTTAACTCGATTTTTTCTATTGTATAGTTACAAGGTGACTTAGCCGCGACAAAGCTATCACCAAACATACGAAATCACATTTTTTTAACAGCCTGAAGACGTCTACTGCTGAACATAGGTAGCCTCCCCCAGGGAGCGACAGGGAGCTGCTGCTCGCTTCCTGCATCCATCGGCTCCCCGCGGTTTTCGCCAGATCGTCGGTCCACCTAGTGGGGGCGGGCCAGCGTAAGCTGCGTCTCCTGGTTCGTGGTCGCCACCCGAGAACCTTTCTTTCCAATCGGTTTTCAGTTCTACGAGCGATGTGGCCTCCCTATTGTCATTAATTCTTAAACTTAAACTTTCTAAACCCAACAGCTATATCAGTCACAGTAGTGCTCTCATGGATATCCTCATTTCGGATCTTACCTATCTTGCAAGTTACCAAATTACGTTTATAGGTCGTTTTTGGCAACGGATTAAAATCTGAATATTGTATCTTGCATCTTACTCTCAAAATGTTATTCCACTTGGTAACGTTCATCCGTATTGTTATCAAAAACTCCACAACTTTACAAGCGGAGTGCCGTGTTATGAATAAATTAGAAAAGTTTGCCTTTCCTCTGAGGCCACGAGAACTGCGATTGAGAAGCTACGTTTCGAGCACGTCTACCTATTGTAGAGCAATCAACATCAGCCTATCCTTATCCCATGGGGTTAGTGACACATGTTTCTCTTTCACTCATTTCTGTCAAACGTCATCTTAACATTCGCTTCCTTAGCACGCTTATCAACAGTCCAACCACACTTTTTTCGGCCTTCTTCTACCGTTTTTGGCATTAAAATTCATATTCTAAACTCTCTTGGTGATAATGGATTTCAAGTTTCATTTTTGAGCATGGCATGATCGTACTGCACTTAGCGTAAAGCATTGACCGGTGGTAATAGGAAATGAAATTGTTTCAAATAGTAGCTTGTATGCGTAATAACATAACGATCAAATAAATATTTAAACGCATCTAACTCCGGATTGTGCAATTGTGCATGTCATACACAATCCGGTCACAGTCTTAGCACTTTCTGGCACATTCATGATTAATACTTAGATTTCTTCCAAATTCAAAATAGATTCAAATTTAGATTCAGATTCAAATTTCTAAATAATACTTACCTATTTATTGTTCTTTCTACTCGCGGTTTCAAAGGCCCCAACTTATCCGCGACCTTCCACCGTCTTCGCGCTATCGTAATGGTTATATCGCCGACAGTACGCCCCTTCATTCCTACTTTTTGCTCAGACTGTACTTTGTTCCCACGTTTTCGGCGAAATTCAAAATTACTAACAACTTTGACATTCGCAACGAGGGAGTTATATTACTTTGGTGATTGTCATTTGTTTACAGGACGGGAAACGAGTGAGAAGGATTGAGTTTATATTTTTGTCTCACTCCCGATTTCAATATTTTCCTTGAAAAAAAATCTATATAATAGCATGGAAACAGACCAAAATTGAACTTCGGAAACAGGCAACATTTTATAAATGGATAGTTTTATTATTGTGTTTGTCGTAGGTCGCAAACTTAACAAAATATTAAATAGATGTGTCAGTATGCCTAGCACGAATATTTACGCACGGGTAAGTGTAACGTTAACGTAAGGCAGTTGTATGGGGCGCTGATCAAATGCTATAAAACTGACAAACGCTAACGTAACACTTACGCGCGCGTAAATATTCGTGCTAGGCCTACTTACAGGTTAGCTATTTGTTAAGCAAAATAAACATAAAATGAGTAATTTAGGCAAACTGTAGACGGAATTAAGTAATAAAAGAACTCTTAAAGTCTAGATTAAGAGAGCTCCCGGCGGAACACCATTTGTACGAGCCTAAATCAACAGTCAAACTTCACAGCTTCATTGTTACCATTAAAGTAAATATTTTGCACTAGAAACTGCCTCTTGACTTTCCTGTTATTTAAAATCAAATACGAAATAATATGAAACAGGCTAAACTGTATAGTGCAATATTTATGATTTTTATAGCAGTACTGCCTGCTCAGCGTAATATACAGATTAATTTGTAAAGGAAAACTTAGAATCACGAGCGGGGATTGAACCCGCATCCATCCATCCCTCAAGCCGGGATATGCTTTACTTAAGCTACCGTGACAAGTGGTCTCATGTCCGAATTTTTCCTTCACCTTTATAACCAACTTACGTGGTTGGTAGCGCCATCTATCGTATTTTTTTCCTTTACAAATTAATCTGTAGATTACGCTGAGCAGGCGGTACTGCTATAAAAATCATAAATATTGATTTGGGAGGCGTTATCTGTACAGCATTTTTGTTGATGTAACTTGACCATGCTGGTTGGTGTGATTCATAAGAATCATTCAATATTATCAAGCGACATCTATTGCGTGTTGGCGAAGTGTTGGGCCAAATGAATACACTAGACACTAACTAGTAACTCCCTAGACACGATTCACTACATTTTTTTCTAGTTCGGGCAATTTTTTATTTGTACCTGATGGGACACCATGCTAATACTAAGAGCTATAACGCTCAATTAAGTTCTCCTGCAGATCTTCTCATTATATATTAACTAGTGTTATTAATATCACAAGTTTTTTATATCCCATTTGAAAACAAGTTCGCGAACACAACTCCGCCCAGAATAGATTAGCTCTCCAAAATAACTGATCCACTGAACAACTTGAAACGAGGCCGAGAACACTCCAACTTTCAGAAGACTGAAATCGATATTAGATATTGAAAATTGCGTCAACTTTAAAAGCCTCTAGCTTGGTATAATGTATTCGAAATATTTAAACTAAACCTTATTTCATAAAATTGTGTACCGGAAGGCACAGCGTTGGCTATTGGCCCCCAACTTGGTAGACGACGACCTCGTGAAAACCGCGGGGAGCCGATGGATGCAGAAGCCGAGCAGTCGCTCAAAGTGGCGCTCTCTGGGGGGGGGGGCTATTTTCAGTAGATTGCTACGGTCTGTTGTTGATGATGATGATGATGATGATGAACCTTGTGTAGACTGTGTAGTGTAACGTTCACCAGGTTTTTGTTACAACTTACGGGATATTTACCGTGATTAGAATAATTTTTGAGTTCCCGATATTTCGGCACAGTTACATGCACCATGTTCACGGGTAGAATATTTTCCATAACAGTGCAAGATATCTAGTAACTTTATTTATGGGAATGATTTTAAAGTGTAAACCACACTCAAGGTATATCTATAAAGATATTATAGTTTATAGTCCTTCAAATATTAGCAACAAGCGGGATTTGATCCCGCGCCCGCCAACTCATCGGATTGGACGCTCTACCAACTCACCTACGGTTACCTGACCGCTAGCTGCGAAAATCTTATCGACGTATACCCAATAATGTACATTCGGGAGAAGCTATTACAAATTCGGTGTATTCATTACTCCGCTGTACAATAGTTAAGTACTATTTTTTATCAAGACATCAACGTTTGTAATAAACTAACAATATGTTGTGCTAACTACCAAGCTATTTACAAAATTGTTAACAGCTGGTTGTAAAGCGTTTTAACTAGCATTAAAAACTGAGTAGTTTAGAGTAACTATATCTACTTCGCAAAGTTTTAGGGTTGTGGTAGTAGGTAGTTAAATTGTTCAATTTACATTGTGATAGGCATGACCTGTATTATTTTACTTTGTAGAAAAACAAAAGGATTGTTTTAAAGTTTAAAAACACAAAAATAGACTGCATTTTTAATATGTTGTTTCATCTCGTCTATTCTAAAAGACCTTCTCAGAACCATGGGGAGCCGATGGATGCAAGAGGCAGGCAGCCGCTCAAAGGGGCGCTCTTTGGGGGAAGCCTATGTTCAGCAGTGGACGTCTTAATACTGGTGATGATGATGATGATTCCAAAAGAGTCGAAGGGGGTTTCTCAATAAATGCGCCTAGAATAGGTCTTTTACGCGCACTTAATAAGAGTAATTTAATGCCTTTTCTCATAGAGGGGGATAAAAAGTAGAGTATGCCATACGGTACCAAAATGATGTAACCTCGAGCGATGTACCTACTTTGAATCCGGTACGTCACGATTGCCTCTGGATTCAAACAATTGCTCTCGCCCTATAAAATACATTATTTTGGTAACATAATCATTTGTTTATTTGAATAGTTCAGTAAAATGAGAGTCAAACCAAGAACAGCATAAACTGTTTTCCTACAAGGTCGTCTGTCTGTCCTCCCGTCTGAATTCTTTACAGCCTTGTTCATTGCACCAGCATTTTTATTTTCACCACGTTTGTTAGCAATTCGCTGTTTTAAATAAAGTAAACTATAAAACTAAAAAAGCAATTTTAGCTCAACAACGAAAACTAACAAAGATGTTGAACTGAAACAAACTTCGTAAACGCTGAAAATGTCCAAAAGCACTTTAAGCAAAACTGTCTCAGTAAACGGTTTACATGATCAGATCCCGCTACATGATCAGGGGGCTTACCACAACCTCTTATAGCATTATTATTTCAACCGTACATTGAAAAATGACATAATAGTAAGAATACTTTAATGTTGCTGAGGCAGAGCAGTTTTGATGACAACACGTTAAATCGTTCACTCAAATACAACTGTCATGTCATACCGTTAATCATGTTGACTCCGACGACGTGCGACAGTGATAACGCTATATAAAAATGAAGACGTCTCGTTCTCACGAGAATATTTTATAAGTTTATGGTACGAATTCAAACAATATTATTGTAACCTTGAAATAATAATGCCATGAAACATGATGGTTTTGTATTAGTTGGTGGTAATGCCCCAAGTTATTATAATACAAAATACAATGTCTTGTTAAGGCGTAATCGTGTGGGGGTTGTAAGGGGGTAATCTGGTGCATTGAGGGGAGGAGGTGGGAGGGAGAAACAAGATGATGTGATGTTATGTTAGAGCAAACAAGGCTTTGTTTGTGTTTTTGAATTAATTAACTGCAAACATGGTTAGCGTTATTATTACAAATGCTATGGTAATTATGGTTTTATTAAAACCAAGTCAACCAACTTTGCTAGTATGCAAAGTTAGTTGTACTAACGTTACTATTAATTCTTCAATTTTTATTTCTTATTGTTTCTTTACAACGTGTTTGGTTTAAATCAAATATCATCGTAGTTTTTGTATGGCCCATAGATTAGAGAAAAAACTCTTGACTATCTCCGGGCTCACGTAATTGGGAAGTGGTCAAAAGTAGACATCTGTATAGCTGCATAATTTTGGTTTGATTAAATGATTATATCATATGATTTAAAAAATTGAGAAATAACAGTAAAAACCAGAAATTATAACTGCATTTCGTTCTAACACATATGAACTATGCAATGGCATTGCCAGTTCAAGAAACATAACAATGTAACATCACATGATTTCTCCCTGCGCCCTTCAATTGAAATAGGTGCTAAATTAATTGAACACTAATTATTTACTTATAAAGCAAAAATAAGGGAAAAGCTTTCGACTGGTACAGCTCAGCTATTAACATTAACAAAGGAAAACCTGTTAACTACCAGACTAAAACAATGAGCTGAATTACTTCAACTTGGCTCACCGCATCAGGTCTACATAAAAATAAAAATATCAAAATTAGATCTTTTAGAGCAGACCACTTGCTACAAAAGAGAATTTGCTAGCGCGTCTCGTCAGCGTTTATGCAACTGTCGTACAGTATATTTTACAAACAGTACGCTATGTCAGCAGTTTTTATAGAGCCACAGTTTCTTTATGTGTGCTGTTGCACATTCGTCATTTTGTCAGCGTATCTACAACTACATGGTCAGAAGCAAGTCTATTGTTTTATAAAACTCGTTAAATATGAATATTCTCATAATATTGTACGTTTTTCTATTATAATGTCCGGCTAAGAAACTGATCAGAAACCCCGAATAATTAGTTATTAAACAGAACTTACAGAACGTAGCTTAGTATTTTTTGATAAAAAATAAAAAAGTTCTTACTTATTAATATTTTGAGAATTTGCAAATCCAGATCTGAATGAAATCTTAGATTTCTAATTTTTTGCAATTTTATCGTAATATGTTTTTCCTCATGAATGAAAAAATTATGTCATAAAACTTAAGCCGTCTATTTCTAAAGACCCTGACATGAAATATTACAAAATAATTACTTACACTGAAATCATTTTGTATGAATCTATGATACTGTTTTACTGTTGCACAATAAGCAATTTAGGAGTCAAACCAATTCTGACATCGGTCAAACTTTGATTAAAAGTAAAGAGCTTGGAAATATCTCTACTATATCTATACATAAAACAGTTCGGTAGACGAGCTCTGCACTTTTCCATTTCAATTTCAATAATAATCATCTGGTTTTTTTTTAAATTTGATTTGTTTCTCCTACAATCTGAATTTTCAAAACTTGGGTTTTTTTATGAGCTTTTATTTATATTGTTTGAAAACTTAAAATTAGTTTATTAACTTAATATTAATATAGAAGAACAATATCTTCTCGGCTGAACTGAGTACCTACTTCTGTTACTAAAATGTTGCCTAGCTTTTTAACGTAAATGAGTGGACCTAACGAACTATAGCTGTTTGCCTGATTCACGGCTGCCCAAGTGCCCATTAGCAGTTGCAATGCCACTCAGAACTCTTCTAGACTGTAAGCTTTATTGTTAGGTACACTAACAAGAGCACGGAGGTCACCCGTGGGTTTTGTGATCTGATAACCTACAAAATCAAAAATTCTAACCACAAAAAATGCCTCATAGACGCCACGCTACAATGACCGAACTAAATTAGCTCATTCATTCATTTAGTATCATTATAAATAAATTACTTTTTATCATGGAAAATTAACAGTTTTCATGTGAAATCCGGAACATTTCGGGTAAACTTTTGAGCATTATCTAAAGCATAAAATGTATTACGTACCCACCGCGTACCTGATATTTAATGTCGTAGATTTTGTGAGGTATCGTGCATGAATGATGGCATAAGAGGCCTGGGATCAAATACTTCCTGCATGCGGTATAATCTCAAATCAGACAAAGATTTAATGCCTAGATATAACCTCTGACACTGAGATAATAGAACACTGAATGGAATAGTACTTGTACCAGTAATAGAATAGAATAGTATAGAATAATATTTATTCAATACTTGCTTAAACTATGGTACAGAACATGTTATATTAATGTTACATAATATGAACTAAGAATAAGAAACAAACACAAAACAAGTATTGAATGGGCGTCGGCTCAGCATGTACTGGTTGTCGAACGACCACCAGCGCTGGTTTTCAGCCTAGACCCAGAGGGGGTGGAGACAATGCACAATCCGAAAAAGAAAAAACAAAATAATGAATCTTGGTAAACTTAAGGATTAAACTTAAATATCGAAAATACCAGAGTACTTACACATAAACAAACTTACATACATAATTATATAACTAAATAGACACTACACACTATACACTAACATTATCATATCTTGTTATATTTCATACATAAATAAACATATCAACCATACTTATGCCATATACAACCATATGCTTAGTTTGGGGCTAGATGGCGCTGTGTGTAATGTCCACACATTTATTTATTTATTTATTTATTTATACAATACATATTATAGGCACAAAAAATAATACAGGAAATTAAATTAGGCATGTAAAAATTGAAATTAAGATATATAATAATTCATATTATACTAGAATTGCGGGAAATTCACAAAATAAAAAAAACAAGAAAAAACGTTATGAGACGGACAAACGACTCTGCGGGGACTACGGCCAATCGAAATGTCAGTCCAGGTGGCGCCATGTTTGCGATTTTATATTTTTATTATTTCAAGACTATCCAACACCGTACATGATGGTGCCTACCTCCACATTACTAATCTGTGCAACAAAGGATTGTACCAGGTGCGAATCACACACACTGAACGTAAAGAACGCTTCACAGAAGTATATTGAATACAGTCATTTACAGATTACAGCTGAGATTGTGTAAATAAAATATAATGATTGCCTACTAAGATTATCCGCCAAAGTAAATAGGTACAATGAACCCATCATTAAAAAGAAACCGCGAATACTACTTAAAATGAATAATTTTAATTTATTTGTGATAGTGACATAAGGTTCATTGCAAACAAGACTAAGTACTTATGTGAGAAGGTAAGTATAATTATATTACAAGAACGAAATGTCTATGTTGATATCAGCATGCTTTATCTGTTCTGTAATAAGATACTATTTAATTTGCTGTTTGAAAGTATAATAGGTTAAGGTTAAGGTGTTTGCGATACCAACTGCAATTTACCCATCCTCCTTTTCCCGTGGGAACACATTAGTTTTTAGGCATAAAAGTGAACCGAAAATTTCATCCAAGTCTATAATAATAGTCAATAGAAAGTAAAATCCTTACAAAAACATACCTACAGTTTCACTTTTGTTGTATTTGTATGGATGTGTGCAAAGTAGTTGGAAAAGTGAACGGTTAATATTTGACATACAAAGGAATTTCGTTTTATCAAATCCCCATCTTTTTATGATAATTTTCACTTTAATGAGATTTGTTTTAGAGAAATCAAACTTGAAGATCGTGCCATAAATTGTCGCAGTTATTAGCATTTAAAAGTTGCCATTAACATTTTAAATGTACTCAACACGCCAGGATACAGCTTGCACGCCATTCCTCATTCGTGAGCACAAACTGGCTTCGTGTGAAACTTCTATTTGCAAAAAACTAATTACATCTCATTGCATGCTTTTACAGAATGCGATACAAAAATGTAATTGAGTGATCCTGAACAAATTACTGCAATCAAAAGCTTTTACGGACACAATACAGTAAACTTCGTTGATGCAATAAAATTTGTAATAATGATACTCGTTGGGACTAATAAAAGGACTGATATGTCAATCGATAAAGGCAGAAAAAAAGAAAAGATATAGATAAAAACAGAGTATAAAAGAGAAACACAGAAAAAAAATTACAATAATCACATAGATTGACCTATCTAAATAATACGAATTCTGTGAATAATCTAAAGGTTGTAAAGAGATTTAGATGGGCATGCAAGATTAACAATACAAGCATGTTTACTAGATGTGACACATCATTTAAAAATAAAACTAACTTAAAAATTCCTAAGATAATTTTAAATTTTAAATACCTTTTCTTACGCAGTCAAGTAATTTTGTTGAATGTTACTAACACTCTCAACCGAGAGCAAAAGTAAATGTAGTAGAAAATGCAATTTAAAATAGATTGAACTATCAGAAACATGTATTATTTTAAAGAAACCAAAATTGATAGTACCAGGGTACCAAAAAAAGAGAATATTGCTATAATATCTATTTAATTTTGGATTGTATGAAATTTAAGCTTTTCTTTACGTCAATTTTGATATTTATTTCCAAATTGAAGTTCCCTAACAATGCTTTAACTTAAAAAAATATATTTTTGTTGAAAATTTTAAGAACTAAAGCTTATTTTCATTCATAACTAATAGAAAATAGATTTTTGTATACATATTTTTATAATGATAATTAATGACATGACGATCTAGTCTTTCACCTGATGTTAGGCGACACGGCCGCCCATGTATTAAGTACCAGGCTCACATATAAAGCAAGCAATTCTCGTTATCGAGCGATCTCAAATTAAGCCGTGTGTAGATGGTATCAGACAAGATTCTGTTCACGAGTGACTTCGCATCTAAAGCCTTTGGTATCTTTGAAATGAAGTTTGTAAATTGAGTTTTTATTAAACCTAAGATTTACTTCTATGATCTTTTTAGTTTCTTCTACACTTGGCATAGTATTATGCTAAGTGGTTTAAATATTGTAAAAGGCAAACTTTATCATTAAGTTACACGTTGTGTTCAATATTTAAACTAAAAATATAAACTTCTGAAAGCAGTTTTTATGCTTTGGTAAGTTGGATACATACGTAAATGTACTTTGAAAAGATGTATTTTAATTTAAGGGATAATATAAATTTTTGGATATTTGATAAAATAGATGAGGTAATACTACTGTTACTACTACTAACAAAAATAATCACACTCATGATAGTTCTAATACTAAAATGAGGTAAAATTCAATCATAACCACGATGACGATAAAATACATTTCTTATCTTTACAAACACTCGAAGCCAAACACAAAATTGGTTCTCAACAACACCTCACCAAACTCCTTAAATAATTGAAATCAAACGCACTTTCAAACACCCATAAATTATTCAATAAAACTCCTTCCTTCCGGCGAACAAGCACCAACAAGCAATAAAAGTGTTTAATTAGTCAAAATCAATTCTCTAAAAGCAGTAATTGTTAACGTTTGTATAGAGAAAGCGATAAATCTTGTAGTAATGTTTAGAATTTAACAATGGCAGAGGATTTATGGGAGGTCCTTTCAGATTGTTGTAGATACTGTTTTGGAAACATCGTAATATTTGAGATACTTGGTTTCAGTAACGTTCCGAAAGTGATGGTACAGTATTCAAAATACTTAGACGAAACATAAAATACCTACACACATTAATAGCCCGCATATATTTTAAGATAATAAAAGGCAAACATAAGAAAAGGGCGAAACCGAAAAGAATGAACGGAAGGGCTTTTTTCTCTATCCAGGAAAGCAAACTCGAATTGGGCTTGCATGTCAAAAGACTCTAGAGTTAGTTATATTTTAGATCGGAATTAAGTATAGTTGACGTACCCAGCTATTCTTTGTAGTTCTACAATAATCCCAGTAATTTATTAAAAGATCCCATAATTATTTTCATATTAATCCACATTGGAAACGACTCGGGTCTATATTAAAATAATACAAATTATGATTTCACTCATGTTATCATGTTAAATCATAAGAGGATTGTCAGGTACAATCAAACGCTCCACTGATTTTACCAAAACCTCCCTTTGGAGCCCAAAGGTGCCTGGCTAAATTAATTTCTCTAAACATATTATATTTCAATGAATATAATTATTTCCCGATCTTGTGCAGGATTTGCGGCGTACGTGGAAATTGGTTTTCGTATTTTAGTCTTTGCTTGAGAAGGCGTCAAGGTTTTCAGAGACTTCAAGGTTCCTATGAAACGCAATTTACGAGTATTAAGACATTATTTATGAGGCAATTCAAGAGGCGGGTCAAAGTAAGTGGCTTTGTCCCTACAGGCTCGTCTGCAAAGCGGCAGCATGAGCAATGTGAAACTATTCCATCGCTGTCCGTGACGACCGCGCCGCTGCCGTCTTCGAACACGGGCAGCGATGTGTAGGTACCGAATGGCCAATATTACAGAATATTTAAACAGTATGTTGGGGATTTGAAAAAACACTTTATTGGTGGTTGTATAAGCCAATACGAGAGCGGCAGATGAGCCCACACCATGCGCAGGAATTGTTGCAACAGATGGAGTATTATCGCTGTCATGCTCTTTTGCTCTGGTAGCACCAAACTCTATCGTGCATCTTTTGGCTTTCTCCAATGCATGTTCTCCACCGATTCCTATCTTCCACAACCTTCTCTTATTCAACATGCTTGTTAAACGAGTTCAGATCACGGTTGATGCAATCTTTAAAGCGAAGTAACGGACGCCCACCACACCTTTTTGCATCATCATCATCATCATCATCATCAACAGCCTGAAGATGTCCACTGCTGAACATAGGCCTTCCCCATAGAGCACCACCTTGACCAGCTACTGGGCTCCTCTTTGCATCTGCTCTGAATTCTCTTATGAATATAAAAACAAACCTTTATACAAAACCCTCTATCGTAAAGGATCTAAATCTCCTAATCCAAACTCTATTACAATCACTAATAGAGGAATGTGGCAAACAGGCGTAAAGGATGACGTGGCAAGAACAATTACCATTAGAATTGGTGGAGCGGAGGCTCGGTCGGATGGGGACCGAATCGAGCGTTTTATTGTTACGTCCAGTGTACTGTGGATTATCATTTTCTTATTCTTGGATGTAGAAGAATAAATCCTTCAGAATAAACTATTGAAACCTTTGCTTATAAATGATGAGAACCACCTCCGTTTAAAAAGGGGTCTTTAACCGCCTAATTTTATACCGAGAATTACTCTGATGATATCAATGATAGAATAGGTATATACAATAATATAAATCTAAAACCACGATGGAAATCTTTGCATAAAGAAATATATTATTTACTTAACATAACAAAATTCTTTGAATAGTAATTATAGGTGGTAAAATGAAACGATTTATGGATGGTTGCGAAAGCAATCGACCGTTTCATTGCTTCTGTCTGGTACAGGATTATCTTGTCCTATTCTTGGTATAGTAAGCATGAGTAGGTGTATATCTTGATAATGAGAAATTTAGCAAATAAAGCAATATAATAACAGCCAGCATATTTTTTTAGTTCTTCAGCTCGTCACGTTGTTAATACTCAAAAAAAAATTACGATAGAAGTCAGTTGTCAACTTACAGCAATTTTAAAGCAGGGTCAAAAGAGTATTTCTAAGGTACGTTACGCAGTAGAAGCACAATCAAATACTGTTACCGATGTCTATGTTAGGGTATAATATATTATATAAAATAATTATTTGGTGACTTTTTCCCATCAGCAAGGCTACGGTCCTTTGCTTGTTTGCAACCATATTATTCATAAGAAAAGACTTACCTAAAATATTTACAATGATTTTCTCAAGGTGCGTTTTATTATAACGTGACGATCCAGTTGTTCCTTTGATGTTAAGCATCATTCTAAATATCTCTGCTCTAAATATGAAATTTTTGTCTGCTATCATATTAAGTATAACTTCTTTTGTTATATCTATTTGTTGTAAATCATGGTGATGATTATTTTATAATTAGAAGTTATTTATTGTTATCTTCATTTGTTTCAGGTATGATGTGAACCCGCCATAAAAATTGGTCCAAATGAATTTTAACAGTAAGTGGCTGAATCAAGTAATTATTAATGTCAATAGTTATATTTAGAACCATTTGTTTAAATGAAAGTTGTCGAACTACCCGATGACCCATCATGTCATGCACTCAGGTACGTACATAGTAATATTATCTATTCTGTGACCAAGGCGTATCTAATGTTTTTTATGTGAAACCATTTCAAGTTTACGATACCTTACTACATACATAACATATTATTAATGTTTGCGTTTAATTGACACTTCAATAAACAAATTGGCCCCAATATTTGGAACACCACAGATTACTACTCATCCAAATGTATAGCAATAACATTCGTCATAAAATTTTATAATGCTGGTCATTAAAATCTTAAAAGCAGTTTGCATAACTAATGCGGTCTGGGGAAAACATAATGTTGCCAGTAGGTAGTAATTAATATACCAATATAATTATTATAACTAAGCACTGACTTTAGTGTTGCCGTTCCTGGAAAATTTCACCAACGAATTATAATCAATGGAAACGTCCAGAAATTTAAAAGAACTAGAAAATATCCGGCCGCGGTAGCCTTGGTCACAGTTGTTGCCAGGGCGCTTAGTTGAATTAGCCTTTGGTAACAACTGTTGTTACCAGATGGCCTAGAATGCGCACCGCGAGAAAACTTTGTCGTCGCTATTAGAGTGAGACACACTTAGGCGCTACCATAGTCTTGTCACGGTCACTCACGAGAAAAAGTGTCGAGAAAATTTTGTCGCGGTGCGCATTCTAGCTTGGCAGGTCGGGCGGTTGAGTCGTTTTTAGCGAAGAGTTTATTTGATCACATTTGAATAACATTTAAATAATGATACAATGGTATTATAAAGTAATCGATCTGATTTCTAAACCGACTTAGATGGAATTTTTTAGCAACATTATTTACACTACCAAAATTAACACCGTACAGGTAGAAAAATCGGGTATCCGTTTAACACTAAATAAGTCTCTATAATCTAATATCTAACATCTGGAATAAGTTATTTTTATAACAGCTTATTCCGGAATATTTGGTGTTTTACTGCAGGACACAGATTACATTCCAGGTTAAACAGATGGCTAGCTCGTAATAAAGTACTACATGAATATTGGGAGGTTTTCTATGCTAGCAACAACATAAAATAAATTATGATAAGTCAGTCTACTTTTTATTCCACTTACGATGATCTTGAAGATTATTCCTGCTTATAAAGGTAATTCTAGTCATTTTAGTGCGATTCATTAATTTACAATCGGTCTAATCTCGGTTCAGACATACTTAGTGTCAGTGGTTGTACCCAAAGGGTGGCCAAAGTGGATGACCTTAAGCAAGAAGCAATGGCAGTAGGCCTCAAGATCAATACCAAGAAGACGAAAGAAATGAGAACAGGAGTAAAGAGCCTAAGATCCCTGCACATTGGCCAGGCGCAGGTGGAGCACGTCCACCAATTCACCTCTTGGCAGTATCGTGTCAGAAACTGGAGGAACAGAAGAGGATATTACTTCAAGGTTCGCCAAAGCCAGCGCCGTTTTGCGTAACTCCGCCCCGTATGGCAGTCACGGAAACTGACCAGAAGGACAAAGTTGAAAATCTTCCGATCCATCGTCAAGTCTGTTCTGATATATGGGTGCGAGATGTGGAAAGTAGCGAAAGATCTCATGCAAAGGCTCCAAGTGTGTATTAAACCATCTCTCCACCAAAAATTAGGGATTTTTTGGCCTGAAAAATCTCAAATAAAGACCTCCTTCAGCGATGCCATGAAAGTCCAATAAACCAACAGATAAAGCGCCTTAAATGGAATTGGATAGGCCACACGCTGCGAAGGGATCCAGACCATATCTACCACACACGGGAACAAACGTGTTTTTTTGCTGGTTTTTATAAATAATGGTACGGAATCCTTAGTACATGAATCCGACTCGCACTTGGCTGGTTATTTTTTACCAAGTGAGTGGAGCCTTTCTGAACCACAGCTTATTATCTTTCTGCAAACTCAGTATGTATATATCTGTGATGTAGGGCTAGCATGAGCTTAAAAATTGACATCTCTCTTCTCTCAGAATTTGACCAATTAATGATCACGGGGATTGCGTCATAATCTGTTCTCGCGGTTTGGTTGGTCGAGCGCTTTCTCGATTATCATTATTATAAGCTGCCTTAATCTTAATTCAAATTATGTGTTAAAAACGTAATTAGTTATTAGAAGAGCTGTTAAAACTTTTACGGTGTAAAAGAAAAGGTAATAAATAGCTGGTTTATGACTTGTTTTTAGGTACCTACTTATACCATTGTAACCATAACCCTCAGGAATATTATTCTAGGTTTGTGTATATAATTATAACACACGCGTGTTAAAATGTAAATCCTTCATTCTATCTGTTCTTCTAACCTGAGTTTTTCAAGGCCATATTGATTAGGTATCTTCTGGATTTTAGTACTTCACCGTCGCTTACCATCAGACGAAATGATTTACAATACAAACGTAAATATATCAAAATATAATACACCTTTCTGTTATTAACATTTCTTGGTGATTATAATATTCTTTATAACAAAGAAAAACAAGATATTTTGTTAAAGTAAACAATGTTTATCTCTTTGTTTATTTTGCTGCTTTAATTAGATCCTTACACGTGTTTCTAAGTTTCTATATAGGTAGGTATAAGTTTACCTAAGGAAAAAATGATTAAATATGAAATTCATATTAAATAAATAAATATGTGTGGACATTTCACACAGCGTTATCTAGTCCCCAACTAAGCATAGCTTGTACTATGGGAACCAGATAACTGATATAATACTTAGATACTTTTTTGTTTGTAAATACATACATAGAATACAATATAACACCCAGACGCAGAACAAACATCTATGTTCATCACACAAATTTTTGTCCCGGGTAGGAATCGAACCCACGGCCCTCAGTTCAGAAGGCAGGGATACTACCAACTGAGCTATTACCTACAGTTCACCTCTTATGTATTACCTTCTGGTACTTTCACTCGCGTCCAAGCCGGTAATTTTTTAGGGTTCCTACCCAAAAGGTAAAGTGAAGCCCACAATAATATTAAAGACAGTCTTCGTGGTGTGGTGGTTGAGCAGGTCGGCTCATAACCCGGAGGTGGCGGGTTTGATTCTCGTGACAGGACAGGGGGTCTAGCAAAGATACCAACCACTAACGCTAAGGCCAAACGCAAACTCTAAAATCTACTGAAATGACATTCGCTGCGGAAAAGTTAGCGATTTCCGAAATGTCATTTCGGTACATTTTGGAGTTAGCGTTTGGCGTGAGCGTTAGCGTTGCTTTGCTAGACCCCCAGGTATTTGTGCCCGAAAAAAAAAATGCGCAAATACTGGTTCTGTCTGGATGTTGTGGGATCATGGTCCTCGTAGTTTCTGGGTCCCTAGATACAGGGGATCCTAGTTAGGGTCCAGGATCTATGTATGTGATTATTGGACATTAAAAAAAAAATACTCAGACGGCCTACACCAGGCCTACACTCGGTCGTTTAAGGCCCCGCCACTTACCCAGCTGTCTGTCTGTCTGTCCCAGGCTATACACCGTGAACCGTGATAGCCAGAGAGTGAAATTCTCACAGATGGTTTATTTCTGTTGCCGCTATAACAACAACAACACCATTTTTTTTGGTTGTTTTTTTTGCTTATTCAATCACATAAAAAAAACTAAGAAACAGAATAAAATATATATTTAAGGGGCTCCCATACAACAAACGTGATTTTTTTTGCTCGTTTTTATTGATATGCTATGATCGCATTTGGCAGGTTATTTTATTTACCTTCTCTGTGCTCAAAATAAAATACAGCAATGGGTCAAGGTCTTATCAGCATTTCATAAACTCTCCCTTATCTAAAACCCTGTCCATATATGGCACGAAAAAAATGATGCCAAAACTGGGCAGCGTTCCGTAATTTACGACTACGTGGGTCGCGGCAGACGGGAATAAACTGGGTTCCGTATATAAAACGCTTCCGAAATTTGTTGGTATTTTTTCTCTTCGTTTTTTAATTTATCTAGCACCGCGGTGAGTAGGCGGTTCCGGCTATACGTTACACGGTTACTTTTTTCGTATGAATTGAAAGCAACCTTGACTAGCTGTTTTTGTTTTGGGTATTGAAATTGTTTCAAACGCGTTTGACGTTTGAGTTTGTGGGTAGTTTGATTGGTATTGAAACTTGGTTGTTATTGGTTATTGTTGGTATGCTAACTTTTTGTGTCAAAATTGTATATAATTATGCACATATAGCCAACTGTGACGGCTCTCCGCTAGGTGGGCCGAACGCTTGTTTGCTCCCTGTAATATAAAAAAAAGGAATAGCTGAACTGAATAGATTTAGCTAACCCGCCCCGGCCTCGCGCGGGTTTTAGTTTTCCTAACCCTGTTTTTTTTATGTATAAATAGGCCAACATTTGACTGCAACTCACCTGATGTTAAGCGATGATGCAGTCGAAGGTGTAGCACGTTGGCCAATGCCCATGGCTTTATTGTATGTATTGATTTTTTTTTTTATTATATTTTTTTATTTTACCGCAATCTCACCTGATGGAAAGTTCTACGTTGTTACATGCTGGCCTAGAAGATACCTATTCACTCGTGACTTGAAGGGCTCAATTTAATTATTCAGTCGCTTATTTACTTCTTTTTTTTTGTATGGTATGGGTAAGCAACTATCCCAAGCTTAAACTTACAGCAGCGAAAGTATTCAATCTTTTTAAAACCGTAGTATTTTCCAATTTACATGCGGCTTCTACAAGGATATTTGGCATCACAGAAGTAGGATATTTTTTCTTTTCCTCATTTACTTTTTATACGATTTACTTCACTTTTCGAACAAGTTACGTGCGCGTGGAGAGGGAGTTGAGATGGCAGTACTTCACTTAGCGCGAAATAACTCGAAATTCAATATTCAACACGACATTTTGGTGTAAACATCGCATGACGGCCTTCTTAGGCGCGGTTTAAGATATGAACTGAGCGAGGTTTACACAATATTTGCTATGTTCAGCAAAAATGTATCCATAACTCTACTAATTTAAAAAAATTAAACGTTGACTGTTTGTTTGTGTGGCCTTCACGTAAAATTGGCTGACCCAAGCTGGAGAACGTTGTGGTCATATTGCGATTTGCATTCTGTGTATTGTGTAAATTTTGCATAATTTTCATTTTGAGTGTCATGCTCATTTTTCGTATTGTACAATGATTAAAATTATTGTGTCAGTTATTCAATAAACGATTCTGATTCTGATTCTGACAATTGAGTCTCTAGCAATTTTTTTGTGCCATCGTGATCAACATAGAATATTCAGATAAAAGCTTTAGTTTTAGAAAAACATAGTTAACTCATATAAAAATAATAATTATAGCTCGATACACAGTTATAAAATATGAACATAATATTTTCAAAATTCCATTTCAGTGTAATGAGTACTCTCCGTACAATTTTAGTAGAGTTTCTGACAAAGCGAAAAGTTTTGAATGCGCCAAAAAAATAAAATCCAATGAATTGTTCCCCACAGCTTACAAAGCCGAGCTCTTCGAATGCACTGAACTAAAGTTACTGCATGGGTAAACGAAAAAAAGTAGTGCCGGAAAACTTTTGTCGCAGTATGGTACAGGTTTTAAGAGTTATTCCAGAGTCCAGACCATAATTTTGAGTCATTTTGCCTAAAATTTGAAACCAGCCATTTCTGTAAAGATGTTCTGATTACTTTTACATAATGTTGCTTTTGGCAGAGAAGCAAATAACTTACCTCATGGTAAGTATGTGATCACCGTCGCTTATGGACATCTAAAACACTAGGAGTAAAGGCGTTGCCATATTCAACTCAATAGATTGAAAGACGTACGATACATGCGAGTTCTTCTTTACCATGATGAGAATCATTTTTGAAGAGAACATCCATGGAAGTATAAAAACAATGCTGTATTAAGTTGTCTTTTTCCGCAGTCTCTCATAGCTTAACTCCCGCGTTACGTTATGTTACGTCATCGATCATCCCCCACCGCTCGCGTGGTGTCGAAAATTACTTACGGGACCAAACTACAGCCTCGGCAAAAAATATAAGCGACTACAGAAAACGCTGGCACGTACCACCAAATGTGTTTAAGCTTTCTCTGAAATTGATGAAAAAATAGGGCGGTTAGGTCGAAATGGTGAAATAATCCTGATTGAGGGAAGGGCAGATAGCGAAGAATTGGTAGTGAACTTTGATATCGCTGAAATTGCTGATTCAGATATTAATAGTTTTCTAAACAAAATGCTAACATGGTGATATTGCATGGTTTTGAAACTGGTTAGTAAAATTAGAGTTTAATAATAGGTATGTATTATTATATCTACATCAATGCAGAAATTACTTACTTTTGTTATGTTATTTTTATTATTGGTCTCTGACGTTGGTCCATTGTCACGCCCAGTCTCGCTTGCACGTGGAGTGACTGAATTGAACTGACTGACTGTCTCGCCGCAATTTTAAATAAGAAAGAAAGAAAAAATAAACACTCACTCGGCCACAGCACTGGCTTGGACCACTGACATTTTGCTGTCTCGCCACTCTACTCGGTAGGTGTAATCAGGTCAACGAGCTCTTGTCAACAGCTAATAAAACATTTCAAAAGGTATGAAACTGTTGACTTAATTTTTTTTTGATTCCACACAAGGCACAAAAATCCAAGAGGCAAACCACAACCATTTATTTTCTGGCTATTTTAACAAAATATGATCAATGAACATCCAAAGGGTCTTGTAAGAGCCATCGATAAGTTTAGATACTCGTAATAGATACTCGTGAGTTGAGATGTTTGTGTACAAGAGGATGGACGCAACGCTGCTCTGTTCCAATGCTATTAAAAATCAATAGATTTTGAATTCCCTTTCTAAGACTATTACAAATTCGGATAATTTTTAGGTGTCAGTTATTGCAGATCATCTCTTGATCGCCTGTTCATTTTTCACTCAAAATTTAAACTTAAAACAATTGTTGAACCAAGTTCTTGCGCGGTTACATAATTGTGACGCCAGGGCCAAACACAAGCATAATAATTGAGAAGGATTCCTTAAACTTAGGAGCAAAGAAGGAAGGTTTTAAAACTGTACTAATATCTAAAATACGGTAGGAAATAAATCTTTTGGTACAACCAATGAACTAAACGAGTCCAAAACCAATGCATTAAATAACGAAAAAACTCGGCCATCGCGTGAGTCTCCCCGAGTTTGCCATGAGTAGCACGCACCGGCCGCTAATGCTAGTGAAGGAGCACCATGAATGTGGAATGCTGCTGCCAAATTGTACTGTGACATACGGCAAGAGGAAACAGCGTGCAAAGAATACTGATTAGAGAAGTGTTATCTGTTGTTTCGGTTATATATTTTTGTATCTTTTGGTTAAAGAAAACTGACCAAAAATGTTCTTCTTTTAACTTATTTGAGTGTTTTTTCGGTATAATTGCAAATAACGCTTAGAGTATTTCAAAAAGTTTTAGTAGTTCTTTGTTTATTTTTTTATGTCACAGGATTTCCAACAAAATTTTGATTACAAGGACTATCAAAATTTCGTTGACGATAGTGTTTGTTTCAAAGTAGCGGAAATAACCTCTAGTGTCTGTAGTTTGGTTGTTAATCCGGTTAAACAAACTACTGACACTTTTTAGTGGCAGTTAGTCATGTTAGTTTAGTACAAACCACCGAACTAATAATACTCTCTATTAGCAGTAGTTCTTTAATAATATAGTGCTGTAGGTAATTATGTAGCGTTAGCTATCGAACAACATACATCGATTTTTCAAGTGAATAATTAACAAACTTGCCAGCCGTGTGTTACAAAAGCTATTTACTCCACACGCCCTTTCATTAGCCGTAGAGGGATTCTTCAAAGGTCAGAGTGTAGGAACTCCTTTATTTGTTGAGCCCTTGTTGAGTTCTTGAGTAACTGTGGCCAGCTGGTGCTGATGGTGTTAGATAATTAATGAATAGGATGAGGTGTTGGGTTTAAAATTTAATGAGTCCAACACCAACCCCAGGGTCACGTTATTTGTTGGTACCAAAATCTGTATAGTTTCAACAGTATCTTTATCTGTAGGTATGGTTTGAAACTGGTTCACTTAAATGAGGTAGGTGACATGTGCTGTGCGAAAGAAATAATATCAAAACGCGTCTTGAGCAATAGCTAGAGCTGCATGCAGAGCTATTATAGCCCTCTATCCAGCTCTACTTACTCTGCTTTTCAAGACTTAAACTATTACGACTACTCTTTTTTTAGTAAATGACTAAGCAAAAACGTTTGCCTCATCTTCCTCTTCTCTATATTTTGCAGTTTAAACATATTACCAAAATTTTTCTTTTACTTTAGCCAAGTATGACACGATTTTCGGAAGCATTTCATAAAATCATGTTTCCAAAGTCATCGTTTACGCCCATTGACTCAGAACTAGCTCTATTCTTAGAATGACGCGTTACCTGAGCACCGTGACCCAAAAGACACAAGTCCAATTTCACATTATTTATATCCTAAAGAAATAGGTATAATCCTTGAACGGGAAATGTAGCAACATGGGCTTGTCGGTGGAAGTCTAATCCGCGTAAGATCAAAGACACGACTGTGGTCTAGTGATGTGAATGATGGATCCGTAGAATTGCCGGATAAATATTCGGCCGGGAATAAATATTTTTTACCTAGTGAGTTCTTTTATGGATTGTTTTCACTTTCCAAAGTTTTCACTAGTTCAAAGGGAACTAGTACTAACATTGGATTTGGACCACATGATTTACAATTTAAGGCGCGTTATCAATAGTAACGTCATTAAAGTTAGTGAAAACCAACCGAACACATCAATTCTAAACACTCTGTGATATTATAATTGAATCTTATAACGACTGTAGGATACGTTACGAATGTTATTTTTTGGTGGTGTTATGTGGATATTGCTATTTCAACTGCTGAGTCTAAGAACGATTGCTATGGTTACATGTTTTAAGAGATTAAAAAATATGCCGGTTAGCAGGATATTAGGCCGGATAACATATTGTCTACATTTCTTATCATATTATACCTTAAACCTAAAGCATTTCCCCATATTTCTCAATTTCCGAATTATGGTTTTCAGAACATCAAACGAGTTTTGGTGTTTTTTATTTGAGCTAATAATGAGTCAAAGATTTTTTTTATTTGTATTCGCCGTTAGATGCTCATGGAAGGTAAATGTATGAGTTACAGGCGACTGGGCAAAGGAGTATTTCTGTGTATTGAGTATGAGCATGTTCAACATACAAAGAAAAATGTTTTGAAAGAATTCCTATTTCATAAAAGCAGGTTTCATAAAACATAGAATAGCTATAATATTAAAAAACTTGTTATATAAAAAGACATTTTATTTTGATAGCAGAGATATAAGAATATAAGATTCATAAAATATATTTAGGTCATGTGTATGCCACGTGGCAGGTTGCACCAACTTTTTATTGGCGTAAATTAAAGCATGGGTTTCATGGGTTTATTATCAAATTTACATAATATAGCTTACAGCCAAGTCCGAAACGTTATACTGCAATGAACTTCATCATCAGCCCGTGTCCACTAATTGACGTATTATCTTGAGTAACACTATGAGCCGTTTTCGGCCAATCTTAGTTCTGTCACTATTTAGTTTTTATTTCCATCAAGCGAAAGGTCGCCCCAACCACATAGTTATCTAAGTGCGGCTGAATCCTTTGTATGCTTTCATAGATTATATTTTATCAGTTTTCTTCGTTTTGGAAACTCTAAAATAGCACACTAAATGCGAATTTGTACGCTATGAGTGACTACGTTTTAGATGATGACACAAATAAGAATCATTTAATTTTTTGGATCATAAATTAATTAATGTGTTTCAAAAAATTGTGATCGTCGCTATTTTCATAATTCTATAGGTAGGGGCACAGAATGCTAACGCAGCTGAAATTGTTCCAAGTGGCGACCGCACGGCTCTAGCATCCTCAGTCGTCTCTCCACCAGTACCGCGTCATATAGTTTATTTATATTAGTTACCAATATGTATTTTTACTCAGAAACTCTCAGGAAACACTCTTAAATTAATGGCAGACCGGAGCGAAATGAAACTACAGTCTTCAGTTGATATGTCAGCCTACGGTGAACTCAATAGACGTATCTGGAGTTCCATGCGACACGACTTGCGTGCTTTTAGTACTTCACGTATTGAGGCCGCAATTGAGCGGAACCAAGGCTCTAAGGTGTTCGCAAAAGATTCGTCTATTGGGCAAAGCCAAATGACAAAACTGAAGACCGAGAATGGTAGTGTCATTTCATCCAAGCCTGAGATCCTGAGAGAGATTGAGAACTTCTATGGACAGTTATACACATCGACACGTGAGCCCGCTACTAACACAGCTAAGGACACCAGAGCCAAGTTAGTCCGACACTATACCGAAGATATCCCGGACGTCAGCCTGTACGAGATTAGAATGGCCCTCAAACAGCTTAAAAACAACAAGGCGCCAGGTGAGGATGGAATTACGACCGAACTTCTGAGAGCGGGTGGTAGACCGGTACTTATAGTCCTCCAGAAGTTATTCAATTCTGTCATCCTTGAAGGTACAACGCCGGAGGCATGGCACAAGAGCGTGGTGGTGCTCTTCTTCAAAAAAGGTGATAACACCTTATTGAAGAACTATAGGCCCATCTCGCTCTTGAGTCATGTGTATAAGCTGTTTTCGAGGGTCATTACGAATCGTCTCGCACGCAGGTTTGATGAATTCCAGCCTCCCGAACAAGCCGGTTTCCGAAAAGGCTTTAGCACCATAGACCACATCCATACGCTACGCCAGATTATACAGAAGACCGAAGAGTATAATCGGCCGCTATGCCTAGCGTTTGTGGACTATGAGAAAGCCTTCGATTCAATCGAGACTTGGGCGGTGCTGCAGTCCTTACAGCGATGCCAAATTGACTATAGGTATATCGAAGTGTTGAAGTGTTTGTACAGTAAGGCCACTATGTCAGTCCGACTACAAGACCAGAGTACGGAACAGATCCCATTGCAGAGAGGCGTGAGACAGGGAGACGTTATTTCTCCGAAACTGTTCACAAACGCATTGGAGGATGTTTTCAAGCTCTTGGAGTGGAAAAGATGTGGCATCAACATAAATGGCGAGTATATCACTAACCTTCGTTTTGCCGATGATATAGTCATAATGGCGGAGTCGCTCGATGATCTCAGCACCATGCTCAACGACCTCAGTAGAGTCTCCCGACAGGTTGGTCTTAAGATGAACATGGACAAGACGAAAATCATGTCAAATGCCCATGTTCCACCTATACCGGTAATTGTTGGGAACGATACTCTCGAAGTTGTCGACAAATACGTCTATCTAGGGCAGACTGTCCAATTGGGTAGGTCCAACTTCGACAAAGAGGTCGCCCGAAGAATCCAACTCGGCTGGGCAGCGTTCGGGAAGCTTCGACCTATATTTTCGTCCAAAATACCACAAAGCCTGAAAACAAAAGTTTTCAATCAATGTGTGTTGCCAGTGATGACTTATGGAACTGAGACGTGGTCTCTAACTGTTGGCCTCATTACTAAGCTCAAAGTCGCGCAACGAGCTATGGAGAGAGCAATGCTCGGTGTTTCCCTGCGAGATAGGATCCGAAATGAGGAGATCCGCAGGAGAACTAAAGTGACCGATGTAGCTCTTAGGATTGGCAAGTTGAAATGGCAATGGGCAGGCCACATCGCTCGTAGAACTGACAACCGATGGGGAAGAAAGGTTCTCGAGTGGCGACCACGAACTGGAAGACGCAGCGTAGGCCGGCCCCCCACTAGGTGGACCGACGACCTGGTGAAAGCCGCGGGGAGCCGATGGATGCAGGAGGCGAGCAGCCGCTCTAAGTGGCGCTCCCTGGGGGAGGCCTATGTTCAGCAGTGGACGTCTTCAGGCTGTTAATGATGATGATGATGATGATGATGTATTTTTACCGTTTCAATTATATATTTATTTACTCCCAAAAATCGTCGTTTCCTTGGAGTCCCCCGCACCATGAATAGGAACACGCCCGAGTATGCCAGTCAAGATCATATGTTGCCACACTACTTAGTTGTTTCTATGTGTATTTTGTCCCTTGATAAATTGTTAATCTAACACTTAACAAAACGCCCATTTCAATTTGCTGCTCTCCGGTAATTCCAAATTTGTAATTAGCTAAAATATTTGCATCAAAGCATGCAGAGCGATATTTAGTCACAAATCAGCTCGGCTTATAGCGACTAATGTATTATGGAGAACTATAAGTTACAAGGGCCAGCGAATGCTCTGGAATTTAATTTTACCCACAGGCCCAATAGATAAGTTTTCATTTAGGTGTCAAACGTCTAAAAACCATTACGAAGCTTAAAACTCTTAAAAACTTGTCACGCAAGAAGACATATTTTGTTTTTTAATCATCGGTAAAGATTTTAATACAGTAAGTACTTAGTTTTATTTTACTTTTCATAGATAAAACCGTCATAATAATGCATAATAACTGGCAAGATGATTGAAAATCTGTGGCAATGTTGAAAAAATATATTAAATCCTTGACAAAACTTGTTCATCTGATTTGAGTTTTGTGCCATTATAAAAAAATCGGTGGTACCTAGTAGTGATGTAGAACATTTTGAAATTCATGTCACGGCTTCCGCTTATTATTTGCGCCAAACGGCATTTCAGAAACTAATTACCAAAAATATTAAATGCACTAATATTCTCTTTGGTATAAAATTTGAAATGAATTTCTGTTTCCTGGTGTTGATATTCGTGTTTGTTTGGTTAAATTTAATGATGGAGCTGGAAATAGGTATTTAATAATTACATCATCATTTTATTTTGATCATTTTTTGATATTAAACTCGTACAATATAAATATGTGTGGACATTTCACACAGCGTCATCTAGCCCCAAACTAAGCAAAGATTGTACTATGGGAACCAGATAACTGATATAATACTATACTTTTTTTTAATAACATACATAGAATACAACACCCAGACACAAAACAAACATCTATGTTCATCACACAAATGTTTGTCCTGGGTAGGAATCGAACCCACAAGCCTCAGTTCAGAAGGCAGGCAAACCAACTGAGCTATCGGGCCCGTCCTGAAAATTCCTGAAAAAGCTGGTATTATATTATTCTGTACTATTATTCTTAGTACAAATAAAAATGCTGTACCACAGAGACCAACAAATATCAAATTCATTATGCCGCAGAAATTTCACACCGAGTAGTTTTCTTACGTATTTCCGCCTTTTCCTCACGCCTTCGGATTTATATTTCACCTAAAATCTGTACCATTTATATTACTTACATTGCACAGCTTTTACCCACACCATTCGTTTTCTAAACCAAAAATAAACAGAGAAAAAAGATAAGTAACACTTAAACTAGCATTGCGAAGGAGGTCTTTAGGTTTTATATTTTTAGTATTCTAGAAAAATACTAAAAATACACACATAAACGCTTTTCTTACAAGCTGAATTTGGTTTTGAGACATTTTTGTCTGCTTGGTAATGCTAGCCTTTGAATTACCTTTTGTATAAGGTCATCATCATCATTAACAGCCTGAAGACGTCCACTGCTGAACATAGGTCTCCAGTGAGCACCACTTTGAGCAGCTGCTTATTTCCTGCATCCATGGGCTCCCCACGGCTTTCACCAGATCGTCGGTCCACCAAGTGCGGGGCCGGCCTACGCTGCGTCTTGTTTAAGGTGGCCTCCGTGGTATGGTGGTTGAGCGGGTCAGCTCAAAACCCAGAGACGGCGGGTTCAATTCCCGCGGCAAGACAAGTATTTGTACCCAGGAAAAAAGCGCAAATACTTGTTCTGTGTCTGGGTGCTGTGAATCATGGCCCTCGTAGTCCCTGTGGGTCCCTAGATACAAGGAATCCTAGCTATGGTAAAGGATCTTTGTATGTGATTGTTAGGTGTTATTTATTTATTACGATAACCAGGAACGTACATACTACACACACTCACAAACATATATTATAGGTACACACATACATTAAATTAAAAATCAAAAAACGTGACTTGTCTTCGTCCAAAACTCCATAGAAGCGTAAGGTTAAATGGGATTTGACTTTGACCATCACTTACTTTTACTCAAAAGTGACCTTTATTCGACTTTGAAAAGTTCCTATCTGGGGTCTTTATTAGTTTCTACACTCCTTAATTTCTATTTTTATTTTGATATTTACATTAATACCTTATAATTGTTAAATTCATTTAATTATGTACCTAATTGTTAATGTTTACAATATTTGCATGCTGCCGTTGGTGGCAAAATGTATCAGGCACTAATGATGTATACTTAAACCTTATATATACCTACATTTAAGCAAATAAATGATTCTTATTCTTACCACAAACTAATACAAAACCATCATGTTTCATGACAGTAACCATTCAAGGTTACAATACGGTTACGGCTATGGTTACGGCATATATATAGGATACAGTATCAGTTGGTATCAGTAATACCCCAGATAATATAATACGTAATACGTACCAATTTTTAACTTCCTTGGTATTATATATATATTTATATATTTCATAAATTTATGTATATATATACTTATTATTATTGTACATGTGCATTAGGTATACTTAATATGAGTAAACTATAAACTATGAATATTGTCTTTAGCTTGTTTCGCTCTATTTGTTTATTGTACTCCGTTGTTTTTAAATTTTTAAGTTTGTTCTGACGTTCGTGAGGCCACAAACGGGGTCCTACTGAAAATGAGTAATTAAGGTCTTTAGGACCTTAATTGTATGCTGAGTCGGGGCCCATTCGTGACACCACACAGCATTGCACTGCTTGGCACTGCTTCTGTTTGTGTGTAATATTGTTTTGTAATGTCATTTATGTAGTGTAATGTTGTGTGTGTTACTGTCACGAATAAATGTATTTTCTTTCTTTCTTTCTTTCTTCTTTCAATAATATTGATCGAATTCGTGCCATGAACTTATAAAGTATTCCGGTTTGTGGTAGGCCCTCAGGTGTTTTCGTAGAATATAATTTGTGCTAAAGTTAGCATTCTCCATTCGTTCCTAACATAATAAACGCAACGTTCCGCAACATAATAAAAACAAGAAAATATTATGTTATCTCTAGGAACGTTTAATATCGGAACAAGAAACACCTTTTTACAACTTTCTTACTAACTTGTGGTACAGCTAAAAGCTACTTTATACTTTGCAAAAAATATGAAAATTTTTGTGTTTTATTCTCAAAATGAAGAATATTTTGCTTTAAATGTCAGAGCTATATTTTAGCAGGTTTTTGAGGTGTTGTGAAGGTGTTGTAGACAACGCTTCGTGAAATGTAGAGCACAACTTATTTTAGCTATTTTGTAGGCATTACCTAATTATTTCGTGTCTAGATTCCGTCTTTTTGTCTCTATCACTAGAAACTACAAGAACCCACCTTTTTAATCATAATTAATGACGTGACAAGCTAGTCGTTGCAGTGTCACTCGGAATTTTATACTATAAAGTTTCGCGTGACACTGCACTGCGCACGTTATCCTAAGACATCAGCATAGTTCAATAATGAGATTACTAGACTGTGAGATCTGGTCGTAAAGTCGTATTTGCCCAGTAATTCACTAGCTACAATGCCCTTCAAACCGGAATACAGCAGAATAACTGGACGCGACTTTGTTTTGCTGTTTTAGACAAATGGCGATAGAATACTCCGTTTATCATTTTGATACTTTGTCTGAGTGATTGTGTTAAGCACCCTTAGATGGAGGTTTAAGTTTACTGAAAAAAAAACATATTATAGAATTTGGAATATTAAGTTATTTTATGAAGCTTCATAAACGCCTCGGATCTAACACAAAAGCCTCAAAATTACGCCAAAATAAACACAATCCATTCACGGTACTAAATTTAATCTGTGGTAATGGCCCAGTCCATTATCAACATATCCGGATATAATCCAAGACTGTAAGCACTTATACCGGTTACGGCATATTGTCCGGATTGTGAGTGGTTAACAATGGGTATAACCGGACGTGAATAGGCGTGCGGCCTTAGAAACTGCCCGTTACAGGGTTAGAATGGGATTTCCATCCTTTGAGTTTGCTTCAAGATTTTGTGCAAAATATAATTATTTAGATTATATTTTTGGTTGAAAAGGTTCATTCATTTTGTTAAATTATGCTGTAAAATTTTAAAGAAATAATTTAACCTTGTTCTTAGAATGACGGATGAATTTTTTATTGAACAACAAAATCAATTTTATTTCAAGAAAGTTACGCCTTCCATTTACCATTTTAGTGACGGTTCAAACCCTAGTAAGAAATTGCATGGATCACATCCGGATATGAGGTTATGTCCGGTAGTGGTTAGAACCATTACCGGGTTCCCGGTCGGTTAAGTATATGTGCTATGTTTAATTGAGTATAAGTCCCTGACTTAGGTTGGGTTCAATTTTTAATAGACCATTACTGAGTTATGTAACATAAGTGAATTAGATGACTGATGTCCTAGATGCTGAAATAATTATTATTAGTGGCACACAGAGAAATATTAATGCCAAAAATAATTAAATCTAAAAACTGTTAGCCATGACAACCTTTTTAGCCCCCAATGCAAATATCCAAGCAATAAAAACCGTATCTACTCACATGCAAACGAATATTCATATTCATATTCATATTCATTTATTTGCATTCATGTACAAAATATAATGTTAGGTCTTAAAGCTAGCTTATAGGTAGATAGTACATGAACCCTGTAAGGGCGCTTGCAAGCGAGTGCGTACAGAAATAAATTTATTGATCAAGCATTAATTATACAAAAGAGTTATATTTGAATTTTTAAGTACCGAGCATTTTTAAAGTCCCATAATAATCATAATCATAATTTTAGGAAGATAAATTTAATAAAATATTATAAAAGCAATTCATCAAATCAATCAATTTATTTCAGTCTTTGTCCTTCAAATATTACATAGTCAAAATAAAATAAAATGTCATTTAAATTTTAATAATGTAGGTAGTCAGATATTGAAGTCTTGTTTAATATTATACTACTACTACCTACTATTTTGTAAACAGGCACCGACCTATCCACTTTCACTTGAAATCACAAAAGGTAGTTTTATACTTTGAATACTCCTTTAAAAAAAAAAAAACAATCGTATTTCTACTCCAACCAAGATAAGACAACAGGCACAATTGGATATATTATATAGCAATTGAATAGGAAATGGTGGGTTGGCTTATCGCTCATTGTCATTTATTGTTATGAAACTCTTCGACAGAATAATAACACTTTTCCAATAGGTAGGTTTTTAGTTTATGAACAAATATTTCTTGTTTTGTAATTTCTTTTATTTCGTTGGGGATTTTATTATAGATGTTGACGAATCTATAGTTAGGACTTTTACCAAATATGTGTAGTTTAGCAGATGGAAGGATAAGATTGTGTTTGTTTCGCCTAATGTAGTTTTTGTGCACTTCTGTGTTTGACTTGAAAAAATGTCTATGTTTTTTTACAAATAAGGCTACTTGCAGTATGTATAAGCTTGGTAAAGTAAGTATTTTTCTCTTTATGAAGTGTGGCCTACAGCTTTCACGTTGTTCAATATTTACTAAGATTCTCAAGCATTTGTTTTGCATGATGAAAAGGTCCATGAAGTCGGTACTCTCGCCCCATATTACAATGCCATAATTCAGCCACGCATAGGCATACGCATAATAGGCCGATAGGGTCTGTATTTCTTTTAAGTACTCCCAACGCGTAAATAAATTGTGACAGCTTTGTTTTTATGTCTGCTATATGTTTTTTCCAGTTTAAGTTAGTGTCGAGGGTTAGGCCTAATAGTGTGAATTCCGATTTTTCTTCTATGTTTAGTGCATGGCTCAGCTGATTAAGAATTAGTGGTTTGCGTTGGTATGTTTTAAATTGTACTATTTTAGTTTTATTAAGGTTAATTTCAAGATTGTGGCTTTGGAGCCAATGTTTTGTATCATGGAAGGTTTTTTCTAGACTTAAATGACCTGCGTGACTAGGAGTATGAAACAAAAAAGATACGTCATCCGCGAAGAGTATGCTAGGAGAATTTATAGCTTTAGGTAGATCGTTTATGTATAATAAAAATAGGGTACAACCGAGCACACTACCTTGGGGAATAGAATTATTTATCACTTTGACATTAGATGGTACATCGAGTAATTCGTACGTTTTGTTATCATAATATTCGATCTGGACGAACTGCCTCCTGTCCTTTAGGTATGAGTGGAACCAGTTGTGTGCGGTCCATCTTATTCCGGCATTATTTAATTTTCCTAACAGGATAGAGTGTGAAACTTTATCGTATTTTATAAAACGGCCAATTGCGGGTTGCACTGAGCATAAGGTAATAATTTTTATGCATATACCAATTATATGTAATTTTTTTCCAACGGGCTACTAACTATTACTACTACTACACTACGTAATACAACTAACATTTAAACTATATGTAAAATTGTATATGTATATGTATAGAAAAGAGATAATATAATATACATAATAATATATATTTACACTCATTCTGTCAATGGGAAGATAGAAGAGAAAGGGAAAAATATAAGGGAAAAGACTGGATGGGACGGCAAAAGAAAGGATTCCCTTCTTTTTTATTTTATTTTTCCTTTCTTATTTTTTCCTTTTTTTATCTTTCTCATAAACAGGGTAAGGGCATAAAACTACACACGTATACACTAAACCCTTCCGAAGCCGGGGCGGGTCAGCTAGTTTTTAATAAATTACTTAATAATAACTTTAAAAAATACCTTGAAATTAATACCTTTGCATCCTTTTGTTATAAAGTTTTCTATTAAGCCTCTCGTAGAGAAGACACTACCACCGTTAAATGACACCATAAAACTTTAACAGTCACAATTAAAAACCCTGCAAAAACGGTTCCATCTAATACCCCGAGTCACTAAACCACCATAAACTTTTACGGAAACGTTAACCCGTTCTTTAATCCACTTCGCGGCACCGCAATAACGAAACGCAAGTTACCACAGACTATACACATACAGCCACTCGTTTATACCTGTGCGAGTGTATCTACAGGGGGCGATAAATTTTGAGCCCGACGTCGATCTGATGTATTTATCCCGTCGAGAGTTTTTAAACGGCCAGTGTGAAACGATCCTTGATAAATTATGTTTACGGTAAGGGTTCCGCTGTTTTCGGGTAAATATATTATTCTATTTCTGGTATGGAGATGTTTTTTGGGCTAGTTTAATGAATAAATTATTTAAAAAGAGGAGTGTATTACATAATTTATCAGAATTGTATTTTAATTATTATCAAAACTGTTTGAATTAATTCCATCAAACGATTAGGTCATGGTGTTTATTGAGCTGTGCGAAATTTGTGCAAATATTTTAAAATGTAACCATGCTAACCCACTATTGTCTTGTTTATAAAATTTAGTTATCTATTCGGTGCTAATTGTTCTGTATCGTTTTTGCTCATCGCATTTGACGTCAGTGAGATGTTAAACGGACATTTAAGCATTGATAACTACCAGTAAAACCTATAATTATTATATGATAAAGAATATAATGGCCAGCCTGCACTTCTATTAAAAGAAGACCAACATGATATTTTCAATCAGTGATTAACATGGTTTCTTTTTATATGTATTTATTTGTTACACGAGAGAGTTATGCGCATATAAGTTATAACTCATCATTTAGAAACCCCATAGTTTAAAATTTTTATTTTAGGTTTTTCGTCTTTGCGGCGCCAGATTTATTTAAAATTATTGATTAAGGGCCAATTTCACTGTTCGTTTCATAAAACGACTTCAACAGAACTACCTAAGTTCTGAGTAAACGGGTTCGAATCAGTTTTGATCTAGATTTACATCCTACAGACTTCACCAAAAACATTTAGATCGCGTTCGTGGACACTGTAACGATCCAGGGTGTCTCGTGACGTCACAAATATTAGAAATATTTTTCAGTTTAAAAAGAAAAACAATATTATTCAATCAAATCATTTAACAAGTAAATAATAATCCAAAAATAAAGCAAATATTCGTTTTATACTGCACTAACTGGTATAGGACATGGAGATAGGTGTAAAAGTAGTTATCTAAACGTAAAATGAGGTAATAGTAGAAAGAATAAAAACTCCTTAATAAAAAGTTCATACTTAAAATCGCGAGCTAGCAGTCTAAAAGGTGTCACAGTTTTTTCAAAGAATTTCAGATTGGGAGAGTTTTACTTGGAAAAAAATGAAAAATAAGATGGCAAAAAATACAGTTTTATCCTGATTTTATTTTTCAGAAAAATGTGTGAACGGTGCTGCGAATGGAACAGAGAGGGAAAACGGGGGATTTTCTCTTCATATTAGAAATTACCAAAATTTATAACGAAAAGGAAGATTGACAAAGATAGGTATTAACTACAGGAGTGGAGAGGTCTAGGAATTATGGAAACCTAACCGAAGAAAATATGAATCAAGAAGTTGATATGAACCGATATCAACTGAGGGAAGTTATTACATTATTTCGTAGCTAGTATTTGCAAAGTAATTAGTTTTACCCAAGATTTAGAGATGTCAGTTATGAAAATGTTCCCTGGAGAGCTTAGGACTTTCCTTGTAAGTTGATGTTGAGTGCAGATGCTTAGTGTAGAACAAGAACGTCGTGGGAAACACGCCGAGCGGGCGGATTGATGATGGTAGAAGGTTTTAATGTACAGAACGGAATGCGTAGAGCTTTCCTTGTAGATTGATGTTGAGTGAAAATGCTTATTGTAGGACAATATCGTTGTGGACATCACGTTGAGCGGATGGTCTGGTGATGGCAGATGGTTTTAATGTACAGAAGGGAAATCCAACGCTATTCTTTGCATATTTCCTAGTCGGCAAGAACTTAGATGATGATGAGTGTAGATGCTTATTGTAACATAAGATCACCGTGGACATCACTCTAGGCGGAAGGTTTGATGATGGCAGGGGATTTTATTGTAGAAGGGAAGCTAGTGCTGTTTACTGCATATTTCCTTAGCCGGCAGAAGCCTAGCGTTATACACGAAGGAGATGTAAGATTTTATTTCACGCGGTGATGTAAAACATCGTAGATATTATGTAGAATACTTAATATTTGTTTTGAAATCTTTTTATGAGTTAGTTCCAACTGGAAACTTTGACAGCTGGATATTCCGTGTTTAATGTTGCTATCCATTCTAGTGGATAATATTGTTTTACAGACTCTGCATAAGTAGGTAGGTAATCCTTTAGTTGCCACAGGTGGAGCAGACGGAAGAGAAATAGAGATCGTATTCTCACGCATTGACTGAAGCAAACCTCACGAAAGTGGATTAAAAAATAATACTATTTTAGATACAATGCTTTTTCACGAAGCAGGAACTTGAAGGAGGAGGAAATCTTATTTTCTCAAGTGGTTTTAGAAAGTATTGCGACTGTGTATGAATATCGTTATAGTTTCAAAACAGGTAATGTTTTATGCGTCTATTACGAAATAACTTGGAATTTAGAATAGAGTCTTCCTTAGTATGTAATAGGTATTTATCTCAATCAAGCTAGTGCGACCACAAACTGGAAGTTGCAATGTAGGATGCTTCCATTGGGTGGACCTATGATCTGGTCCGAGTCGTGGGAAGCCGATGGAAGCGGAAGACTAACGGCTGCACAGAGTGGCATGGGTTCAGGATGATGGAGGTGATGATGATGATGAGGTTTGATCTGGTCAGAGCCGTGGGAAGTCGAAGGAAGCGGAAGACTAACGGCTGCACAGTGTGACATAGGTTTATGATGATGATGGTGTACGATGATGATGGTGATGATGATGGCAATGTTTATGACACCTTCAGGATGGTAAAGACGACGATGATGATGATGATGATGATGGCGATGATGATGATGACGTCTTTAGGATGATAAACCTGACGATGATGATGATGATGGCGATGATGATGATGACATCTTCAGGATGATGATGCTGATGATGATGTTGAGGGTCGAGATAGGCAAAGATCTTATAAGATAAGATGCAATATATTTATTTATCTCAAATCTATGGGCATAGTTCAGTTTGGTGAAGTTTAGATTTGACATTGTTTTAATGAATTTTCAATAAAATTTAACTTTTATTTTACAACAAATTTATAATATTTTTCAAAAAGTAATTATTGTCCTTCGTATTTATATGGGTCAAGCATAAGCAGTACCTTGTTAGTGACTCCTTACCACACGGATAGGATAGCTAATTGTATAAATTCGAATGAGAATAACGTCTTGTTGATAATTGATATCAATAATATATTTACAACTTACAATACATACACTTTATTCTACGGATCAAGCATAACTTTAGCATATTTCATTATACTGAAATACGTCTTAGATATATGGATGATTTCTATGAAAGTTCAGGAGAAGCAAAGTCAGCCTGAGAATTCATAAACGGTTCAATGTCTATAGTATACAAAATATATGCATAATATTATTATAATATCAATAAATACGGGTATGGAAACGATTAGGAATAAGTGAAATGAAACGAAATGATCTTTATTTCCGACACACAATATCGCGAAAGGAACAATATAACACGGAACATAAAATAAGAAACTTATATAAATATACTAATTATACTCTGAAGCGATATTGCACGATGTCAGAAACAGATCCCAGCTCAGCTCAGCATACAACTTATTATCATTGTGTAATTACTCCGAAATAAATGTCCTGAGTTTTTATTCAACATTATTAATCTCCATTTCATGTCGGCCGAATCTTCGAGAGAGAAGCAGAGGTTCCACACGGCGAGGTTGCGCATAATGCATAACCTACGGGATCTTCTTTGTAGGACGATTCATCAAGACATGTCTGATTGTCATTCTTCGAAACTTATTTAAAAGGTCATGTGTTTTCTTATAGATAATAGTATTTAATCTCGACGGTAGATGTATTAACTCTAAATTTACGGTTTCCCAAAAATATTATATCGCTTCGTAAGTCGACTTTATAATTATTGTAAAATCAAATATTGTAAACCTAAAAGAATTTTAAAAAAAAAAGAAAGAATATTAAAGATAAACCCTGAGGAGTTTCTTTGGGCTTCTTCTCAATCAGGAGTAATCGAAGTTTCCGGATATATTTTTAAAACTCAAAGTTAGTTATGAACGACAACATAATTTTAATATTTAATTATTTCCTCTGGGTACTTTAATTCTATAAAATTATTTTAAAATTTAAATTATAATTTAAACTATTCCGATAAAGTAAATTCTAAATTCATAATCGTTTGAAATAACTTTTTTTCAATAAATAATTTGAGTTTTACTTATGTTTATATTTATTAATCTATAATATAGAAGCATAACGTAGGAAAGTAAGGGTAACGAATTCTAGACTATCATCATAGAAGGCCACTTTAATAAACCAGATTTAGGTTTAGGATTAATTTATAGTTTGGAATGGGGCTCAGAAGATGGCGTCATGATAAGCAGAACAGGTTTATCATGACTTCGCTAATATGTTTAAAATAGGCGTAAGGGAATGGTAGAATGGGTTGTAAGCATTTCCGGTAGGATTGATAACATTTTTGTAACTAGTGGGAATTTTTGGGCCGAATAGTGGAAGTGTAACAAACGGGAATTTTATATTTTTTAGATAGTATTAGTTAAGAGATTCTGATATATACACTTGAAGAATGGTTCTGAAGGTCAATTATAGGAAGTACTTCAGATTTTCTAAATTAGGTTAATATGAGTTGTTTTGTGGGGATTCACGTTTTATTATTTATAGTGGATATAGAATTAGCATTCATCATAAATTCCGATTACAATGCATAGTACGAGAATAGATATTTTGATCTACTAAATTATTTGTGTTTTGATTAGATGTTAGTTAGGAATTGTCTCATTACTTTAAAAGAATTTGGATTACTACATTATCACAACGTACGGGTTCTACCACTATTAGGAGACGATCACTTGGCCATAACAAATCGAAAACAGACAACAAGCTTAGGTTAATTTTAGGTTCTTTTCAACGGTATTAGAATTGCTAGCGGTTATTTAATTTCAATTTATAGTTTATTTAAACTTAGGTATTTAGGTTCCGTAAATTAAAGATACAACTATAATAATTATGAATATAAGGGGAATAGGGGGGTTAGTAGGGGGGGGTTGTTACAATCAGTGTTGCCGTGATCAGGATTAATAATTGGGCTTATGCGACTATCTTTTTCTTATCTACGTGGCCAGAGTAGTTTAAATGAGATTTTGCGTCTTACACTTTTCTTAGACATTTAGGTTATTAAATATTGTATTGGAAAGTTTGTTGTTTGTTTTGGATTTGACTTAGGTGCGATATTTTAGTGTCGCACAATTTGCTGTCCGTGTAAATAGGAAAGGTTTTGAGACAATTTATGAGGGTCGGTTTTAGATTTCACTAATGTTAATTATATTAGATAAATATTTCAACTTAGCTTTGATAATTAATTCGTGAATTGTATCTTTTAGCTTTAGGAATATTACAGTCTTTTATGCGTTTTCGAAAAAAATTAAATTAAGCAGTTGAAGAATAACTTTGACAAAATAGATGGAAGCAGTATAATGTAATTAGGATTTACAACGGAAATCATTAATTGGTTGTAGTTTATTGGGGCGATGAAGTTTGGGATATCATCGTTAGATTATTTCAATAGGTTATAATGTAGAAGACTATGAGTAGAGGACAAACGGGATTCAAATCGTCATAGTAAACATTTGTTTATTTTAATTATAAATATTGTTACAGTTATTTAGGAAAGTGCATTAATGGCATGAGTTCATGACTAGAATGGTTCGTAATCTAATTTAGGAAAAACGTAGAATTTAATTTTCATAATTATACGGATTATGTTATTGTAAATAATTTACACTTTTGCGGTTGACACTAGGAAAGGTAATATTAGAATTTGGTAAAGATTATAAAACTTTAAGGGGCGTTTAAATTAAACTTCAAGACATTTAAAAATAGGAAATAAAATCAGTATACTAAAATTTAATAATTTAAGCCACGTTAAATAAAACGGTGAAAAAGTTTCTTTTTGATGGTGATTGTTAGATGCTTAATAATTTAAACTACATTGCGTTATTTTAAATCAATCTTTACAGTTTTGAAATGAAAGTAATAAAAATAATTTTGTTAGATCGTTCAATGATTTTGTTAAAAATATTGATACATTCATTTCTCTAAAAATATTAACTAAGTAAATTTTTTTAATTTAGTTTTGTGAAATGGAGGTTTCTAAAAATGCTATTATAGATATTATCTAAATTAAAATGATAAACGGAAATAAACATAATTTTGGTCGTAATGTTTAGAAAATAATTTGGGGTTAAAAGACAAGCAAACATTTTATTAGTCTGCAATCAAGGAGGTCCTTTTTAATTCAATAAAAAGCGTGTTAGTGTGTTAAAAGGGTTTTGTTTGTATTTATGAAATGATTATAAACTAGAGTATGTTATTTGAATGGAAGAGGGGTCGGGGTTCATGAGAGATCTAATAAAAAAAATTAAGCAATAGTTATAATAGTGTGATAGATAGAGGGAGGAGGTTTTATGGAATAACAAAGGCTTAGGTTGCAGACAGGTTTGTTGACGGTGGCTTTGAATTTTACACGACTCTACAAATGGGTTGATTATAATTTAAGGCAGGTGCTAGGTTAAAAACAAAGCCTAAGTTTATAGAAAACTGTTATAACAACCCCATACTCCACAAGAAGGAAAGATCAGATCTACTACACTATACATCCGAAATGATAGCGAATTACAGAGTGGGAAATATATGTGAAATATTGCTGAAGTCATAGGCAATGAAGATACTTTGAACTATTAAAGTTAATCTGGTTATCGAAGGGTTTTGTGGGAGGCAGCTCGGAATGAAAAAAATGATTCTTAGGGGTACCTTCTACTTTGAGTTATTAGGACTGACCAGCCTCACAACCTGGTTTCTTTTGGTGGCCAGGTTATCCTTGGGATAAGTTACTTTTGGTTATGATTGATGTGATGAAATTTTGGATATTGACTCATAATGTAATTCACTGTTATTACGGCTTAAGAGGGCGTTTAAAACAGAATAATTTTGGTTTGTTACAAAAGACAAATGATTATCAATTCAGTATAATATTTAGTATGGTTAACTAAGTTATTCTTTCGAGAATATTTTTAAGGTGAAACAACATAAATAATTATAAAAAACATATGTAACAATTTATACTTTTCGAACTAATACGCAGTACGCTGCATATTATTTGAATATTTGTCATCGGTTTAAATATTTTAGATGCTCTCTTAAATTAAACATAACGGTTAGTTACACTACAGAACTATAATTACATTTTAAGTTCAGAGCCAAACGTCTACAAATTATAGTTGCTTAATGGGGTTTAATTATAAACATAAATAATTTTATTGAAGTTTTGCTAATATTTGTGAAAATGTTTTATCTAATGAATAAAATTTTACTTCGGCTTTAAATTTAAAACGCCTGCGCAAATATTTTAGGGGCGATTGTAACGATCCAGGGTGTCTCGTGACGTCACAAATATTAGAAATATTTTTCAGTTTAAAAAGAAAAACAATATTATTCAATCAAATCATTTAACAAGTAAATAATAATCCAAAAATAAAGCAAATATTCGTTTTATACTGCACTAACTGGTATAGGACATGGAGATAGGTGTAAAAGTAGTTATCTAAACGTAAAATGAGGTAATAGTAGAAAGAATAAAAACTCCTTAATAAAAAGTTCATACTTAAAATCGCGAGCTAGCAGTCTAAAAGGTGTCACAGTTTTTTCAAAGAATTTCAGATTGGGAGAGTTTTACTTGGAAAAAAATGAAAAATAAGATGGCAAAAAATACAGTTTTATCCTGATTTTATTTTTCAGAAAAATGTGTGAACGGTGCTGCGAATGGAACAGAGAGGGAAAACGGGGGATTTTCTCTTCATATTAGAAATTACCAAAATTTATAACGAAAAGGAAGATTGACAAAGATAGGTATTAACTACAGGAGTGGAGAGGTCTAGGAATTATGGAAACCTAACCGAAGAAAATATGAATCAAGAAGTTGATATGAACCGATATCAACTGAGGGAAGTTATTACATTATTTCGTAGCTAGTATTTGCAAAGTAATTAGTTTTACCCAAGATTTAGAGATGTCAGTTATGAAAATGTTCCCTGGAGAGCTTAGGACTTTCCTTGTAAGTTGATGTTGAGTGCAGATGCTTAGTGTAGAACAAGAACGTCGTGGGAAACACGCCGAGCGGGCGGATTGATGATGGTAGAAGGTTTTAATGCACAGAACGGAATGCGTAGAGCTTTCCTTGTAGATTGATGTTGAGTGAAAATGCTTATTGTAGGACAATATCGTTGTGGACATCACGTTGAGCGGATGGTCTGGTGATGGCAGATGGTTTTAATGTACAGAAGGGAAATCCAACGCTATTCTTTGCATATTTCCTAGTCGGCAAGAACTTAGATGATGATGAGTGTAGATGCTTATTGTAACATAAGATCACCGTGGACATCACTCTAGGCGGAAGGTTTGATGATGGCAGGGGATTTTATTGTAGAAGGGAAGCTAGTGCTGTTTACTGCATATTTCCTTAGCCGGCAGAAGCCTAGCGTTATACACGAAGGAGATGTAAGATTTTATTTCACGCGGTGATGTAAAACATCGTAGATATTATGTAGAATACTTAATATTTGTTTTGAAATCTTTTTATGAGTTAGTTCCAACTGGAAACTTTGACAGCTGGATATTCCGTGTTTAATGTTGCTATCCATTCTAGTGGATAATATTGTTTTACAGACTCTGCATAAGTAGGTAGGTAATCCTTTAGTTGCCACAGGTGGAGCAGACGGAAGAGAAATAGAGATCGTATTCTCACGCATTGACTGAAGCAAACCTCACGAAAGTGGATTAAAAAATAATACTATTTTAGATACAATGCTTTTTCACGAAGCAGGAACTTGAAGGAGGAGGAAATCTTATTTTCTCAAGTGGTTTTAGAAAGTATTGCGACTGTGTATGAATATCGTTATAGTTTCAAAACAGGTAATGTTTTATGCGTCTATTACGAAATAACTTGGAATTTAGAATAGAGTCTTCCTTAGTATGTAATAGGTATTTATCTCAATCAAGCTAGTGCGACCACAAACTGGAAGTTGCAATGTAGGATGCTTCCATTGGGTGGACCTATGATCTGGTCCGAGTCGTGGGAAGCCGATGGAAGCGGAAGACTAACGGCTGCACAGAGTGGCATGGGTTCAGGATGATGGAGGTGATGATGATGATGAGGTTTGATCTGGTCAGAGCCGTGGGAAGTCGAAGGAAGCGGAAGACTAACGGCTGCACAGTGTGACATAGGTTTATGATGATGATGGTGTACGATGATGATGGTGATGATGATGGCAATGTTTATGACACCTTCAGGATGGTAAAGACGACGATGATGATGATGATGATGATGGCGATGATGATGATGACGTCTTTAGGATGATAAACCTGACGATGATGATGATGATGGCGATGATGATGATGACATCTTCAGGATGATGATGCTGATGATGATGTTGAGGGTCGAGATAGGCAAAGATCTTATAAGATAAGATGCAATATATTTATTTATCTCAAATCTATGGGCATAGTTCAGTTTGGTGAAGTTTAGATTTGACATTGTTTTAATGAATTTTCAATAAAATTTAACTTTAATTTTACAACAAATTTATAATATTTTTCAAAAAGTAATTATTGTCCTTCGTATTTATATGGGTCAAGCATAAGCAGTACCTTGTTAGTGACTCCTTACCACACGGATAGGATAGCTAATTGTATAAATTCGAATGAGAATAACGTCTTGTTGATAATTGATATCAATAATATATTTACAACTTACAATACATACACTTTATTCTACGGATCAAGCATAACTTTAGCATATTTCATTATACTGAAATACGTCTTAGATATATGGATGATTTCTATGAAAGTTCAGGAGAAGCAAAGTCAGCCTGAGAATTCATAAACGGTTCAATGTCTATAGTATACAAAATATATGCATAATATTATTATAATATCAATAAATACGGGTATGGAAACGATTAGGAATAAGTGAAATGAAACGAAATGATCTTTATTTCCGACACACAATATCGCGAAAGGAACAATATAACACGGAACATAAAATAAGAAACTTATATAAATATACTAATTATACTCTGAAGCGATATTGCACGATGTCAGAAACAGATCCCGGCTCAGCTCAGCATACAACTTATTATCATTGTGTAATTACTCCGAAATAAATGTCCTGAGTTTTTATTCAACATTATTAATCTCCATTTCATGTCGGCCGAATCTTCGAGAGAGAAGCAGAGGTTCCACACGGCGAGGTTGCGCATAATGCATAACCTACGGGATCTTCTTTGTAGGACGATTCATCAAGACATGTCTGATTGTCATTCTTCGAAACTTATTTAAAAGGTCATGTGTTTTCTTATAGATAATAGTATTTAATCTCGACGGTAGATGTATTAACTCTAAATTTACGGTTTCCCAAAAATATTATATCGCTTCGTAAGTCGACTTTATAATTATTGTAAAATCAAATATTGTAAACCTAAAAGAATTTTAAAAAAAAAAGAAAGAATATAAAAGATAAACCCTGAGGAGTTTCTTTGGGCTTCTTCTCAATCAGGAGTAATCGAAGTTTCCGGATATATTTTTAAAACTCAAAGTTAGTTATGAACGACAACATAATTTTAATATTTAATTATTTCCTCTGGGTACTTTAATTCTATAAAATTATTTTAAAATTTAAATTATAATTTAAACTATTCCGATAAAGTAAATTCTAAATTCATAATCGTTTGAAATAACTTTTTTTCAATAAATAATTTGAGTTTTACTTATGTTTATATTTATTAATCTATAATATAGAAGCATAACGTAGGAAAGTAAGGGTAACGAATTCTAGACTATCATCATAGAAGGCCACTTTAATAAACCAGATTTAGGTTTAGGATTAATTTATAGTTTGGAATGGGGCTCAGAAGATGGCGTCATGATAAGCAGAACAGGTTTATCATGACTTCGCTAATATGTTTAAAATAGGCGTAAGGGAATGGTAGAATGGGTTGTAAGCATTTCCGGTAGGATTGATAACATTTTTGTAACTAGTGGGAATTTTTGGGCCGAATAGTGGAAGTGTAACAAACGGGAATTTTATATTTTTTAGATAGTATTAGTTAAGAGATTCTGATATATACACTTGAAGAATGGTTCTGAAGGTCAATTATAGGAAGTACTTCAGATTTTCTAAATTAGGTTAATATGAGTTGTTTTGTGGGGATTCACGTTTTATTATTTATAGTGGATATAGAATTAGCATTCATCATAAATTCCGATTACAATGCATAGTACGAGAATAGATATTTTGATCTACTAAATTATTTGTGTTTTGATTAGATGTTAGTTAGGAATTGTCTCATTACTTTAAAAGAATTTGGATTACTACATTATCACAACGTACGGGTTCTACCACTATTAGGAGACGATCACTTGGCCATAACAAATCGAAAACAGACAACAAGCTTAGGTTAATTTTAGGTTCTTTTCAACGGTATTAGAATTGCTAGCGGTTATTTAATTTCAATTTATAGTTTATTTAAACTTAGGTATTTAGGTTCCGTAAATTAAAGATACAACTATAATAATTATGAATATAAGGGGAATAGGGGGGTTAGTAGGGGGGGGTTGTTACAACACCAAGTTTAAGTCCACAGCTATGAGGTGATGATAATGATGATGATGATGAAACGTGGAAAATTGGGCATTCAGAATTTGATCTCGTTAAGCCCTAACTGCGTTCTGTTTATGTTAGTGAAATGCAAATTGTAGATCTGAACTCAGTTACGCGCTTGAACTAAATTTTGCTTGAATTGATCGTGTTTCATTATAACGGTGAAATCTAAACTAAAACTATCAATGACATGTTAGTGGCTATTAAATTTATTGTCAATCACAATGACTACGCATGCCAATTTTATGATTGATCAATCATCATTTAGAACAACTCAAAAACTTCTGTGTAAAATCAAAACGTTCAAAAATGGCACAAGTTTTATTGTAAAGTTATAGTAATAAATAGAAAAGTTATTATATACCTTATTGACACTACTAATAAGTTACAAATTCAAATACGTTATCGACGCAACCTCAAAGGATAGGTATATAAAGCGATATTACATTATGACAGAATCATATCCACACACAGAAGTAATATCTCACTTAGCTTTTTATTATCACTCAAATTTCCTTACGCACACACTGGGGTGTTATATGCGTACTATGAGTCTGACTGTGGCGTTAACATTATGATTTTATCATATTGGTACAAGTTACAGAAACGTAAGGATATAAACTAACAAGGGTTTATTGAATCATTGCAAATAGTAAAAATTCACAAGTGTTACAAGTAGGCAGAGCTATTTTGATCTCTGTAATTCCCCATATTAAACCAGCGACTGCGATGAACTGACAACCGATGTGGAAAGAAGGTTCTCGAGTAGCAACCATAAACCGGAAGACGCAGCGTAGGTCGGTCCCTACTAGGTGGACCGTTGATCTGGTGAAAGCCGCGGGGAGCCGATGGTTGCAGGAAAACAGCAGCCGCTTAAAGTGGCGCTCTCTGGGGGAGGCCTATGTTCAGCAATTGACATCTTCTGGCTGTTGATGATAATGATGAACTGTGATGAAATATTGGTCACCCAATGCGTAAGTCACCCAGCCCTAAGCGTTTAGCATCAAACTTTATAGTGTAAACAGCAAATAAGTGGAATAACTTACCGTCTTAATGTTTCCATCTAACTATAACCTGAGTGTCCTCAATTCATGAGTGAACAGGTATCTTCTAGGCAAGCATGCATCATCGTAGGACGCGTTATCGCTTACCATAAGGTGAGGCAGTATTCAAATGCTTTGCCTAAAAATGAAAAATATGCTCAAATATCTTATAAAAAGTCGCGAAACGCTAATACCATAAACTCTACCCATAAAGGGGTGCACAGTGAAAAGACATCGAATGACGTGTGAGGTGTAAACTTTGATCACACTGATACTATATTGGTTTACGACCAACATGATTTACTATGGAAGTGGGGCATATCGCTGGGGAATGGAGTATTAAAGCTTTTAATAGATTTCGATTCACCGTGGGGTTTCATTTGCGTGGGAAAATTAATATAGTGTCTCTTTGATGGTCTCGCTTAGATTCACTTTCTTTTGCAAATATACTTTGGTATGGTTTTAGTCGTTTTTGTATTACAGTGTTAATTTTTTGGTTTTGGTTGGAATTTTGGTTTGGTTTTGGTTTTTTTTTTAAGAGAACGAATGACGTAACGAGCTAGTCGTTCACCTGATATTAAGTGACACGGCCGCCCATACAGTTGCAGTATTACTCGGAACTTTAAAATAATAAAGTTTCGCGCGACACTGCACTGCGCATACTGAGACATCACACAGTCTAGTAATAGAATAACTACTTAGACTGTGGTTTGGGTTTTGGCGGCGATTGAAGATTGAGAATGCGTATTCGGAAATGATAAGTTGTTGTTGATTGGTGTTCCTGTTTTCTGTTTTAACACTTGGTAAATCATTTTTGGTTTTATCAATCAACTTATCAATCATCTTATCTTATTCATCTTATTGTTTATTTTAGTGTGAACAATTACTTATTATTGTGCACTAAAACGTGTTTGTTAATTATAACCATATCAAGTACACAGTGACAAATCATTTTCTGTCCTGGTACATCCGCTCCGGGGTAGCAAAAGCGCCATCCTCTCCGTAACCCAACAACGGCGCTCGTGGAGGCCAATGGCACAGAAAAGTATCATTTTCCCCATTCTAGCTATGTGTGAATACAGAGCATCAAATTAGAAATTCTGTTGCGATTGATGCGGTTTGATATTATCAGTCGTTGTCAATCAAAATTAATAACTTTATAAAAACATTAGTAATGAAACAAAAACCGTGTTTATTCCATTCTATTTTCGACTTTGATAAGTCTTAAAAGTATTTTATTAACCTGTAAAAATAACAGTTTCAATTAACAATTCAAACCTCATCTTATTTAATTTTATAAACATTCTCCCAAGAATTCTTCAACTAAACTTAAAGAGCATAATCTAAACCCACTCATAACTTTAACAACCTCAGAACACTGTTATTCTAAGAATTCACGACTGAAGTTCACATTTAGTGCAACGCTCCCTGTTATTACTAAGCTTTAGTGTACCGACTTCAACGAGACTCACGGTAAACATGGGCGCTTTCTTTACAAAAGGGTTCCTTATAAAAATAGAAATGTATCGGTGGAAGGCAGAAAATACTGGTGTTACGACTTTTGGAATTTTTTTTCTTCTTAGATTTTTGGGAATAGAGAAAACTTAACAGGTTATAGGTATCATCATATGTCAAGTCCCAGAAACTGCTAATAAAATTAAAGTTTACAATTATGATGAACAATATTTATTAGATATCAGACACTTTTAATTTTTTTATTTCTCTATTTTACGTTTTTTATCTCAAAAGTTGTAAGTTGAACGACAATGCGCTACTTGCATAAAAATTATTGATCAAACCATTCGTCGGCATTCCTTCATTAAAATTTGTCAGTGCGTCTGTCACGATTTCACAAAACCCGACAAAAACCCGGCAAAATTGAAGTTAACCACATTCCTACTGCTAAATTCCTTACTCTATAGATAGAAGCAATACTAATAAAACAAAGATAAGTATACACACAAAAAAGTTCACAGGCATCCGTGAATGTAAACAAATAGGTAGTTGCGATTCGCAAATAGTCTTTTTGCTAGTTCTCACGTAGGTCCTAAATACGTATAACTGTTGGACAAGAAATTATTGAGGAGGGTTTACTATCGGCAGTCCGCAATTTCGTGTTGTGAGGATTTTATTCAGTATCCGAAGAATCGTCTTTAATAACCAAAAAGCTAATGGCGATAGAATCAAAAAAAGAAAGAAGACTAAAATGCTATAAGAAGTAGCATTGTTGTTATGACTTAATAGTTCCACTTTATGGAACTGTGGGAACTGAATTAGATTCATCACTACGTTTTAGAAGTTTTTCTTTTTTATATTTTGGCTCCACACATAGTGTATTTAGCCAGTGTCAAGTATCGTTTATTTTCATCGAGTTTTAGAATATTTTACGTAGTCAAGTCTTAGTCATAGTCATAGTCTAAGTCAGGTAGTCACAGTCCAGTCTAGGTCATGTTCTAGAAAAGTGGTGGTAACTTTACTAGAAGCTTCTATGGAATTTTGGAAGCAACACGAAAAAATATGTTTCACCACATTATATCACTTGCGCACACTCATGCTCGTAATTCAGCACTTAATGCGTAAAACGCCACCAATTTCAGGCATTAACACTGGAAAAAGAACAAGTTCTGAGAAAATAATACAATGCAACGACGACGTGAACTTTTCCGCGTTCCCGCCAAAAACCCAAAGCTTATTTTCACAAGTGACATTTCGAACTGTCAATTGCCTCCGTCTAATAAAAAAGTAGGTTTTAGTGGCTGTGTGAGCTGTGTAAGCCTCCTGAGTCTGGCTTTGCATAGCTAAAATTTAAAACTAGTTTTTACATTTGCAAACCTCCTGGCTCTATCATTTTGAAAATTCCCTAAAACTAAATTGACAAGAAATTCCTTATTATTTAATGAACCTGCAGCTTGCAAAATTTCGAGAGAATCGGTTGAGAAATACGGCCTGTAAAGGAGAACAGCCTGACATCCGCTGGCTATCATCATAATCGCCCTGAACACGTCCACTGCTGAACATAATAAGGCCTCACCCAATGAACGCCACTATGAGCGGCTGCTTGCCTTCTACATCCATCCGCTGGACATACAAAACCATTTAAGCAGTTATAATATATATTATACAGTGTTTACACGCACACTATGATAATGTGTAAGACCAAATAGTGCCATGAACCGGCAGCGGGGTACACCTTTTCTTGCCACCTCCATTTATAAATGATCTAAGTAGATAACCTATGTTATAAAGCCTATTCTTTGTATATCACTCTTATTCTGTAGGTGTGAACTTGAATAGCTTACATATATGAATACATATAGTATGTATTCATATATATACTTTTACTGGGTTTTATTTAAGCAAATCCGGATTTATAAAACTCGCTCGAACTATAGAGTTCTTATTTTTGGATCTGTAAGGGTTTTGACCTTTTAATCTTGGAACTTCTTTTTCACTTCACAAAAGGTTAACCGTGAAAATAGGCTCTAACCTTTTTACATATCTGTGACAATGGTTTGAAAATAGATCGAAAGTTACAATAGGGTAACTTCACACCTATCGAACAATAATGCTTTCAGAAAAAAGCCCTTGCCCTTGCCCTTGCTTTTAATCTTTACCAATGTACTCTGTGGCTATTGATGTGAAATAACCAACATTATTAAGCAGTTTTTGTCACAAACGAGAATAAATATTCAGCTCAACTGTTTGTTAAACGATTTAGATAAAATGAACTATAAGTAAATACATAACGCCTATCGATCACATACGTAGATCCTGGACCCTAACTAGGATTCTTTGGATTCTTTGTATCTACAAAGAATCCTAGTTAGGGTCCAGGAACCCAGAAAAAGTATTTGTAGTTTTTTTTTTCTTTGCACAAATACTTGTCTTGTCGCGAGAATCGAACCCACAGTCTCGGGGGTGTGAGTCGACCTGCTCAACCACAGAAGTTGTCATAGTAATTAACACCTATATTATTATTTTTCACGCCCCTCCATATAAACTATAAGTAAGAACCTTTCATAAGCATGGCATCTACACTACAATATAGTACAGTACCGAGTGTGGCTAATGGTAGCCTATGCGACCTTCACAGCGATACAACCAGGTTCTAATCCCGCTCATTACTGCACTCCCGCACATGCAGCTTCAGGCTTACGCCATGCATTTAAAAAAAATTAACTTCATTATAAAACGGCAGCGCAAAATTGAAATTGGAACTGGGGAAAATCGACGCAGAGCGCTCAAAAGTTCCGGTTCACTGGCCACCAACAAAAATAGGTCGGATTTGGCGTAGCCTGCTTACACAAACAGCGCGGGAGAAAAGGAAAAATATAAAAACAAAAAAAGAACAGATGCATTCGGTTTTCAAACAATGTTACTGGAGGATAAATAAAAGATTTATGCGTGTTGTACGCGTTTGATTTATTTTACTGCTATATTTTCATACAAATTGGACAAGTTGCAACTTTTAAATGACCTAATAGCTCAGTTGGTGTAGTAGCTTTGGCCTCTCAACTGGAGGTTGTGGGTTAGATTCCCGCTCTATCAAATCATTTATGTGGTAAACATTAGGTGTCATTTTTGTGTCAAGGTGTTATATTGCATTATGATGACCTAGGTTTAGTATGTATTTACAACCAAACAAGTATAATAATCATTGCATCTGTTATTTGGTCCCCATAGTAAAAGCTTTGCTTAGTTTGGAATCAGATAGCGCGGTGCCAAATGTTCAAAACTACAAATAATATTTTTTATACTTTATTAAAATCTCAGACTTCAGGAAGAATTCAAAAGAATCTACGAGGAAAATTAAAACAAGGTTTACGTTGCGACACCTCTTAACGCTATTTACAGAAATGTAATTTATTCACAGTTTAAATTATTTACAGTTTATACTATTTATAGCTTAAACTATTTAGAGTTTATTTAATTATTTATAGTTTTAATTATTTACAGTACTGAGACGGATCCCAAGAAGCAGTTTGTTTAGACTGATGCCACGCAGACGGTCGGTTAAAGCAGGGTGCGTTTGATGTGTTCCACTTGGCTCTTCAAGTTGCAGCGTTTGAACTTGACGATTTTAGTTGACTGTTTATGGGTTTAGTGGCCGGACCACCAGAGATTGTTGCATGTGTATCACCTACCTATGAGTGAATGATGTTTTAGTAATTATGTTCAAGTAATTATTAACCAAATTAGTGAACAGGATTAACCTAAAAATAATTCTTGTCGTGTAAATAAAAATGGTTGTTTTCTCTATTAACCAAAATCAAAGTAAAAAATTACACACAATGGTGTTTTATGTGTTATTTTACAAGTCAAAGTTAGAATTAGTACTTGAAATACTTAATTCCAGTTATTGTTCTAAGCTTATGTATAAAATAACGATGTGCTAATGTTGGCAAAATATAGTAAGCTTATTTAATTTAATTATTTATTTATAGTGAATGAGTACATTGTAGGTGGACAATTTGGTCGTGGAGAAGCCGATGGATGCAGCAGGCAAGCACACGCTCAAAGTGGGGCTCTATGGGAAAGGACTATGTTTAGCAGTTAGACGTCTTTAGGCAGTTGATGACGACGATGATGAAACGAGTTTGAAAAAAAGAATTTCTCTTACTGGTGCACTCTAAAACCATAAAGAAAAATAAACATTGCCATAAATTAAAACAAAAAGTTTCAGTGAAACCTTTTCAGTAGACTGGTTCCCATCAGCATTTAATCGCAAACATTTAATCCATAAATCAACATGTAATTTATCTGATCGAATTCACAGAACAAATACATAAGGGTCACAACAGACGGTTCCAGTCGCATCCCACTGCAGCGCAGTATAAACAGAACTGCACGCGTGTAAACAAGGCTGCAGACATGGTCCAGTTACAATAAACAGATCGGTGTCTCACTGACAACCACTCTTTTGCAGCTGGATGAAAAAAGCTTTTGTTTTTCGTGTTGGTGAAGTATCCGGCTTTTGATAAACGATAATTCTGAGAGGTTTTTGACTGTTTCGGATGAGTGATCGAATGTACAGTACGGGTTTAGATTAATGTCTAGTTTTGAATCGATTGAATAATTAGACTAGAATAAAATGAAATTTATTTCGGCAATACATAGGCCTACTCAAACATCGTAGAACATAGAATGTAATTTAATGAAAGAAGGTATTCGTTAACGAATTTCTGAAAAAAAATTTTAGCTGCTGCTACTTTTTTAGGGGGCACTATCTCCTTTTGTTATCAATATAATTGTTTTTGGTTTTAGTCATGGTTAAGTAAGTTATATAGATAGGGTTTCAATTTTTTATATTTAAATAGAGTCTTAGAGCATTTTACCAATCTAAGTATAGATTATAGGTATAGATGGATGATAAATGCACTTTCAAAAGTATGGATGGAAGAGGTAAGGTAAGGGATTCAAATGCCACAAAACGACAAACGTCTTGGCGACAGATTTCGATAAAGAACCATGGCAGTTCAACACAGAAGCAAAGCGTGACTCAATTTCAAAACAAATTAAATTGAATTTCGCTGTTATTGTAAAACACCGTCCCCGAAAAAGGAAAAGCAAACATAAAAAACACATTTTTCACTCGCAAAAACGTACCTCATAAAAATAACTCTCGTCAAAACTCAGCCTCCGTAAAGTTTTGGGTGCCTTCCATGCCACCTGGCGGCCGTTCCCGTAAACTTTGCAACGAGATTTCCCACATTTTACTACCTTTTGAATCGTTTATCTCACCGGCAGCTTTCGGATGAGTGTATTTGAAACTTCCCGATAGGCTATTATACTGTTTTGCTTTGGAAAAACGTTGGAAGTTTGAACGATTTGCAGCAGGTGTTGTGTCGCGATCAATTTTTAAAAAGTTAAGTAGGCCGCTCCGTGTTCCGGTTGGCTGTAGCGGGGAATCAATCTTGCCGGATGCGGGCTGAATTATTTACTTTGAGAAAGGTCAGAAGGTTACCTTCTTGGAAGATTGAATGTGGAACTTATGTAGACAATCTTTCGTATAGTCGAACCCTACATACGGTTTGGTTTTAGGGTTCCGAGGTTCTGCTTTGGAAAATCTTAAGGATTACTTCCGGGAGAAAATTTCAAGACGACGTGTCTACAAAGATAATTATTTTATTATAATTACTAAGTTATTAAATAGCCCTAATCTTTATTTCCGCAGCCATTTAAGGAATGCCCCTATAGCTCAGTTGGAATTCCAGTGAAATGGAAAGATCCTAGTGGTCTAACAATTTTTAATTAATCTAAAAAATGTATATTCTGTGTTTTGGAAATAAAATTCTACAATGTAAGTCTGAATAACTCTCAGCCTAGAAATCTTATAAGTTATTATTACCTATGTGTGATGTTTAAAGATGACAGTACTCATCAGCGCAAAAAAGTCTAACTCGTGCTTGACTATTTTATGATGAAAAGCCCTATTTTTATTACATTGATAAAATTAACTCATGAATAAGTATTATATTACTAAAGGGCGGTGGTAAAATGGCCTAAATATTAAAAGCGATAACGAGGCATATAATTAAGGAGCTATCAAAAGACTACCTACTTCATTTAAAATTAATTAGTAAACTTAATTAAGATTTAGTTAGCCAAATTAGTGGACTGAGTTTTCTTTAAGAATTTACAGGATTGTTTATTTAATAAGTAACTATTAGTAAACAATGAGAAAGTAGTGGGAAAGATGACTTGATGATGAAAGTACTTACCTATAGTTTTTCCGATTAGACTTATAAAAGTGGTAAAATTAGGTTATTTGCAACAAATTCAACAAAACTAAACAATTGAACGCAATTAAAATTTTAATTTTAATTTTAATTAGATGATAACAAAACATTATGCACGCCCACGGCACTAGATAACGCGAATATTAAGATATTAAGCTATTAAGCCACCATTTGCCTAAACAACCAAACTGACTGAATAATTAAATTAACCTTTAATTAACGTTTGCAATAATTACACTAATATAATAGATTTACTCATTAATGTAGTCGATTAAACATATAAACTTTTTGAAATAAATCATGACAAAATTGACTTTCTATCTAGAAAGCGTCTGCTCAATGAACGATCACGCGGGTTACGCTCAGTAAGTATAAACATTTACTTTTTTATATCTCATGCTAGTTTTTCAGCACACTGATTCTCTGTTGTGCGAAATGCATCTACATTAACATTACATAAAGAGACGGAGAGCGTAAAGTTTGAATCAAAACTTTCTCGGTGGGTTGGAAATTGGGATGTAGGAGCGCATCACTTGAATTTGCAGCTCATAGCACATCAGAGGCCCTAGCACGAACATTTACGCGGGAGTAAGTGTAACGTTAACGTAAGTCAGTTGTATGGGGCGCTGATCAAATGCCATACAACTGGCTTACGTTAACGTTACACTTACTCCCGTGTAAATGTTCGTGCTAGGGCCTCAGATGACAGCTAAGCGCACGCAGCCACCTTTTTAAGGGACTTAGTAGGTATACTTATACCATTTAGCCCAAAAACTAGCACCAGCAGTAAGCCAAGGCTTTAAATGATACAATAAAGTACAAGTTCTTAAACTGAACGTGGGGTATCACATTTTTTTCTTATAGCCCATAAAATGGTGCTTCCATGGCTTACGTTGTACTTGCCTTGTGTAAGTGGTGCTGATGTAAAAAGGACGGTTTTATGGCAGTAATCTCCTGAAATGTACCCATATACATGTAAGTTGTATAAAATTCTGGCACAATGAGTATGAGATGAGATTTGTTATAAATATGTAATGGAGCAGTAAGTCAAAGTCTGAGAATGTAGATGGTATGAAAGAAAGTACTTCAAAACTCGCGGCCTACAGCTTTATATTCCTCTATATAACAAACCATGTCCGTTATTATACCTAGGATGAATTAATCATTATCATCATTAAAAGCCTGAAGACATCTACTGCTGAACATAGGCCTCCCCCAGAGATATAGCTCTTAGAATTGGCAGGTCTAAGTGGCAGTAGGCGGGCCACATAACTCGTAGAACTGTTAGCCGATGGGGAAAAAAGTTTCTCGAGTGGCGACCATGAACCGGAAGACGCAGCGTAGGCCATGGCCTACAAAGCACTCTATGAGGAGGCCTATGTTCAGCAGTGGACGTCTTCAGGCTGGTGATGATGATGTGTCAAATATTTCTCAATTTAATAACTTTCAACTTATATTTAACTGTTCCGGAGGAAAGCCAAAGATCGGGTTTAGTTGCATAAGCTTAAACTAAATTACTGCTACAAAGAGTAATCATATAATTCAATGCATTCTAAGGATTCAAGAAATGCAAGGTCTCTAATCAAAGCAGCAGCGCACAATCTTGCTTGTAAAGGGGCTTGTTATACATAAGTGAGCGGCCCGGGGCCGTAGCTAACTCGATCGGATAAATTGGCAGCGCACCCGTCATTTTGAACTGCGAGACGTAAGGAAGATGGGATTAAATGATCATTTAATAGCTCTGGTGAGCTTATGACGCAAGATGGTTATGTTATCATAAATTTTGCATGGGTAATTTCGATATTACAAATGCCTGCAATGGGTAGAAAGAAGAAAATATGTTGATAAATGTTGATTTCTACAGCTCATACTAGCTGTAAAAATCAACGTAATATTTTCTTCTTTCTAGAAAGTACCTAAAAAAACAATAAAAGAAAGAAAACGCAATAAAAGGTTGATGGTTCATGAAAAGTGAAGTATGATTGTTAAAGGTAGATCCACGTACTACTGTGCGACTTCACGATGAAGAAGTCGACGTCACTGCTGACTGATCATCATCATCATCAACAGCCTCAAGATGTCCACTGATGAACAAAGGCTTTCCCCAGAGAGCACCACTTTGAGCCGCTGCTCGCCTCCTGCATTCATGGGCTCCCCGTGGGTTTCACCAGATCTTTGGTCCACCTAGTGGGGGGGGGGGTCAGCCTACACTGCGCCTTCTGGGTTATGGTCACTCGAGAACCTTTCTTCCCCACCGGTTGTCAGCTCTGCGAGCGTTGTGGCCTGCTCATTTCTATTTCAACTTGCTAATTTTAAGGTCTATATTGGTCTCTTTAGTCCTTCTGAGGATTTCCGGATCTTATCTCGCAGGGAAACACCGAGCATTGCTCTCTGCGTAGCTCGTGGTGGGACTGCTGTGCTGATTGATCATAGAAAAGTTCAATTGTAAACATCTTCCACTAACAGTTCAAAATGTTCAACCCCCAGCCTAAAATATTCTACTGCCCCTAGTCTATCTGACATAAGGATCACGGATCGTTTGAGAGTCTTAATTATGACACTATCTATGATATTCAGCTCAAAAAGAAAATAAAACACCATAAAACAAGACACAAAATCACCAGACGTAGAACATAATAAAACAGTGAAACTGCTATCAGACATGAACCGTTAACGGCGTACCAGGATCTTTCATTTAAGGGCGCTTGAAACAAATGCTCCTAAACTTGTTTACTTTCCGAAACCTCATACGTCATCAACGTGACGTCTGCCAAAACGGAAGGTGCACAATCGTGAGCTGTTTGCCAGCGCAACTTGCAGACACGTGTTTGAACAAGCGCACCTGGTCGCGGAAATTGTGTAGACGGGCATCACCACGGCAACTCGAAAGGATCTAGCTTAGAAGAGTTTTAAAGGAAGTTAAAGCATTTATTTTCACTGCAGCTAACCTTCTGTCTAGATAAGCAGATACTGAATCGGGGTAAAATCTCCTTTGATTAACTTCAATGTAAAAGACAAAATTTGATTAATGTGGGGATTTAAATCCGCATTCGTCCAACCATTTTATATGCCGGGACATGCTTTTCTAAGCTACCGTAATAAATGATGGATGATTAGGAAAGAGTAATATCATAAATTTTTAAAATCTACACGAATACTACGTTGAGAAAAAATATTGAGATAATGAGTGTTTTTATGATTATACTTGAAGGCATGTTCTATTCCACTTTGATCACCTGGGTGATCATTGGATACTCTTTAGTGTCCTATGATCACCTAGAAATATGATCACCCAGGTGATCATTGTCGACTCGATTCAAATTATCAATTCGGTATCCTTAAATCACCCAGTAAAAGTAAATAATAAATGTACCGTCCCGATCGAAATTATTAGCGGTTATAAACTGTGAAGTACCAGGAGATCAGAAATACTGAGAAGGTGTAAAGGCATATGTTATAAAACAGAATTTAAAGCCATCAAATAAAGAACACTTCTTTGGTACAGTAGAAGAAAAACACAAGCTGGCTCCACCACCATCTGGTATACATAAATAGTTAAAACTTCCGTTTATTTATGGCAATCCATGTTGATGCCAATTGTTATATTTTTATTTTTCCATTCAATCCATCTTGCTAAAATAAATCACAAACGAAATATCTTTCGAGAACGGATAGTAGCAACATGTTTGCGCATCATACGTTTCTGAATGACTCCTGGCGAAGCCGCTTCTCCTTTTTGATTTCCAAATAAGATACCGTCTCAGTTATTGAATGCTAGTTTTTTGCGAGTCCGCCTCAAGCATTCGAGATTTTTCGAGACGTTTCAGTTTACCTCCAGTAATGGGTCTTTTGGTATGAACTCTTTCTGGAAAAAAGTAATTTATCCGTTCCAGCTTTTTATATCGTAGTTCTGTGCAATATGATTTTCATGCTTATTTGTGAATAGATGTTTTTTTTTATGTTTATGTACATCTTTATTTTCATTATTCGTTGATGTTTTACAAAAAGTCTAAGCTTTTTTTGTTTAGAGTCTAGTTTTATCAAGTTGGTACTTTCTATATCATCGTCAGAAATAAAAAAAACTAGAATCACTTTATTAACGTAATAGTTTTATTCAAATGTATAAGTTTAAGAGCGTGGTGATCTTTAACTTCCTTAACTTTACCTCAAGGAGACAGTGTAATATAGGTCTTCAAGGCCCTCACTATAGAGCACATTAAGAATCAGACACAAATACAGACACAATCAAATTTAGAGATAGAGTTCTAACTTTAAATACAAATAGAATGAACTCTATTATGAAGATGTCTCAAGCATTATACATAATTTTCGCACGGTAATATGTATTGACTTTGGTTCTTTATCGAATCTGTATCTAAATGGTATTATGGCACGAAAATATCGAATACCAAACACAATGTTTCAGGAGGGCTGTTTAGGGGTAGATAGAAAATATTATCAACGCCCGAAATTCGAGAGGGACGCTCACCTGTGTCGGGGTGAAGAGAAGTTATGTGTTTAATCTCGACGGTAAAAATAAGGTCGGAAAGAAGCGACGAAATAATGGTGGAGCATTCCAAAAAAAGTGCTTTTGGAATTGCGTGATAAAATGTATTAAGTACCAAGAATAAAAATATCTTTCAAAGATATTTAGAAAAATATCGCTTTGTTTGCGATAAGATAAGACTGCCAACGGTTTGTAAAATTTCATGAGAAGTCTTGGAAAAATACATCTTGATAACATAAACAAAAAAGTTCGTTCCTCTCTCTCACAATCAATACAATTGCGATTACGTTATCCCTTTCGAAAAAAACGAGGTCTTATTACACAAAGCCCGTCATTTTTGGGATCATGATCAATCTAAGTGATGGCTCGTTCATCATGTTACATTAATGCGTAGGTGGCGGTTGTCAAACGGTGAATTCTTAGGCGTTTACCGAGGATTATGTGCTGAGAGGTTTCGAAAGTAATTTTAAGTTTCTTGATACTCTTCTGTTGGGAGCACAACAGCTGTTGGAATATCAGGGGATACTTAAGTGATTTTAAACTTATCCGTTTAGCGGCAACGAAAGCGAAGCTTAACTACCCGTTCTTAACCAATCGGTTCAGTTAAGAGGTACATTTTCTTCCATCAGAAATTTAAATTGCTATTGTTTGGCTCAATACGAAAATGCGAATTAGCTGATTATTCTTGCCATTGTTAAATAAATCAACTTTGAAAATTGTGGCTTCAAAAGTACATACTAAACGCCAACTGGCATGAATTATGGTTTAATGTCTTGAGGTGATTCCGATGCGGAAGAAAGGTTCTCGAGTGGCGACCACGAACCGGAAGACGCAGCGTAGGCCCCCACTAAGTGGACGGACGATCTGGTGAAAGCTGCCAGAAGCTGCGATGGATGCAGGAGGCAAGCAGCTGCTCAAAAATACGCTCTCTGGGGGAGGCCTATGTTCAGCAGTGGACGTCTTCAGGCTGTTAATGATGATAATGATGATTATCTATTAAGTACTCATTGTGATTTTATCCATCTTTCAAAAGTCATCGAAGTATTTCCTCTGATCCCATTCATGTTATCTATCATCATCATCATCACTATCATCAGCCTGAAGACGTTGACAAGAGCGCCACTTTGAGCGGCTGCTTGCCTCTTGCATCTATCATGAATATGTCATATCTTTAATATAATATAACATTATTTTCTCGTGATTCCAAGATTGCTATCGCTATTGATCTTAACCTAGTTCACAACCTTCGTAAACCAAGTCCATGCGTGTGGCCCACCCACACTCACATCATGTCAACATACTACTGTTTACATTCATATATTTGGATTTGAATGGATGTGGTGACGTGCCGACTGGTTGATGACCGTTTATGTGTCTGAAATAACCGTAATGGGGCTATATTTTACTGAACGGGGTATAATAAGATTGTTTGTGGAGTGACAATTTAAATGGTGCGGTTTGATTGCTTTTCTTTCTTTATTTGAGTCTTAGTGTTAATATAATGAAATAAGATGATGTCATGGTTGTCAGATAGTTATTATTAGCATTTAGAAGATGAAAAGGAACTACGTGGGATGACCAAGTGGCCTACGAACGGGTCGGCCGTCCTAAGTATGGCTGTGGCTAGGGCTGTGGTTTTACAAAGTCACGAAGGACTTGCGCGAGATCCAGGTAGAGGGTGGTAGGACCAACAGTGAGATTAGAACACAGTGGCATCTTTTAATATCAGAGGCCAATACGAAGTAATTACGGAATTTCACGAGGATCAAAAAGAACAATAAGGGATAGAACATATCATAGCAAAGTGTACTTAGGTATACTCTACTAATTGAATTGCTATGTAGGGTCGGGACAGTTTGACATTCAAAATAACATCCGCCATTACAATATGGCAGAGTAAATTTACCATTTTAGTACCGTGTGTTGCAATAGATGCAATCAATAAAGTATACTCATGTATATGATCTTAGAACACTATTCATGTGCGAGCTGTTTAAAGTTAGGTTCAATGCACAGTTTGCGTAGGAAGAACAAGAAATCGTGTACAGTTACCACATCGAAGTGTGTCCAGATTTTTAAATATGCAAGGCCGTGCCTCGTCTTCTCTTTTAAACTACAGTCATCTATATTTCTGCTTATCTTTTATATTTTTGCATGTAATTTTTCGATTTTAATTGATCGTTCGCAATCTCAAGGCACAAAATATGGTGTTGAGCTTGATCTAAGAAAGCAGAAGCCCCTCCACTCCTTAATTAATACAATCTACCTTCACATTAATTAAAACCTAATCTCGAATCACATCCTTTAACACTACTCCCCGAAATAACAAATGGTAACGATCACTCACGACTAATTTATAAGGGTCGATTTCACCAAGTCAGAGAACTATGGTGTGTAAGATAATTTGAAATAGTCTTTCGTGTAGTTACTCATACATTATTTGTCTTGATTTTTATCAGACTTCAAAAAAGGAGGCGAGTATTTCAAATCAGTTGTCATCGTGTATTGTTTTTGTTTTATGCCCCTTACTTATTATCTCCGTCAATGTTATTTAATAATACCCTGGATTTAAAAAAAAATTTAACATGGTTTTCAGAATGTTTCCATGGAAATTTTATGAAAATCGGTTCAGTAGGTTGGTTTTGAAATCAAAATAAATGAAAAAGTATGTATTTAGTGTTCTGATTTTGAAACACCACTGACACCCCACCGCCAGACCTAGAAACTACTTTACTGAGAAAGGATTTGAAAATACTAGGTTTTCAGTGTGTGTTGCCAGTTATGACAAATGGAACTGAAACGTGGTCTCTTCCTGTTGACCTCATTAGTAGTTGAAAAGTCGCGCAACAAGCCATGGAAAGAGCTATGCTCGGTGTTTCCCTGCGAGATAAGATCTGGAATGAGAAAAACCGCAGAAGGACAAAAGTGACCGATATAGCCCTTAAAATTAGCAAGCTTAAATGACATTTCCCGATGGATGCAGGCGAGCAGCCACTTAAAGCGGCTTTCTCTGATGGAGGCTATGTTCAGCAGTGAATGCGGCTGTTGATGATGATGATGAGCCATAAGCGAGCTGGCAAATAAGAAACAGTGAATAACATTAATAACCAGCCATTTGTGTGGCTTGCAGTTTGATGAAGCTCGTATTAGAGAGAAAGTCCTGAGGTCCGCATCATAATATTTTATTATGTGACCTACCTATTTATCTCATAACGCATCTCCTCGCGCCTTGCGGTATTTTATCCCAAGTTATCACTTGGTGTAATACTTATCGGCGACCAATTTTTCAAGCATTAAAGTTAATACACCGATCTAATTTCATATCTAGTCACCCACTCGCCGCTGCCATTACTCTTGTCGGTTTATCGTAGGACGCTGACAGAAGGTTTTGGCATCCAATATCTTGGGATGCGACGTGAGGCATGAGAGATTGGATGGAACTGCATGGAAATTCAATTCACCAATCAATCTAATAGAACCTAAACTATTCCCATAATGCACCTAATCAAAAGACGTATCGGTATCGGTGCCTTTCGGCAAAGAAAACCAAACATTAAAATTAATTTCCCAAAATAGTAATAGTGATACGTAGGTATAGGTACTGGAGTACCAGCATACATCGTTCTGAAATCGTGAAAAATCTTAACTTCTTATATTTAAGAGTGAGTTTTAAGAATGTATTAAAATTATATTATTGTTTATCGTTTTTAAAATGCTTCTCTACTCTCTTTCTGGTCGGTCCCTCATTACTGAGGATCGTGGTCACAGGATTTATCAGACTTGACCAAATGCTTCCATCGACTTCGGTTCATTGTCGCCCTCACGGCCTGGGAAAATTTGCTAAAAGAGGTGACATGCTTCACTTGGTCAGACCAACGTGTTGGCGAGCGACCTTGTCATCTTTTGCCTTCAACGTTGCCAAGTATGACCACTTTTTCCAAACTGTCATCCCCTCTTCGAATTATATGCCCGAAATAGTCAGTACGCGTTGCAGGCATAAGGTAGATAACCGAGTTTTTAATCGGAGCTGGGAGATAATAGACACATTTGACGGGCCCGATAGCTCAGTTGGTAGTATGCCTGCCTTCTGAACTGAGGGCTGTGGGTTCGATTCCTACCTAGAACAAACATTTTGTGTGATGAACATAGATGTTTGTTCTGCGTCTGGGTGTTATATTGTATTCTATGTATGTATTTACAAACAAAAAAGTATATAAGTATTGTATCAGTTATCTGGTATCCATAGTACAAGCTATGCTTAGTTTGGGGCTAGATGGCGCTGTGTGAAATGTCCACACATATTTATTTATATTTATTTATTTTATTTATTTACATTTGTGCGTTGCGGTCCACGGTATTCTCAGCATACGCCTCCAGCACCACATCTCTAATGCATCTATCCTCTGTCTTTCACGTGCCTTGAATTTGTCCACGTCTCTACGCCGTACAAGAAAATCGGGAAGATCTCTACTAAAACCCCATAAATGATATACGTTTTTATGCCTGCAATTTTCAATAAAACTTGGCATAAGTTTAATTTCTTGCACAGCATTTGCAACATACAGAGATGTAATTTAACTGCGCGAATGTAATGCGAATGACTGTCATTCAACTTCACGCTAGATCAACAGGATAGTGCGACAACAGCACGAATTATATCTTGGGCGATATCAGGTTTCGTTATCTTCCCAACTTTTTTATTTAATTCAAAGAGTTACATGAACTGAAGTTAATATGACCTAAAATGTCATAGGATGATTCCACTATCGCCTCTAACCTTGCACCACTCCCCAAGACTAATGCCTGTCACTCGGGAAGAAGAATCGCTTTATATAAATTTCTTGGGTGCAATTAATTTGTGTTATATCGAGGCGACATTGGATTGGTTTAATTAACCTTTTACTCAGAGGTGAACCTTATTTTCAAAGTTATTGCTTTTGTTTTACAAGAAATTCTTCGGTCAAAGTTGAGGACTGTTAATTGCTTGTAGATTGGTAAGAATTTAATTTCGGTCTATTGAAGTTGTATGAGGTATGACTGCATCGAGTTTTGGGGTGAGTTAAATAAGTTGGTATTCATTATGGTGGCCAGTGATAAAAAGACTATGAGATCATCACGTCCATTTTTTACGTTATAAGTCGGATTTCTGACTCGTTGCGGCTTCGTACAATACAGGATGTATTTGGATTACCATACTTCAAACTTTGCTTAATTTTACCCTGTGATAAAAACGGACATAAGAGAGTTTAAAGAGTTGACCTTTCTTTTAAATTGTAGCTCATCACCGCTGTTCCTTACTAGTGTTGCTGAAATATCGATAGTTCATCAATCGATAGTTTTCATCTGAAAAACTCATACTATCCAGTTTGCGAACCTATAAAAAAAAAAAAAAAATTGCCTAACGAAAGTGTATCGATTTGTTGGTTATCGATAGACTATCAATTAATCATCGATAGTCGACTATCAACCGGCAACACTAACTAACACTAGATCGTGAAACTCAGCAGTGTACCCTGCATGAAATAGTGAACAACAACAAGCATTTATATTTTAGGTAAATATGAAATCCTCAAAATGAAAACTAATTTCATCAGCAGATTATAGTTGTTCTATTAATTTAGAACAATTGTTCTGAAACTATTGAATCCGCAAGTAAACACGAGCTTGTTTCGTCGTCAGCGCCTAATGCGCGGAGTTTGCAAACTGTGGGTAGGTATCGAAAATACTTGAACATTGTGCGGATAATTAGGTCTGCTTCCACTGTATTATTCAATATGAAGTAGGTACTTTCTATTTAATTACTGAAATCTCAGATTTAATTGAGTTTGAGAGATAAACCTAAACACTGGTCTGTGTTGTTCACCATATTTTTATTATTGTTTATGGGATCTTTTTATACTCAATTGGACTTACGTGATTGGAATCGTAGAGCAGATCAGATACACTCGCTCAGCGATTAGGTTCATAACAGACTGACTGACGTACAGAAATACACGTTAACCTTCTAATACATTTTTGTTGTTCGAGAATTACAAAAGAGTATAAGCGCAACTTTGCTAGACTTTTTACTTGACTTATTACAGTTAATATTTCGTACTACTCCATCAATTTTAAATCAGCCTTTACTAAATACTTAATTTCAGATAATGTACAAATCGTACCGTAATACTAAAGGCAAGAGGGGTGACCGGAAGTGGCCTATTTTAATTGCAAGTGCTCATTCCATGGACGGAATGCTCCACTGATCAATTACACGCTCGTTACCCGTTTCAATAGAGACCGTATTACTTATGGCGTAGAGATGGCGCACTGTCGATTGTATTGATATCGATAAAATACTTGGTATGACGAATGTGGAGTTTTTTTTTAATTTTTATTATTGTGTTTTTAGCAAAATCAACGTACCTCGTTAGGGTCCAGGATGTATGTATGACTGCAATCCTTTGGCGCTATGAATTTAACGATTAATATTTTGATATCAATAGTAGGCTTGTAGTATACAAATTATGTCGATAGTAAGCCATGGGGCTTAGTGTTCATATAAGAAACAAGACAACGCAAATGAAAACTTTAGGATAATAATAATTATTAAGAACGGAGTATAGATCACTTGTTAAAATTTTATACCTTACTCATAAATATATCGATATGACCCCATCACTACAGCTAAATAAAGCCGGCCATAATCTAATACAACGTTACCAATTTAGTATCAATTTAAACAGATTAGTATGTATTAACATCGTTTGGAGGAACTATGGATTAAGTACTAATGAGGCAGTAGACAAATTAGATCATTATGACTGCCATACAAAATTGCCTTGGATTGGATGGGAGCCGTTTATATTTTGTTCCCGCTGTTTTGTGTCCAATAAATGCTTAATTAATGTTGGTCTTGATTATATCATTTTCTCATTTACTTTCTACTGATAATTTGTAAGAGATAGAGAAAGAGATAGAAAGAGAGAGAAATAGAGAGACCGTTCGTAATTGCTATAAAATAGTCACTGCTCAAGTGCTTAGTGTCTGTACATCGATATTACAACTTTTCTTAATTGGTCAAGTCAGGACTCTATAGACCTCTAAGGCCTTAGAGGTCTATTAACGTGTAGTAGTTTTGTATTAGTAAAAACAGCCAGGTGCGAGTCGAATTTGCGCACGGAGGGTTCCGTACCATTATCTAAAACTGTTTTTAGGTTGTTTTTTGTTATAGCACCAACAAAAATACATCATCTGTGAAAATTTCAACTTTCTAACCATCACGGTTCATGAGATACAGCCTGGTGAGAAACGGACGGGACAGACGGACAGTGGAGCCTCAGTAATGGGGTCAGCATTACCCTAAGCAGCAGTATTGGGTACGGAACGCTAAAAAAGGACAAAAGGTGGAGTAACTAATCCAAAGCTACTACGCGTTTTTAAATAAGGCCGCTATTTAGTGCCTATTTATATATTATAATGTTAGTAATTGTTTTAAGTTACATATATTGTGTACAACTAACTTATGTCCACTGCTGAACAGTCTCTCATAGAGCACCACTTCGATGAGCTGTTTGTCTCTTTCATTCATCTTTTCTCAACTTTGTTATAATTTAGTAGTTTAAGTAAAATCAAAACAAATTAATATATTCCCATTAGCACTTTCAAAATTAATGAACCTAATGGCCCTTCCTTAGAACTCAGAATCACAAGTAGCAAGATGATGTAATGTCCGCAAAGTAAAAACGCAACTTATTATTATTATTGACCGCCATACAAATAAATCATACAATGACACACAATACCACCTGATGGAATTCATCAATTTGTCTTTTTTTATAGTTAGAACTCAGAATAAAGAAATCATGAAGATGGTTAGCGTTGAACTAAAAATTAACATCGTCTAAAGTAATACCCATCAAGATGTTCTTAAGCAGAGATTATTACGTTTAAAACACTCGCTAACTACCAAGCTTTAGACTAAAGTTTGTTTGAAAAGACGCTGACTTTTGAACAGTTTAAAAGTTGTTTGATAGTTCACAGAGTCCAGATAGGCGATCTTGTAACTTGATTGCAACCAATAGAAACACATAAACGTATGGATTTGACAGACAGTTTCAATAACCGGTTAATGTGCATAGTTACTATGAAAATTTTCATATTTGGAATGAAATTACTCCAGTTGCATTGCTGTTAAAATTACGTGATCACCCCCCTGTTCTTTTGTGAATGTTTATAAGCACACCATATTCAACACTACCATCGTGCGCAATGCATAATGTTACGCGAAACTTTTGGCGACGCGCGTCCTTGGTTTGATTGATTTTCGGAAATTGTACACCTCAAAAAGGCCTCTAGCTGCCTTTTTCTTTTAATTTCCTTGCTTAAGAAAATATTCCTGAGATATAATCCAACGTCGCTTATAACTTTATTATTTTAAAAAAGTTCCGAGCACCGGGAGCACTCACGCTCACTAAAAAGCTTCTTCTTGCGGCGGCGTCGTGCGTCGGGTCGTCCTCTTCCCTCAAAAATGGTTGAGGAGGGCGATGGCTGGCGCATGCGTCAAGCTCGTGAACGGGCGCTGCTTGCGGGAGCTGGTCTACTTCCGGTGTATGCAGAAATAAAAAAAAAAAAAACAAAAAAAATAGGTTAAGTATTTAATTGTCCTCTCATGTATGATATTTGTTCTATAAGATAAAAAATAAATAACAATAAATGATAAATTAACAAAGAGCACGGACCCAGGTGTCTGTGATAAAGCAGATTAAAAAAAAAAAAATTAAAGTTCCTAGTGACACTGCCTGAGTGAAAATGCTCCAGGTGCTTATTTTGTCACAATGTGCGTCACACAGAATCGAGACACAGAATAGTTAATATGTAGCTACTCAGTAGTCGTTATAAGGATGAGAATTTGGAGGGTGGTTTTGCTATTTGGTATTAATTTAGTAGGCTTAGCTTTTTGTGTTTGCGTTGCGCAGTCTATATTATTCTTTAATTCTGAGTAATTTAACTACCTAGCTATTTAATAGACTGAAGCTAGTTTTTGGATGAGGTCATGGAATGCGAGAGCGGAAGTGAGTCATCAATATTTAATTCACAGAATGACAGCAAAAAAGTCAATCGATTGACTCAAGTTTGACCTCGCGGAAGTTCAACTTCAATCAATACATATAATAAAACTGTCTTAATCTGTACATTGGATATTTTTGGAAAATTTTGACTTCTTTCGGCTTCTTAATCGATATAGAAATAGAGACATGTTTTTTTTTAATTTTGTGGCTGTCTGTCTGTCTGTCCCTTTGAACACGCATCACGCTGCAACCATTGAACGGATTTTGCTGAAATTAGGCATGGTAATAGCTAATTATGCAGAATAACATTTAAGATACTTTTTGTTTTCAAAAACGGCCAAGTGCGGGTTGCCCAAGCAATAAGGATGTAATTTTTATTCAAGATTTTTTGTTCACATATTATTATTATTATATTTGGATATCAGATTTAATTTCAATAAAAAAAAAACAAAAAAACAAAAAAAAAAATATAACATAAAATAATTTCACTCACAAAATAAACACACACAAACAAATATTTGAAAAAACGCACTGTGAATATACTCACTGTTTGTGTGTGTGTGTGAGTCTTCTTTCTTACCCATAAACAGGGTTAGGACTTAAAACTAATTAACCCGTGCGAAGCCGGGGCGGGTGAGCTAGTACAAAATAAAACGATAACAAATTATCTAATGTAACTGCTCTGAAAGTTCTTTAACTTTCTGTTAATAATGTACCTTAGCCTAGGCCGACCTCCCACTAGATGAAAGCCACGGGGAGCCGATGGATGCAGGAGGCGAGCAGCCATTAAAGTGGCGCTCTATGGGAGAGGCCTATATTCAGGCTGTTGATGATGATGACAGCTATTATTTTATCTCACTTCTTGATAGTTATTGTCAATAGTAAATAGTTTTCGTAATAGTTCACTCGACTATTACAAATGGTTATAATTATTTGCAATATTACAATTGATCAGACGAAATTAGTTTTAAGTTACATGAACCCTAAACCTTTTTCAAGTCGCGAGTAAATAGGTATCTTCGAGGCAAGCGTGTATCGGTAGACCGCGTCATCGCTTTCCATCAAGTGAAATTGCTGTCAACAAATGGCCTATTTAGTTATTAAAAAAATAGTACTTACTTTTAGAACCGCAAAACGAAAGAAAATAAATTGTTTAATTCTTCAATTGTTTAAAACCAGAGGTTCAACGGAAGGAAGATTACACTGATAGAGATAATCTAAACAGATAAATAAGCTGTTGATTATAAATACATCATGAACGAACGTCTAATACAAGATTAACTGTAAACAGACAATAGTTCCGATTAAATTTGAAATTTCTAATTAAAAATTCAACAGTCACAAGCAAATCCCTCCAAATGAAATGTAAATCCCTCAAAGGGTTTAATAAGCTACGCACACACCATGTTAAGACTTGTTTAGGGGGCTTCACAATAACCTTTAAGAAATCTCGAGTTTCTGCTGCGGGGTGACGAGGAATGGAATAGGAGATAGAATGTAGTTACTAAACAAATTTGATACTTGGTTTTGGGTTTGCACCTATGTGGCATTAAAATTTGATGATTAAGGAGAATTTATTAGAATTAAGGAGAATACCAACTGGCAGCTCTGGACTCTATAGAGAAGAGGGCAAGAAGAATGGTCAACGATGAGATGCTGCTTGGAAAGAGAATGCAAAGTCTGGAGCACAAAAGAAAAGTAGCTTGTCTGTCCGTCTTTTACCGTCTGCATTTTGGGGAGTGTTCTCAGGAGCTCCATAATCTCATCCCGCCCTCTCCTTTCCGTCATAGAACAACTAGACGCGGTGAGGCCTTCCATCCTTATGTCGTTGACGTGCCCCATGTTCGTACTAATCGTTTCGGAAATTCTTTTATAATCCGCAATTCTAAGGAATGGAACTTGCTTCCTATAACGGTGTTTCCTTCCACATATAATCTAGCCGTATTCAAGAGCAGAGTGAATAGGTATCTTCTGGGTAAGCGTGTCCCACCTTAGGCTTCATCTACACTTACCATCAGGTGAGATGTTGCCAAACGCAAACCCATCAACAATAAAAAAAAATAGTATAGAATTGATTTATTTCAGTAGGTTTTACTTTTCAGCCATCATCATAAACAATGGACATGGATATTTACGCAAACGCAAAAACATCATTTTGGAACGGTGTATGTAACTGGCCTACTCAAAACGTGGGCCGCGTGCGAGTTTACCACAATTTGTAATTTCGAATGATTTCCTGGCCTGATAGCATTTCAAGATACTGGGCCACTTAACTACTTGCACTTGATAACGCACGTTTAACGTTTTTAATAGTAGGTCTTTTATCCGCTTAAACACTATCCCGTAGTTCTAAGAGCCAGTTCTATAATTTAGGCATCAACTTTAACATCATATTTTGACATAAACATTACCCAAACTGGATGAATAAATATAAAATTCATAAGCAAAACCAAAGAAAACCATTTATAAAACGCGATTAAAGTATCAAACGCGGGCAATCTTCTACGCTTCCTTGACAGCAGTAATGAAAGGCTTTCCGACGCAGATTCAGCTCGTGCTCACATATCAGCTCTGTTATTACGTTACACCGAGTCAGATGCTCGGCGTTTGAAGGTTAGGTGGTATAAAAGTGTTTAACAAGCTGTAATGTACCGGGTGCTGTGCTGTACTAAAACCTTGAGTGTAAAATACGTTTTATTTTTTGGGATAATTCTCGGATATTTGAGTATCCGGTACCCATTGTAAAATACTTGGAAACCTCACAGTCCATATAGCTCACAGAGTTTGGCACAAATACATTTGATTTCTGTGTTAATCAAAGATCTACGTCATTAGCACCAGCAAGCGGTATTATGTGACTTATCGACAACCCGGATGCATGGTACATACTACATACCTAGTACCAATGATACGTTATACCGTAGATACTAGATACTATGGGTTCTTGGATACTAGATATTGAGTGTCAGACCGAATGTCGGTAGACGGCGGGAACGCTTTGTTCGCTGACGCGATTCAAATTTCCTAGTGATTAATTGTGTGAGTACTTGAGTACTAGGAACAGCAGCGCTTGCTTTGTCTATTGGATTAGTAGCTATCATATAGCGAAATACTGTCATCTACAAACTTCATCAGGAGCAAGATGTTCTATATTTTGGAAATGACATTACTGTAAAGTTTGTTGTAGCTTCTTCTTAACCGGTGTGTAATCGAAGCTCCAGATTGGAGTTTTCTGTGTTTTGCATTGTTTTGTAGTATTACCAAACTTGTTTATTGGCTTAAATTATGGGCTTGCTAATGCTTTGTCGCGAAAACCGCATTTTGTCTTTTTCGATCCAGTTCAATATTAGAATGACAAAAAATACAAAAGTTGAAGTAACTAATCCAAACCTACTCCACGTTTATTAGTAAGGCCTTTCACTAGCTTCAATGCCCTTCAAACCAGTGCTTGCAGACTACTGCTTGGCGGCAGAATAACTGGCAGAACGGTGGCACCTACCTAGCCAAACTTTGCAGTAAAGTCCTACCACCTAGTAGCACTAATGCGTCTTCATCAAAACAACTTACCTACTAAATATTTCTAAACTTATAAAACAACTTAAAAATAACTATTTGTACAATTATTTGATTCTACAAATAGAACAGATCTATCATTGTCATTTATTCATTTACAACCAGATATGTTTATGTTATTCTCACGATAAATCCAAAGAATTGCGGAACGAATGTAGGCGACCGGGAACATAATGACACCTACATGATATTTTTGTTAATGGTAACTCACGTTACCATATAAATATAGTACCTACGTAGATCAACTTAAGACAAACGCCTTCAAGTCGATAATAAGTAAGTAGGAGAAGTTATTTTCATATTAATTAAATTAAAATTAGAAGTACGTTTTTACCACTTGTTTTGCAAGGGTAAAGTGGCCTAGTATAATGAAATTCTATTGGGCCATTGCCTATTTTAGAATAGGAGTAAACTCGCTCACTGTCACATTTATAGTATGCCAGTTACCACCCACGCCTAGTCTTGAGACTGTGTTATATCTGAAGCGTGGAGTTAAGGAAGATTGCCGGTTACTACCCAGCCCAACTAGATCCTAGTTTGTAAAATTCAAATCAAGATTGAATAGGCACCTCACGGGCAAACTTGCTCCAACATAGACCGCTTCGTCACTTTCCATCTGGGCCATTATTCCGTAACGATTCCTTACTTCGAAACCACGCGAATTCCTTGTCTTACATAAGAAATCTGCAAAAGTCTATTCTCTGTGAAACAAAAACAAAACCGCGCGAAATGAATTTGGAATTGGCGCGATTTGAACGGTCAAAAATCATATGTTTTACCAAGACGCGTTCCGAAACATCAACACATCAAAATATATGATCACTTATGTCAATATATTTGATTCAAAATAAAGATAAATTTAATGTAAAGTGAAGGTGTATCTAACGCTGTGACACGATTTGAACAAGACACGATAACGACGTGGTTTCGTATCGTGTGGAATCTGTGTTTCCATAGAGAATAACCGCCCAGGTAAGATGTTGTCAAACGTGAGCCCATTTAAGCATAAAAAAGATCCTTCTTTTAGCTTCCATTAAACAGGTTTTTTTAGGCGCAGAAATGCTTTGTTACATTTACCATGATGGTAAGTGGTCACCACTGCCTATGTGAATCTGCCACACCGAGGGCATTGCCAGTGAAATCCTACCACAGAGAGGACTAAGGTTTCCATTTGCCGAAAGCTCATTTACTCCAAACATTGTTTTAGTGGCTGGGGCTGCCTGCAGGAGGACGAGACCGTAGAGCATGTGATGTTTCACTGCGAGGCTACGGAAGATATAAGAATTAAAACCGGAATGCGTGAGCAAGCATATAAACCTTGTAACCACTCATCATCGCCACCATCTGCGACGCCAACACTGGAGCAGTTGTGCCAGCACCCCAAAGCCGCACTCCGTTACTTCAAGGAGCTGGGCTGGCTTGGGTAGATGCTGGAGGGGGAAATGCACAATACACCCCAAGCGGGACGTCAGTGCAGGCCTTACCGCCCCCATTCCAAATTAGAATTAGAATTAGAATTAGATTGTTTTAGTCAAAGTTTGGATACTGCGTATAGTTTCTGTATTCTGCTTACCTCACAGTCGTAGGTTTTTCGGAATACAATGTTTCCGGCTTATAATAATGAGAGGTGATATTAATGTTCGTTTGTTGTCTGTGTAGATTTGATTGATATTCTGGTAGCCTTTTTATAGGCTACTATCTTACTTGACAGTCTGTGACAATGTGAATAAAGACCTGTATGATCTATATTGTAAAGTTAAGTAGAGTTTATAATGTGGGTTGGCATTCCTATAGATTAATCGAGACCATTCGAGACTCTAAGGTCAACGCACAGGGGCAGCCACTTTCACAGTAATTTAGTATTGTCAGCACAGTAGTTCATTAAATTCCTTTTTAGTTATTTATTTTTAATTTTCAGAGCTGCTATGTTTCGAAGTGGCGTTTTATGGGAAGCTCGGTTTTAGCAATGAACGTCTATAGGCTGTTAATGTGATGATCGTTCCTCTAAAGCTGCTCCTGATCTATTAAATATCTTAGTACGCCAACTCCACGGGTAAAACTAACTAGGTTTAACCAGTAATTACGTTTGATGACTTCAAACACTTTAAATCTGATTTTCTTCCGACCCTGTATCTTTTAAAGAAGCCTATTCCAGGAAGTATTAAAGCACTTCCACAAAGCCTCCTGACAATGGCCTCTAAAATCAACGTGATTGAATTGAAACTTATACAATAGGGTAAGAGGAAGCTGAACCTTTCAATTATATCCGGGTTATATTACCCTATTGAGTGGCTTTCACATGAGAGCAAATAGTTGACAGAATTGAACAATGACTGGTTTCAGTTTAATGTTAGTTACATAAGTTAGTATTACAGAACTACACTCGGTCTTGAATCTCTGCTCAAGACGAGATTTCATTCACTAAATGTTCAAATAGTGAATTAAGTCTCTACTTGGGCATCAATCGAAGACTGAACGTAGTCTTGTAATACGGAAATTGGATGTGGTAAGTGTCGGTAGGACTGGTGTGTCAATTTGATAGCAGAAATAACAGGTATTTTGAAATAAGATTCGTTAGAAACGAACCGGACCCGAAAAACACCTGAATAAAATCATAAATATTTCTTAAGAAAATAGACAAAATTAGTTGAACATCGCTATCAATATCAAATAATTCTTCTTATTTATGTAACTTTAATTATTTTATTAATTCGATGTCTGCCGTCGTCTCCATTGTCGTCTACCAAAGTTCGTCATGAGCCCTTAATATTTATGGATATGGCGAATACTTTTTGGGTAAGATAATATGCGTTGTGTTTAAATAAATAAAAATAAATAAATAAATATGTGTGAACATTTCACACATCGCCATCTAGCCCCAATAAGCTGATTGCGTCCTAAAAAATATACAAAGGTTGTATAAACACATAGTTCCAACAGGTAAGATTTGCATTCATTATTACATATGGGAACCAGATAACTGATACAATACTTATATACTTTTTTGTTTGTTAATACATACATAGAATACAATATAACAAATAATAATATAATGTAATAAACTTAAGTAAAACGCATTTTGCTCACATCAACTTGTCTTACGACGTTTAAGTGTTCTGGCGGACATAATAAAAATACAGCAAGCGGACACCACCACCTTCTTGGGCTTTGAGATAGACAGTGGTCTAACCTGGGAAACCCACATACACAAGCTGTGCGGAAAGGGTGGTACGTGCTTCGCACTAGGTTACTATCTCGGATTTTGCCAAGGGAGGTGGTGAGGTCATGCTATTTTGCCACTGTCCACTCCCTGCTGCAATACGGGGCGGAGATGTGGGCTCGTGCAGCGGACTGGAGAGTGCGTTCCGGCTCCAGAAACGTACAGTGCGAGCGATTGTGAAGGTATCGCAAGACACATCCGCAAGACCGCACTTTAAATCACTTGGAGTCCTCACGCTACCATCCGTAGTGATCTTTCAAGTGGCGGTATTTGTGAGACTGAATGTTGAAGCCTATACAAAAATCGGTGAGTCACATAGATACAGCACTCGTAGCAAGGGTAAGCTAGCACCCGTAAAAAGGTCACTCGCTAAGTCCGACCAGTTGACGCATGTCATGGGGCCGACGGTCTACAATCATCTACCAGATGAGATAACGGGGGCTCCAAACTTGAAGTATTTCAAACTGAAGCTTAAGCGTTGGCTTGTCAACCAAACATTTTATAATTATACAGAATTTTTTAATTATAAGCATTAATGAATGACATTGTATTATTGTATTTTGATTGTTTATTATGATTTATTATTGTGATGGGTTTTTCTATTTAATTGACAGTAGAAAACTATTTTATTTTGAATGTACTCTTGACATCGTACAATTCTATTTATATTATCAATTTTGTGACATGTATTTTTATATGAATAAATGACTATTGACTATTGACTATTAACACACACCCATTGAACTTGAAGTTACAGTTTCATGCCATCGCATGACCCAAAACTAACAAGGCTTGTCAGTCGTCTACGATGTCGCGGCTTCAGTGTGAAAGAACATAATAATGATTGTTAAACCTCTCGGGTTGAACAGTAACTCAATTACTGAAACTCGAGAACTTGTTCTAAAAGTTAAAGCAAATATTTTATTGTAGGAACGCTGATTATTTTTGGAGGTTATACAATTATTAAATTAACAATAACTTGCAAAGTTTTTCAGGAGCCTATTTGTTCGAATTTTGAATTTTGATTCTGGTGTTTTGGTTTGCATGTTCATTACCATCTTAGATTGATTGTGATTTGCTAAGAAAAGCGGCTATTTGTTATGGCCGGATGAAGTCTCGTCCCGAAGAATAAATTAAAACTTATGTCCATTATTCAGGATATACGTGTAATAAACCGAATAAACCAAAAAAATAAAAATAAAAAATTTCAGCATTTGGTTTACCAACATTTTTTATAATACGTAATTACAGGTACAGGTATTTTAATCCCTGATTTGTATAAAGCGAGTGACGCCAACAATGGCAGATGAAGCTCTTTCGATTAAATCGATTAAATTAAAATTTTTAAGGGGATTAGTATTACAGTACTAATCCTTAAAAATTCTAATTTAAAAGTATAGTTAGTGATCACTAAGCATAAGCTTGTCTCGTGAATGATTTTGTAATAACACCAAAATAAAAAAAAATACCAATGCCCTTTAGTGAAAATACAGTTGAAATGGGACACATTTCTGTTACAAAATGAAAGTCAGCAAAAATATCGCTGTAAATATAAAAAAGCCTTCAAATAAAAGGCTGTATATTGTGATTTTCATTACGTCATAGCCAGCTTTCATATTTATAAGGCGCATTGGTAAACTGAGCATCGAATTGTTGACCTAGATTGTTTACTGGGTTGCTGGCGCGTTCACACTACGTGAAAATGTACTGATTTTTTTATACCTAATCATAATTATTTTGTTACATCGACATATAATTATTTGATTTTAATAAACAAGTGTTGATGCTTTATTAAAAAATAAAATATTACATTAAGAGAGTTTTCATAATTTGCTCATAGGAAAAAAAATATGATTGTTCTATAAAAGTTGATTTTATTATTTTTTTTCAATATTAATTTTTTTTTATTAGTTTTTCTAGTAAAAGCCGCGGGGAGCCGATGAATGCAGGAGGCGAGCAGCCGCTCTAAGTGGCGCTCTCTGGGGGAGGCCTATGTTCAGCAGTGGACGTCTTCAGGCTGTTAATGATGATGATGATGATGATTTAGATACAAAACTTCAAATCAATCAGACATCTAGAAGTTGCTTTTCCCTTCAACTACAAACGATCTGATGAACTTCAAATAGCTGAATAGATGTTTTTAAATCATAGTAAAACCACTCTCACTCTCAATGATCTCACCTTTAAAACTTAAAGAAAAAATATCAAAAACTATTCAGCCGTTTGAGTAAACTTGTAAATCTCTCAGTTTAAAATCGATTCTGTAAAATCCTCCGTCTCTTGGTATTTACTTGCTCAAAACTACGAATTTTTCTACTATATTCAAAAAGAATTCTGGTACTATTTAGCCTTTTACGGTATTATCTATTTACAAATCCAATAATACCCGAAGGAGCCTTTTAAATTCACTACCCCAACTTAATTCCCACATTGGCCATTTCATACACAAAAAGTCGAGCCCAAAAAGATATTTGGGCGGTAATAACCGGATATATCTGGTAATATCACGTTCTCAAATGACTGCCGCAACCGCTTGAGATGTTGCTCACGTATTCGTTTTGTTCGATCATTAGTAATTTTTATATGCGTAGATGTTTTTATTGTTGTATTTTGGGCGTATTTACAGATATTATTTTTAATGTTTTTGTTTCATTGTTTTCAAAGAGAATTCATAAATATAACTGTCTTTGTTTCCTTACTACTGACTCGTGTCTAGTGCTAGGTCAAGAAAAAGCCGAAAGACTTCTGATTAGGCTTAACGACATAAATATTTTTCATTTAACATCATGTCAGAATTAGAATTAATCTATAAATAATACAAAACTCGCATAGTGTGTTGCGAGCTCCGCCCACAACTCACATCGAAGGAAATGAGCAGTGAATGAAAATTGGCCACGAACTATATTTTTATGCCTAACGTTCGTACCTACGTGTGGTGGGGCGGCAACTATTTTATATACATGCTGATTAACTTTTATAATGCTCAAAGCTAAACCAAATAGGAGTTCATAAAAACAAATGCAAAATTACAAAAAAAAATGTTCCCTAATTTATGGACACTATTGGACAAAGCAAAAAGGATATAATATAAGAAGTTTAAACTTTACAAAAATCTGTAGTCTCTTTAATGAATGTGCGTGGTAGTTAGGCAAAAAGTTTCATCCCACGTGCGCATAATCTCTACTTATAGACAAAGGAAAAGCCTATGTAAAAGAATAATAATACCTATCTCCACATATTTCGAAAAAAGAAACTAAGAACAAAACCATGGGCGTAAGTGGAAACAAATTTTTAGAAATACATATTGGAGAGTGTATAAAAGCACAAAAATACACGAACTGAAACGAAAAACTATTACGTAAAAATATTCACTTCTTCCACTACTGTGTCGCTTAACATTAGGTGAACGACAAGCTTGCCACGTAATTTATTCTCATAAAACAATGACATTTTTACGTTATACTAAAGTGTCAAAACCAAAGCTCTAGTATAGTCCTCTTCTCGCACCCTGTATAATCTCAACGATACTACGTCGTGTATTATGCGGTGTAATTCGACAGGGGCCGAAGCTGCGATAATTTATTGTGGCCTTATCGGGTTTTTATAATTTAGCTGTTTTTTTATAATGGAGAAATGTTTCACGCGATATATTTTCGGTGGTTGGCATGTGACAAGACCAAGAATTTGCCCGGTCTTTGAAGAAAACAGACAATGGCGGTTGTGAATTTTGAATTTATTTTTCAAAACTAGTGTGTCTTGAATTTTAATGTGTTATAAGGATGGATTATTATCCGTTAAGTGTTCGTGAACAGGCACGAGTGTTGGCAAATGGTTTTAAGATTATAAAACCAGGCATTTTCGTTTTTGCTTCAACGGCCCTTCTTCTTCTTCTTTAATGGCTTTCTATCGCTTGTTTGCAATAATTCTGCCAATGTCAAGTGAGTAAAATTTATACGGTTATGTCAAGTCAAAGTCATATTTTGTCAGTCAAAACGCTAACAGTAAAATGGAGGATATTTTACTGAAGGCTCTAAAAAGGCCGTTGAAGCAAAAACGAAAATGCATGGTTTTATGATCTTGAAACCATTTGCCAAAACTCGTGCACGTTCACGAACACTCAACGGATAATAATCCACCCTTATTACACATTAAAGTTCAAGATACACTAGTTTTAAAAAATAAATTCAAAATTCACAACCGCCATTGTCGGATTTTCTTCAAAAGCTTCTCAACGGCCCTTGAGAGCCTTCAGTAAAATATCCTCTATTTTACTGTTGGCGTTTTGACTGACAAAATATGACTTTGACTTGACATAACCGTACAAATTATACTCACTTGACATTGCCAGAATTATTGCAAAAAAGCGATAGAAAGCCATTAAAAAAGAAAAAGAAAGAAGAATTTGCCCTTGTAAGAACAAAAATTGTGTTTAAAACGGAAAGGTTGCTAGGTAATGGTAGTTTTGTGATCTTTAATCTTCCTAGTTAGATTTCTAGTTGTCGTACAAACTATGGTCAACACTCGCCCTTGTATAGAATCATCATCAGTAACAGCCTGAAGACGTCCACTGCTGAACATAGGCCTCCCCCCGGGAGCGCCACTTATAGCGGCTGCTCGCCTCCTGCATCCATCGGCTCCTCGCGGCTTTCACTAGGTCGGTGGTCCACCTAGTGGGGGGCCGGCCTACGCTGCGTCTTCCAGTTCGTGGTCGCCACTCGAGAACCTTTCTTCCCCATCGGTTGTCAGTGTATAGAATGTGTTCATCTTATTACAAAATCTGTCAAAATGTTGATATCTTCGATGCAACAGTCTCTACAATTAAGAGACATCTAACATATTAATTTTCTAAAAAAAAATTTCCTATTTTTTTTTTTAACATCTATCAAGATTACTTACACAATATTATTTTAAGCATGCTGTGTTCACATTAAGAAGGACGTACACGTTTGCGCGTGCCCTATGTATTATTCTAAGTTTATTTGTGTATCTCCAGTTTTGTGAAATAAAATAATAATAAAAAATAAAAAAAAACTATGAGTGAAAACTAAACACAAATAAAATGGCGTTATTTTAAGCATCACAACTAAACGTACCAAAATCGATTTTTCTCCGCATTCTATCTCTTGCTAACAGAGTTTTGGAAAAGATGTGACGCTAACAACAAATTCCTCATAATAATGTGACTTATTGGATTTCTATGGCGGCTTTTATATAGCTCTTTTACGGGTTGTCAGTGGCCAATAGAATAACATAAAACCATTGCATAGACAACTATTCAATTGACTATTCAGAAACTCAAGATTATCATAGGTAGGTTCCACATGTCATGAAACATTTTAACTCGTTTTAAAATTCACGTGATGGAGGAACCAGACGTTCCCATCACATTGTCAAATGTCTTTTTATACCATTATGTGAAGATTATGTGTGTTATAACTTTTTTAACCGCGGGGAGCCGATGGATGCAGGAGGCGAGCAGCGGCTCTAAGTGGCGCTCCCTGGGGGAGGCCTATGTTCAGCAGTGGACGTCTTCAGGCTGTTAATGATGATGATGATGATGATGATGATAACTTGTTTGTCATAGTACCTTATTATGTTCAAATGGATTGCCTAGAGGTACCTGTAGGTATTACGTATGCAGTTTTTTTTTTTTTATTATAATAAAAAATTGAAAACTTATTTGCAACCCTGTCAGCCAAGTGTTCTCACTTGCTTCATGGTTGCTACAAGTTTTGATTAGCTCTCCTAACGTCAGTGGGGTGCTCACCAGGCAGAACTTTGATTACAATGCAACAGGACTAATTTCATTCCTAATTTGAAAATATAAATAAAATATGTGTGGACATTTCACACGGCGCCATCTAGCCCCAAACTAAGCATAGCTTGTACTATGGGAACCAGATAGCTGATACAAAACTTATATACTTTTTTGTTTGTAAATACATACATAGAATACAATATAACACCCAGACGCAGAACAAACATCTATGTTCATCACACAAATGTTTTTCCTGGGTAGGAATCGAACCCACAGCCCTCAGTTCAGAAGGCAGGGATACTACCAACTGAGCTATCGGGCCCGGGAAACAGATTAATTTGTAAATGAAAAACTAGAATCACGAGCGGGGATTGAACCCACATCCATTCATCCTTCAAGCCGGGATATGCTTTGCTTAAGCAACCGTGACAAGTGGTCTCATGTCCAAATTTTTCCTTCACCTTTACAACCAACTTACGGGGTTGGGTTTTCAAATTTATATTTATGATTTTTAAAGCAGTATCGCCTGCTCAGCGTAATCTACAGATTAATTTGTAAAGGAAAAATTAGAAACAACATAATATCCCTGATTGAGGGATGGATGGATGCGGGTTCAATCCCCGCTCTAATTTTTATTCTAATTTTTCCTTTACAAATTAATCAATGTATATAGGGTTTTTGATTCAAAACCACAATTTAAATAAGCCACTGTATTAGTTTTACTTGCTACCTATAAACACACAATAAATAATAGTAAGGCGTATATAACTATGCCATAAGCTTATGTATGAAGGTGATACAGAATAACCTCATAAATTAAGCCGTCAAGTTTCTCTTCCGCCAAAAATTATTTTTTTTGTTTAAAGTTTAGTTTCACGTGATGATCTTAACAATGGTTTCTCTGTCTTCCTCAGTCCCCACATCAGACGTGCAAGGAGTCCTGGGCAAGAAGGCTTCGCTCCCGTGCGACATACAGCCGCTGCACTCGGACGACGACGTCGTCATGGTCCTTTGGTTCAAGGAGTCGGATGGTGACCAGCCTCTGTACAGGTACTAGAATAAAGAACTGAGGCCGTATAGTGTGAGCTCTTAGCACAATTAAAAACAGAGCATAATATATTAGATCAATTTGTTTTTTTTTTTGTATGAAGAGTTTGACTAGCGATCCATTATAGGTTTTGAATCACGCTAACAGCTCACAGGATGGCTTTAATTTTGCGATGTTTCAAATTGAAGGGTAAGGAGCTTTAGAATTGCATACAATATCTCAATATGACTAGATATCATCAGTCCATTTTTGATGGTGAACGACTCAATGTTGGTTGTAATAAATACGATATAATTATTATGTGCACATCATGGGTGTTGTATAAGTATGTTGTTGAAAAAGTGTGTATGTACCTAAGTATGTTTGGTTCAGTTGACATCGATTAGCCCTTTTTTTTGTGCCCGGATACAATTATCATTTTTATTGTAAGAAGTTGGAGTTTTTTCGGAGTGAAAAACTTTAGTACTATAGGCACGTAAGTCCTAACTCCTAATAGTAACTTGCTACAGTTTGTGGTATAATTTATCAAAATGCGTATGTTTTCGAAAAAAGTTGATTTTCCAAGAATACTTAAATTGAAATGAAATCTTAAATCCAAAACGATGTAGATAAATTAAGTGTATCCTGTCAAAAACTACTGAATCAATATAAAGACAGGTCTGAGACTGAATCCTATTACAAAAATGTTGAAACATAAAGACTGAAATAACTAACATGATAAATCATTGTTTTACCTAATAAAAATAAGTAGAACGCAGTGCTAACAAACAAATGGAACGGAAACACCCCACTGGGCTTATAAATGAGGGTTATAAAGAGGACAATCACAGAACACTTGAAACGCGATCGGACGAGTCACGCATATAAGTCGTGTGTCGTGTGTTACAATAGATAGGTAAACATACCTAATTCACCGCAATGCAGGCACAGCGAAAGCTGTGTATATCATTATCTTATATGTTACCTGGCATATCAGGTAGAGTTGATCTGTATTTTCTTGCAAGATAAAATCTGAAACAAGGAAATCAATGAAACTAAGGTTACCGATGTACCTAGCTCTTAGAATTCCCAAGTTGACATGGAAATGGACAGGCCATACCACTTGCAGAACTGACATCTGATGGGTAAGAAAGGTTCTCGGGTGGAGACCATGAACCGGACGATGCACCGTAGGCCTCTCCCAATAAGTGGACCAATGAGCTGGTTAAAACTGCGGAGAGCTTATGGATGCAGGGAGGGGGCACACTTTAATTTTTATCACAACTATAGTACTGGCTGAAGTAATTTTTTACTATTTCTTCAATTCCAACAGTTACGACATCCGAGGCCGTTCCGTCACGCAGCCCAAGCTCTGGTCTTCCTCCTCTGTTTTCGGGAACCGAGCATTCTTCCGTGGCAGCGCCACACCAGCTGTTCTTATGGTGGACAACGTCATAGCGGCTGATGCTGGAGTCTACCGGTGTAGAGTAGACTTCAAAAACTCGCCCACCAGAAATTTGAAAGTCAATTTTACTGTCATAAGTAAGTTAATTACTTTACATCCGTTCTCAAATCATAAAAGAAAAACATTTATCAAAATTGTTAATTCTTCTTTCTACAAAATTCTAACAAAAACCTTTTCATAATAGTATATTATGAAAAGGTTTAGAGCAAGTCAGTGCTGAAAAATTGGCATGATAAAAATGTAGAAAGAATCCTAAGTTTCATTAAGAGTTACGGCTCCGGTGCCATTTTTCGTGTCAAGTCAAATTACATTGTAACTGTAACAACACAAGACCTTTGGCTGGTAAACGCAACAAATCCTCGCAGATGAAAAATGCTCTGCACCTTATTTCTAGAATAATTTGTCTGCATACTACAGAGAGCACTTTTGGCTAATTCTTTATTTTCGCACATGGTGACTCATATGCTTTTTTGATATTAATGTAACTGAGCATGCAATAAGTTTAAAAGCATTATAACTTGAATTACCCACAGTTCCACCAAGTCGTCCAACTATATACGACGGGCAGAGAAGAGACAGAACTAAACTAGTGGAGCCTTATAATGAAGGCTCTGATGTGATGCTGATTTGTGAAGTTGAAGGAGGTAAAATTTGTAATGCTAATAATTTTTGTTTTTGTAACTCTCAAGTTTTTATAAATACAAACAGATACAAAACAGAACATTTCATGTGACGATGTTTCAAACATAAGTCCTACCAAAGCCTTCCAAAAAAACCCAGAATAAAAACAAAACAATACATCAAATTACGAATCATAAAATAATCCCGAAATACAACACCAGTTAAGTCAATTATAGTTAATAATGATACTGCCCAAAAGTGTTAAACAATAAAACACTCTGGGTCGTTCCATGAATCCTAAATTGTCCAAATTGACCGCTGGGACAATGAACGCAACGTAAATGATAAACAAACAAAACGCGTGGGCTGTAGCTGTAACGATGGAATGGAGGGGAACGTTTATGATGATATGGGCAAATGATATGGTTCCCTTTAAATACAGATTATAATCACTTTACAAGGAATGTAATTGTATCTTGAAATCAAATGAATCATATAAAGTGAGAGAAGACCACTAAAGAAAGCGAGGACAACTACTCGCATATTATTCGTAACAACGTAACAGGTTTTCTCGATTAAGCAGCAACTACAACTAATATATTTTTGACCGACTATTAAATAGAACACACATAAGCGGTTAAAAAAAAAAAAGTATTAAAGAACATAAAATGTAATTAAAGAATGATGATGGTATTTTAGATGGTATGGATCATGAAATCATTTTATAAAAACTGTAGTAAGTAGGAATATTATATACATTGAAATATTTCTTAATATAAATAATATCATATGAGGTAAAAGACAAAAGGGATACGAAGATAGAAAAACTTCGACCCATTGACAATATTCAGCTTATCTATACAATTTGTCAATAAGATTAATGGATTGTACCTCAGACAAAGCGGAATGCTTTTACGGAGAACTAGAAATTACAATATGAAAAAATATTTCAATGTTGTTTTGTATCGTTTCTGTTTTACATGATTTGGAAATGATTGGGTGTGGTGCTAGTGAAACGAATTGATGATAAATTTTCTTTGATAGAATTCGATTGTCTCAAATTGCGATTTTAGTACCAATACCTACAATTAGGTTGGTATCATTGATCATTGTCTCGTGATTGTATTTGTGTGTGTGAAAGTTGGTATAGGATGTTTGTAAATGTATGTGATTGTATGTATAATATCATGATCTGTTCCCACAGGAAAACCAAGGCCTCGTGTAACGTGGTACCTTGAGAACGTCGTCATAGACGATTCGTATGAAGAGCGAAGTGATGGTATCTCAATCAACGCACTCACCTTCCCCAATGTGGGAAGACAACACCTGAACGCCAGACTGGTCTGCCAAGCTTCAAATACTAACCTGGCACAGGCAGAAACTAAAGTTTTAATACTAGACATCAATTGTGAGTATATTATATAATAGAGATTTGATAATAATTATGCTTGATCCAGGGAACAATAATATTTGTCGTGTTTGAGTAAATGGCATTATCATAATAAAAGTCATCTACTTTGTGTTGATATCAAATCATAATAATTATTTTGATACTAAAATTTACGAATAAGAAAATTATTTAAAAGAAAATTTAAAGAAACGTGGACATTACAATGACAACACAAAGACAGACTAAATATAATAAAGTAAATACAGTCAACCTAATACCATTATCTATTCACAGTGAAACCAATATCAGTGAACATAATAACGAAAGAGAAGCAAGTGTCGGCTGACAAGCGGTACGAGGTAGAATGCAAGACCACCGGCTCGCGACCGGAGGCATACGTCACTTGGTGGAAGAACAATAGGCAGCTGAAACGGATGGCGAAAAACGTAAGCTGCCTACTTCATTCGACACAGTGTAGTTTGAAACAGTATGAAATGTTATGATAATTTTTTATAAATATAGTGGTAGGTAGGTAGTGCTAGTCACAATCATGGTAGTACAAATTGGTCACAATATAATTATTATGCCTTTGGTTGAGTACCACGTTATAATTATTATTATTTCTCCAAAAAACGATTAAAATATTAGTGAAAAATATACACAGTACATCAAAAAATCTAACTTTAATAAACACCAGCGTATCAAAAATTTTACTCTGTTAGAAATAAGTGTGTTGAGTGTTATACACAATATTGTAATGAGAACATTTCCTAGTTCTACCCCTCAATTTAAGAATATATTGTCAAATACTAAACAGCATCTTCCTGCAGCCTCACTCGAGTTACTTACCAAATCCACCTCTACTGAGTATAATTGAATTCATTAGCATCCTTTGAAACTAAGTACCTACTCCTGATACCAGTTACGTCTGAGCCAAAATTTTTGAATTCTAGTAATAATTATAACTCCAAAAAATTAAATAACTTACTTAATCAAATGCTACAATGCAAAATTTAATTAAAATAATGTAGTACTGTTTTTAATTAGTACATACAAGGTATAAAAACGTTTAAATGTATCAAAATCATCCGTGCCAACTGCGTTAGGCGCCGCGGCAATCTTCATAATTTTCAATAAAAATATTTTCATTTACACACTTTTACTCTTTAATAATCATCTATGAATGATGTAGTATCATGGGCTCGATTTAAGCTAATAAATTAAATTACATCCTCTATATCTCTAATATCGTACTCCCTTGAGTTACATCAAAAATAATACTCGTTTCTTTTTCAAAATAAAATTGTTGCTGATTTGCCTACTGGTATCCGTTTACACTGTACACAACAAGTCCCCTTCGCGTTCGTTTTCACAGACTTTTGTCCCATTCATACTGGCCCATTGTCCTTTAATTAATAGATTCTTTTCAGTTGTTTTTTTTTTCGAGTTTATCATTGTTATGGTCATTGGAATTGTGGTTCTTTTGTTGTAACTGTATTTTTATCGTAGAAATTGTGCTAACGCTTTGTTAGAAAAGTAAGGTGTAATTAAGAATGTTCACGATTTTATAATTATTTCTAAACAGAGAATCAAGTTAAATGAGTGAAAAGGTTTACTGGCGCAATCATAAATTTTAACATATTTTGCGCCACTATTTTCCTCTAAGCTTACAGGAAGATATAACTGTTAAAATAACTGGAAATTATTTTTGTACCAATGAATTAATTAATTAAAATTTGGTTTAACGCCGCAATATTTATATAATATAAGCAATGTTTTTATGACTGAATATAAAATCAAATTCATAAATTAACAAAACATTAAAACTTATTAAATAATTAAGTTGTATATTTAATACAACTAGTTGCACAAGTCATACATAAAAATGCTTTTAAAAGTATATATTTTAAAATGCATGACAAAAACACATTAGAAACCCTTAGATACATCTAAATATTTGCATAAAACTAAACTCTTTTCCGTTTTCCATAAATAAAACGCAAAGTTTATAGAATCTGCATTTGAAGCTGATGAAAAGTGACAAAGCAGCCGAGAAAATAGTACGCTTGTCTCTAAAACGTCTATTTATGCTGACTGGGCTTAAAGTGCCGAGGTATCAAGAAAATGTACGACTTGATTATTTTTGCATTCATCAGAATATAATTATATACCGGCTGCAATTGCGATCGCAAATTCAGAAAAAAGCTATCATCATCATCATCATTAACAGCCTGAAGACTTCCACTGCTGAACATAGGCCTCCCTCAGGGAGCGCCACTTAGAGCGGCTGCTCGCCTCCTGCATCCATCGGCTCCCCGCGGCTTTCGCCAAATGACCCAATTTTTCTTCTCGATTGCAGTTGGAGTATTGGCTTTTCAAATAATATTTGTCTTTCCGTCTTTTATACGGGAGAGATGTAATTTTCATAATTTTTAAAAGTTCTATTCTTCCTACCGCTTAAATGAATACTCGGTACTCCTAATATTATATTTATCTATCCAGAATCCAGATACAATCGATTACATTCCGTTTTACCACCTAAGGAAACAATGAGGTGAGACAGCTGGGAATATACAAGAAAATTTACCCATCGTTTATGTTTTGTTATGGTTTATGTAGTTCCATCATTAGTATAAAATATTAAACTTCTATTTTAACATCAAGACTTATGCCACGGCACAGAAATCAGGATTAGTTGTAATAGCGGTGTGCATTACTAAAGGCCTAATGTTCAGCAGTGGTCTAATACACGAGGCTGCTCCTGCTAATTTTGATGCTGATGATGATGATGATGGTGACGATGGCGATGATGGCACGTGATTAGCTTCAAGGATATTTAAACCTGTATTCTTTTCCCAGTTCTCTGAAAACAATGAAACTCTCAGCGTGCTAACTCTAGTCCCGGCGGTGGAAGACGATGGCAAATTCCTGCTGTGTCGCGCTGAAAACAAACACATACCGGATTCTGCTATTGAAGACAAGTGGCGACTAAACGTTCACTGTGAGTATTCAATTACTAACTCCATGATATTTATACTCAATGGCTAACAGAACGATGACCAAATGAGTAACAGAATGATTATGATGATGCTAATGAAACTTTGGCAAATTTCAACTATATGATTTAGAGCCATTCCTAATACAAAAGATCTTGGTAGATAGACAACAATTTGCGGAGAATCCTAACAACTAATAATATTTCTTAATATACGTAACCTGTCAAAACTAAAAATAATTAATCCCAATTTTACGAGTCAGTTCACTTTTAAGTAATACCTCCTTTCAGGAAATCTAAGCATCTCAATTTCAAATAATAAGTAAATACCAGCTTAGCTCCAAAGAGATATTTTTTTGTTCCCGTTTCTCTATCAACAATCAACATCGACGGAGTTTCCACTCGCTTGCAGATAGAAAAGAAGACATAGAACATAGTTCTATGTCTTCTTTTTGAAATTGAAACCGTAAAATAAGTAGATTAATTTGTCAAGGAAAAAAAAAAGAAAAAAGTAAATAAGTATTTTATTTTTGGGTTTTGCGGCCCGCATATGCTATGGTCCATTATGCATGTGTCTCATCGATGACTTTCAGTTTGACATGCATGCTCTAAGCCAATGACCAAAGTCATAACATAGCAGACATTTTAGTTAACCATTTCAGTGCCCTCATAAAATTTGCATATTTAACAAACCTGAATTTTAGTAAAGTTGTAAAAATTTGCACAATTTTACATGCATGGTGTGTATTATTTTTTCGCAATCTACATAATAATTACACGACGGCTGGTCGTGTTTTGCACCTCAAAAAGAATGGAATAAACATGATGTGGACTGTAAATTGTTGTGAACTATAACAGTTTTAACATTATGGTTCCCCAGGTCAACTTTGTTAAAATTATCCAAAATTAAAAAGGCCATCAGCGGCACTACACAATTTGACAAGAATAAAATTTGTTTGTTTAAGCACTTTCTAGTGCAATAATAATAATTATAGTGTAGGCGGGATTAGCACTGGTTAGACCGAGAACCTGGTTAAAACCGCGGGGAGCCGATGGATGCAGGAGGTAAGCAGCCACTCAAAGTGGTGCCACATTCGGGGGAGGCCTACGTTTAGCAGTAGACGTCTTCAGGCTGATAATGATGATGATGAGTGCAATAAAGCATTCCTTATCTATCTTACAAATAAAATATCACTATTATATTATTATAGCTTGACACGCACTTGGCCAGTTAGCAAAGCCGTCTAATATGTCGACCGTCCCCATAATGGGACAACTTATCAAATTAATTTGACAGCATGTCAATTTAATTTGAAGGATCGCAGCTTTGTCATAATTTTAATAACACAAGTTTCTAATTGGGTAACTTTGATTTAATCCATTGTTTATGTTGCAAAGTTTGAATGAACTACCTTTATTAGAAAATTTTTTTGTTAAACGGGATATATATCCTGGAGGGATTATATTCTTGATGGAGATTGCAAAGCTTGAAGATAATGTTCATAGGGATTCATCATTAATGCAAGTATTTGGTGTCGTGATGGGTGTTGGGGGACCATAGTCGTGTTGTTAGATTATTCATTGCTCTGCCACATCCAATTAAAATTTGGTTCCGGGCCGAACTAAAAGCCTTTGATGTTACGCATAAGCTTATGTAAATACTTTTTTAAATGCGAAAATTCTAACGCAATTTATTTTACGTTGCGATAAAATACCAAATTATTTATTTCGGTTTAAAAATGAGGTGACAAATAAAAGTTAACTATTTTTTAAAGATTTTCACTTATTTTTTTTCCCACATGTAAAAAGTAATACCTACTTCATATTCCAACCAGATCGTTTTTGGTATTCCTAATAGTTCGAATTCGTATAAGCGAAGAAAACTTCGTTACATAACTAATTTGTTTAGCTTTTCCCATTGCAACTTTTGCACACTTGCAACTTGTTTATGGTATGAGTAAATTTCTGTGCACGAAGAGACCCCGTTTAACTTTATAATAGTAAATTGTCTCAATTATTTACTTTAGGTCGGTTCCCCACTAGGAGAACCAATGGTTTGGTCAAATCCTCAAGGGCTCCATGTAGGTATTGTAACGATCCAGGGTGTCTCGTGACGTCACATTTATTAGGAATGTTTATTCATCAATAAAAAATATTTAAATCATTAAATCTTATCAATTTTGCTTATAAGAATAATTCAAATTAAAGCAATAGTCGTAGGCATTACGCTCATTACTGAAAAATATGAAGATAGGTATTGGAGTAGTTACCTGAATATGAAATGAAGTGAAATTAGTAGAAATCAAACCTTCGTTATAATATTGCATACAGAGTTCATATCAAAGATTTGGGAGCTCTTAGTCGTAGAGCGGTCGATCATTGAATGTGTCAAAAATTTTCCTTGGATTCTAAATTTAAGCGTGACGGATTTTTTATGTTTCTTAATTAATTTCTGAAGTTTGCGCGGTGTAAGGAGGGATTAGGCGTGAAATTTTGTTAAGGGCCAGGGTATTTTTCATGAGCATCGACTGAAAGATGATTACTGAAGGATAAAGTACTTTATTACCCTTTTCACATAAAATTTTAATACTTAGGCATGTAGGGAAGGAGTTATTTTATGTGTTATTATCTATTTAGATGTGATTGTGCTTATGGATTCGGCTGAAAGCAATTTACTCTGTCACAGAGATTGTTCTGGAACTAAAAGGTCTTAGATTATTATTTTAATATATGACTTCAGTTATATTGATAGAGCTTTATGTTATTAATAACATTATCAAGTGGTATTGGAAAGTTGTATTGATTTATTTGTAAATATCTACATAAAAGTTTCATACTTTACACATAAGCGGAACATCTAAGATTCGGATAATTATGACTTTTATTGTCGATTTCGTATAGATTTGTGGAAGTTTGAAGGAATTTTTAGGAATACAAATTATGTTTTAAAGTTTATATTAATTTTCGAAATTACGTTACATAATATTTAGATGATTATTACTATAGAACGAGTAGGATGGGTACTTTGGAATTAGGTTTTCATGATATTTTCGAATTTTCCATCTAGATTGAACGATTTGCGATATCCACCCCTCTTAAATTTTCTCAAGCATATGGAATCGTGTGGCTAATATTGTAGATTTTCATTTGTTTAAGTGAAGTATCACAACCATATCAATATAGATTTTGACCATGTCGGCGCGCGCACGACAAAATGAAACCAGGAAAAACTATAAAACAGAGCCGAGGAGCTGTCAAAGGGTTCATTCGTTAAGCAGCCGCGGGGGTCATTACATGATACCTGTGGCAGTGCTCATGAGATTTTCGGGTAACTTCAAGTTAGAGTCGTCCTCTCAAGTAATTCTGGTTCTGAGGAAGAATCCTTGGTTCCGGAAACCCCAGTCAGAAACAAGTTGAAACATGTGATATACGAAGCTTGTTTTCCTCCTACTTTTGCGTTAGGGCAGATCGCGTGTTCTGTGGAGACCTGCACCAGATTTTGCCTCCGTTATAGGATCTGGATCCACCTTTTTGGTTTGGTTTGCATTCTGGCTGAAAGGAGGGCTGAAAAGATTAGCTGACCCGTCTTCGTGTATACGATACCCGGATCCTAAATGTAAATCAAACTGAACTGTCCCACACAATAGGGTTTTGTCTTCTATGCACTTATGAGACTTCGGTTCGCATACAAGATAAAAAATAGGTGGCAATAGGATTTATTAGCTTTGGAGAGCTTTTGTCACAGCTCGTTTTCTTATAGGCTAGATTAGGTATGTTCTCATTGCACACTCGAGAACAGACATGCACGCTTAAAAGTAAATATGAGATTTGTAGCAATCTCTAGTTTTGGGGGTACACACCAGATGTTAGAAAAAGCTATAAGTTGAGGAACACACATGGGAGGGAAAGTTAGGGTTAAAATACTAAAATTTGCAGTAAAATAAATGTTTTAGGGAAATAGGTAAAAATCGATTGTACAAAGGTACATAAAAATAGATTCAAAATTATTATAAAATTGGTAGTAATAAAAAACTGTGAGGGAAATAGGCAAAACTCGGTTTTATAAAAATGCTTAAGATTAGGGTTAAAATTATAAATCATGTGGTAAAATAAAATGGTTAGGAAAATAGGGAAAATCAAAATTCTAAAAAATGCTTGATTCTAAAAAATAAAATAATGACAATATTCTACCAAAATAATAATTTACCTTTAAAATTTAGGTCAAATCGGAAAAATGAATTGTGAGGGAAATAAATAAAACTCTAAATACAAAATCTAACTATAATAGATAAATAAGTAAAAATTAAATTAAAGTAAGTAAATAATAAAATAAAAACCAATGATTTAAAATATTAGAGAATTTGTTATTATTCTATACTTCTTGGTGGTGTGCGGTTTGAGAGAAGTAGGTAGGATTTTCTCTAATCGGATCCTGAAGGAAAAGTCCTAATTAAGCGTATGTATTTGAATATCGTCCTGTTAGTTCAAAACAGGTAATGGATTAGTTGTGTTAGATATGTAACAGTTGGGAAATTAGGTTTGGAATGATTATAATAGCATTTTCCTGAATTAAGTTTAATTTTACTCTATTAGCTTCAAAATAAGTAGTAAAAATATGGGTTGATTCTGCTGCGTTAAGTACGTAAAAGTTAACGGAACGAGACGTAGGATATCAAATATCGATCTATAAGGTTCAAGATAGGTAAAGAGTTGACGCAGAATTAATTTTAGATTGGAATCATTCTCGGAAAGCTTAAATGTATCAACATCTATTTATCTCAATTTTATGAACATGGTTCAGTTTGAAGAAATTCAGGTTTGACACTGTTTAAATGAACTTTCAATAATAACATAAAATTTATTTTATAACAAACTTAAATAATAATTTTCAATAAGTAATTATTGTCTTTCGTATTTATACAGGTCAATAGCAAGTACCTGTTAGTGACTCCTTACCACACGGATAGGATAGCTAACGTATAGATTAGAACGAGAATGTTGTACTAATAAAATATGATTTCATTAATACTTACAATAAACGTAGTTCTGTGGAACAAACATAACTTTAAGACTAGTCAGTTCAAGAAAAACACAGCCAGTCCGAGGATCTATAAATGAACCAATGTTTATATTTTGAAATAAATAATTTATAGTAATTAAAGCAAATAATATAAGTGTTATCAAAGTAAACAATGGGTAACGTTAGTAGGTATAATTCTTTAGGAAAATCGTTTGATAGTTAAAACTGGTACATTGACTAAAACGTGATAATTGAAGCTAAAGTAATATCGGCAATTTGTATGGCGGAAATTTAGGAAGGCTTTAGACTTTGGGCTGTATGAGATGAGACAGGGGGGGAAGTTCAGCTGGAAGGCTAACTTTAGGGTCTGTCATATACTGAATTTAGTACGTATTTGATAGACTCACAATAGTCTCACATTAGGTGATGATGGATAAGTATGAGGTTTTGCTTTGCTAACAAATTAACGTAGAGATCCCTTGAATGTGTTGAGGACGTATGTTGTTAGGGCTTGCTAAAAGATAATGTCCTCTCTGTCCCTAGTGTTTTGAAGACAAAACTAGACATACTGACATGGAATAAATAGTAACGAATAGTAAAATCAATTTCCCCAGCAGTGTCTTGAAAACCTCAAGTGGAGGCAATTTCAAACACAACATAGTGGAGGGCTGTCCCGTCAGGTGTCGAAGCTCACAGTTATGGAGCGGGGAGGTGCTCCGTAGCCGAATGTTATGATATGCAGATAGATTATCATGACTTCGCTAATTTAAACAAACTTAACTTCAGAATGTATGACTTATTACAACATTTACGTGAAGCCTTAGTACTACTTACTAGGTTAATGTGAGTTGTTTTGGGGCAATCTACGTTTTCGATATATCCAGCAGATATAGGATTAGCGCTCATCATAGGTTCAGATTGCAAAGCTTAGTAAAATAAAGAAATTACATTCTACTAAATTAATCTCGTATTGAGTCGGCGTCAGTTAGGAATTGTCTCATTACTTTAAAAGGAATTGGATTACTACATCATCATATCATAACGTACGGGTTCGACCACTATTAGGAGACGATCACTTGGCCATGACAAATCTAAAACATACAACAAACTTAGGTTCTTTCTTACTAACGTTTATTTAGTTCAATTAATAGGATATTTAAATTTAGGTATAAAAGTTAAGTTAGTTATTAAAAATACAATATTATGAATATAGAGGGGTTAGAAAGTAAGGGGGAGAAATAGGGGGGATAGAGAGGGGGGGTCATTACAATATGCATGAGGCAAGTAGCCAGTAGCCACTCAATGAATCGCTCTATGGAGGGCATTGTTCAGAAGAGGACTCGGAGGGGTCTTCAGGCTGTTCATGATTTACTTTAGAATATTCGTCTTTCTAAACTTAACCTTTTTACATCCAGATGTTCCAATAGTAGACCTTAAGATGGGGTCCAACCTCAACCCAGATGAGATCAAGGAAGGAGATGACGTCTACTTCGAGTGTACCGTGAAAGCCAATCCGAAGACACATCGACTTGTTTGGTTTCATGATGTAAGTATCATCACGGTGTTTGTATTTCCCGAAAACTACAATCTTGGAGTCTTCATATCAATGTATTTAACATATTGAAACATCTTATTAGCCAAGCGCGTGATACCCTAGACCGAATCGTTACTTACCATCAGGTGACCATATGATAGAAAACCTGCTCGACCATACTAGGTCGAGCCGTTTTTCTATGTCTGAACAAGGTTTGGTAAATACCACTGACCCATTTGTTTCAATATTCTTATACAGAAGAGCTCATTATACTTTCTTTGAATTTACGCTGCAATAGAGCGTTCGAGATTTTGTATCTGCTTTGACTCGAAAGTTCTAGGTAACTAGTGGGCTCATTCTGGTTGCATTCACAAAGCCTCTGGTAATGATATGGACTGAGGCATTGGTTCCTGTTTCTTAGTAATGAACTGTGTTTGAATTTTAGTGACAGATAAAATATTTCTGTCATGCTTTTTTTTATAATACGAACTTCCTCCCAAGCATTTTCACCACGCAATTATAGACGAACACTAAAATAGCCTACAGTTATTGAAAGAACGCTTAAAATGTTTAACCATGCCCAATTTTTGTCCTAGAACAACGAAATCTACCACAACGAAGCCCTGGGCATCATCCTAAGCGCCCAGAGCCTGGTGCTGCAAAGCGTCACGAGAGCAGCAGCGGGAGAGTACACCTGCATGGCTGCCAACAGCGAGGGGAAAGGGACAAGCAACCCGGTCTCTTTGCTCGTCAGATGTAAGAACCAATATAATCCCATTTTGAAAGACAACTCTTACTAAACTCATTCGCAAATGTCGCTTCATAAGCCCTAAAAGTTACTTATTTTTTCTGTTATCGGAGGATCAGCCACTTTTTTTATGAGAATTAATGACGTGACGAGCTGGTCGTTCACCTGATGTTAAGCAATACGGCCGCCCATAACAGTTACAGTGACACTCAGAACTTTAAAATAATAAAGTTTCGCGTGACACTGCACTGCGCACGTCATCCTGAGACATCACACAGTCTAGTAATCAGATTACTACACTGTGTAATCAGGTCATAAAGTCTCATTTGCCCAGTAATTTCACTAGCTACAATGCCTTTCAAACCTGAATAAAGTAGTGCTTGCACACTACTGCTTGGCGGCAGAATAACTGGCAAAGCGGTGGTACCTACCTAGACGGACTTTGCAGAAAGTCCTACCACCTAGCACGTACTTTAATCGACGTACGTCGCCATTGATTAGGTCTTCTATGACATCAAGCCTAAAATTAGTTTTAAGTTACCTTTATAAAATTTGCCCAAAATACTACCGATATAAACATTAGTACCTATATACTCTTTTCTTAAGTTTGTTAGGTACATGACAGTTATAAGCCATATTATTTCTGCTTGTGATTAGAAAATTAAAGTGTAACACAACTTAAAATCATTTACGCAACTCGGTCTCAGCTTTTTTACTCTATTAAAACTTCTGAAATGGTCACCAACGGCGTGGCGATGCGAACAAACACTATATTATTTAACAGGGTTTAAGTTCCTAAACGAGATAGCGAGTTAAATTAATTACAGCTAACAAAACTAGTTGTCCCAAAAGCGCATTCGAGCCATCCAAACTTACTTACGGGCTCAACTCGGCTTCCCAGCGGCGTTCAAGTTCCACATTCACACGTACCGCGTCCGGGACGTAGTCTGTTGTCCGGGAAGATTTAAAGTGTCCGATACGATATTTTACGGGTTGGAAAATTTTGTTTGGTTTCTATTGGACTAGTTTTGTTTTGAAGTTATAATGCCGTCGTAACAATTACGATAGTCAGTATAACAAAATAAAATACTCATCAAAAGCAGATACTATATTAATGTGCAGTTAAATCTGTTAGCATAAATAGAGATTAGCTTAGGCTAGAGTTTACCGAAATACCGAATAGGTATCTTCTAGGCAAGTGCGTTACACCCTAGACCGCATCTTCACTTACCATCAGGTAAGATAGTGGCCAGCCGCAAACCTATCCATCAATTAAAAATAAGCCCAAATACCATAGATTCGTTATTCATATCCTAGGTCTACCCTACTCGCCCAAGCTAGTATCTATACTAGCATGAAGACATACACTAAATACCTCAAGGAAGATTTTGAGTTGAGGCCTTGGCGACAAAGTTATCCTCATACACAAGAACAAGATTAGAGCCAGTCTTAGTGAAACTCATTTTATATAATAAAACCTCATAACGGCCGTAAGGAATAAATTCCCACTTAGTAACATACTTAAAAGATTTAAGGGAAAAAATCTCTTTAGGTAATGTTGTAAGGTTTTTCCCAGCTTTAGAATATCGTATCGTTCCCGTCCCGTCCCGTCCCGTCGTATGTAAATTGACGTTGGCAGAAATATATGTCACGAGACTCTTGGGACGCAGTTACCGGACATATGTCTTGATAGCGGATATTTTAGAGCTTTCTCTAGAAATAGCAGTATTTGAATAATTCCTGGGATGGAACGAGTTGTTTTAGTGCTGTGTTTATTGTGACATGGATTATCTGTTACTTTGGGGAGAGTAATTCTTTTTGTGAGACAATTATTTCAGAATTAAGTTTGGCTAAGATTGACTGGGGAGTTAAAATATATCCACAGAATTTTCTAGCAATGGCTTAGTGGTTGTAACTCTAACGTTTGAAAAGGCACGGTCGGTATAAAGGTGGTAACAACAGATTAAAGAAAAAAACAGTTTAACCTGTGGCTGGAAAACACACAGAATTTTCTTTGCCTTGAAAATTGCCAAATGCTTTGAATAACGTCGGGGCAGATGTTCAGTTACAGTTGTATAATAGAATGGGGACAAATGCTTTGTTTTACTGCTGGAGTGGGTGAGAATTTATAGTGTTTCTCATTTGTATGCTTTATAGTGAGTTTGTAAGGGTTCTTCACGTTAATTTGAGTTTTATTAAAAGCGAAAAGCGAGACAAAAGTGCCAGTTATTTTGGGGTTATTAACTCTACATTGTACACCAGTCCGAAATAAGTTAATCCGTAAGGTTAATGACCTAACATCAAGAAAAAAGACATCTGATTTTGGTCTGACCAACAACAATTTCAGTTTTTTTTTTTTTTTTTTTTTTTTCTAAAATTAAGAATTTCTAAAAGTTGTAGACCAAAAGTTAAACGTTATAGCGCGCAGAAAAATCCCTATTCGTATCTGTAAATATACATTTAAACACCTATTTATATACCCAGATAATATAATACCTACAGTACAGATGCCGCACCATACAACGGAATAACGCGGGCTAATTTTATTTCTGCATAGCGAAAGATTATCAAGTGACATTTATTGCGTGTTGGCGAAGTATTGGGCCAAATGAATACAGTCACTAGACACTAATTAGTAACTCTCATTTTTACTACATTTTTTTCAAGTTCGGGCTATTTTTCGTTTGTACCTGATGGGACTCCATGATACTTTATACACCTTGTATAATTTATTTGTATGTAAAATTTTATTCGAATTGGTTCAGGCCGTTCACCAAGAAACTCGCATAAGCAGCCAACGTTTTTAGGGATATAGGGTCACCGATAAAAGCTTATCAGTCACTTTTTTAATACTTCATCCAACAAAGTCACCCTACCGCAAAAAGCTAAAAGCTCTTCCATTATTTATCCAGAAGTTTTCAGGACAAACTTATGAGATATCAATCTTACTTAGTCTGATAGTTCCATTATTTCAGGTTGACCTCTATTATCATTAAAACTTGGTGCAAGTTTGCAGAAATGCAGTGTTATAAGAGGTTCTTTTTATACAACCTTTTGTAGAAATGGTAGAGCTTAGAGTAGAGCTTGGACCTCAGAACAGAAAAAAAAACATTAGAAATTATGGCAAAAACCTCAAAATGCCCAACGCTGATAGTAAAAGAAAAATATTAAATTCTTCTAGGGTAGTTATTATGTACCTACATTAGTTCCACTAAATAACAAACACCCTTCAGATGCCTCAAAAATATTCACCTCGTTTAAAATAAAACCATGATCAAAGATCCTTATCTTTTCCCCTTCGTCACCGAACAATGTGATAAATCCACTCGCAATTTATTGTCCGACGTCAAGATTCGAACCCCACAAATCAAACTCGCAATCCGGGAAGCGGAAGGCGGCAACCACTGTTCTATGGATGCCATGCGTCTCGGTGAACAAGATGGCGTTTGTAAGTTAGAATGCTAAGGAATGAGTGGTTTTTGGAACGGCGAAGTGACTTTTATTTTATTTTTTGTTGGTTTTAATAGGTATTTATTTTGGTTGATTTAATAAAGAATTGCTGCGGGGAGCCGATGGATGCAGGAGGTGAGCAGCCGCTCAAAGTGGCGCTCCTTGGGGGAGGTCTATGTTCAGCAGTGGAATTCAGGCTGTTAATGACGATGATGATGATGATGATGAATAAAGTAAAGAGCTTACAACTTTCGTTGTAGTTAGCTTGTTATTTTATAAGAGTTGTGAAACTGACTAAAGGTTGACATGACTCAATTATTGTTAATAATGACTAACCGTGGCTTTTTTGTAGTAACATAGGTTTACGTTTAAGCTCAAGTTCGTCTGATTAGCAAGCAGAAATACCTATAACAGAAGATTTGTTCTCTTTCAAAGAGTTCCAACAAAATACGTGTTTAATTTTTAAATTTCCATTGCCTACTATAAATATAATTCCACTCAGGTAATAATAATTATGTATGTATTTTAATTTTGTGCAAATAAATAAATTCTAATTCTTATTCTCATTCTTATTCAAATTACACACGTATTTAAACGTCAACAAAAATGTTCTAAAAATAATAAAATATTCCTTAGATGCCCCAGTCTGCGCAGAGCGGAGGGATGGTGAACTCTTCGGTGCCCTCAAGCATGAGACGGTCTCGCTGCACTGCTCCGTGGATGCCAACCCGGCGCTGGTCTCTTTCCATTGGACCTTCAACAACTCTGGCGAGCAAATTGAAATACCACCACGGTGAGGACGGATTTACCATCATTGGGGATTGGTGAACTTTTTGTTAATTAACAGTCCAGAGTTAAAAGAGCATTGGCCTAGGGGTTCCATACAAGCTATGCCACATTGCATGTTGCTGAAGTTAGAACTAACTTTAAAAAGTGTTCCAGGGATAGACAAGGGTATCTATAATATCTAAGAGCAAGGAGGTGATTCAAAGATTTGGTTGTGCGATATAATGAACATAGATCTATTATTATAAAGGTAATCAGATGAGGAAGGCTGTACCTACCTAATCTAAGTGATTAACAGTATGTTATTTAAGATTTTTATAGCAGTATCGCCTGCTCAGCGTAATCTACAGATTAATTTGTAAAGGAAAAACTAGAATCACGAGCGGGGATTGAACCCGCATCCATCCATCCCTCAAGCCGGGATATGCTTTACTTAAGCTACCGTGACAAGTCTCATGTCCGAATTTTTCCTTAACCTTTTACAACCAACTTAAAAACACGGTATATCGTTATTTCAATGTCTTCTGTAAATAATACAGTTGGATAATACTTAGATAGGTAACAAATACAAAAACCACTTATGAGTAGGTTACAATAGGCGGTCTTATCGCTAAATACGATCTCTTCCAGACAATCTTTGGATATGCAGAGATATAATATGATTATGCGGGAGATCATAATATAATTAACAGTAGATGGTCATTCAAAATTTGATTATAATAACAGCCATACAATAGAAACTGACTGTAATTAATTTAGCTACGCGAGAAAAGTTATGTCTAGTCAATTTTAGCCGTCAGTTCATAACCAAATTAGAATACCCTCAACGGTTCTGCCTGAGACTGTTAAAACAAACTGCAACAGACACTTCATCTAAGAAAACTTCGGTGAGGTTTTGCGAATTCTAAATTATCTGAAGATGATGTCTCAATTTCGTTTAAGAGTGATTTATAGAAAGAAAACCCGAACTAAATTAATGGGACTATGGAGATAAGCAAAACTGATTAACTTATTTGGACAATGAAAATGTTTTTCAGAAAATTCACTAATTTCATTGAAGTTATTTTTACAGGGAGGTAAATAGATAAGCGTGCAGGGCCTTACCTATAATAGACTGAAAAGCCAAGACAAAATTAGTTTTTTGCCAATTGTTGCTAAACCAATGATATTTAGGTGATACTTTTAATCATAATTTGTTGATACATTCTATCTATTTGCGATAAACTAGTTTTCATGTAATTGCGTTGAGTAATTAAGCTGTAATTAGCAAAAAACGCAAGAAAATTTGAATTTGGCGCGCTAAGCTTGACGTAACACCTTAAATTCAAAATTTGCATCAGGTTGTATAACAGTCATGGACACACATCGACCCTCAACTATACGCCTACAACGGACATGGAGTATGGGACACTGGCATGCTATGGAGAGAACATTGTTGGACCGCAGAAGGTGCCGTGTCTATTCCAACTTGTGGCTGCTGGTAAGTTAAAGGAGGTTTTAAGATCTTTTAAATCTACTAATAAAACGATCACGTATTTGCATTGCGCAAATTTTGGTTTGGGGATAGAATTGTAGTCTTGGCGCGAGAAGAGGACCACCCCATCTCTTCCCGGGGTTTCGTAAAGAGTGGGCTAACAGAATGCTTATATTACGGGAATGAGCAGCATATTTAAATCTTCTGTAATCACCAAAACGCCTTTTTTCCGTTGGCGTTGTGATTGGTTCAACTCTAATAGGGGAGGCGTATGATCACTTGATGACGCAAAAAGACTTATGTGTTGTGATACTTAAATTTCTTTGAGTAAACCAGTTGAACTGTTGAACATAGGCTTCTCCTAGACAGCGCCACTTTGAACGGCTGCTCGCCAGTCAACCTAGTGGGGGCTGGCCTACCCTGCGCTTTCCGGTTCGTGGTCGCCTTTCTTCTCCATCGGTTGTCAGTTCTACAAGCGATGTGGTCTGCTCATTGCCATTTCAACTTGCTATTTCTAAGAGCTAGTATGTATATTAATCTATTTACCAAATTCTTTCGATCCAGGTCGTCCATTCCACCTGCAGAACTGCACAGTGGCTAACCAGAGCATCGACTCGCTATACGTAGAGTGCGTCGAGAACTTCGACGGTGGTCTTCCCCAGTATTTCCTTATGGAGCTGCTGGAGCTACCGTCATTGGCTGTAAGTTTTTGAGATGTCATACGCTCACACACACTAAAAAATGTTTCAACAGTGCCTATGCTTTATTATTCTGTGACGTTTTTCGTAGGTATTATTTTCGTGTGTTCCATTTAACTAAAACTTGGTTAAAATATTCTTAATTCTAAGTTCGTCTATACCACCGCTTAGCCAGTTATTCTGCCGCCAAGCAGTAGTGAGCAAGCACTACTGTGTTCCGGTTTGAAGAGCATTGTAGCTAAAATCACTGAGATATAGATATAGACTTTATGACCTGATTATACAGTGTTGTAATCTGATTGTGTGATGTCTCAAGATGATGTGCGCAGTCCGGTGTCACGCGAAACTTTATTATTTTAAAGCTCCTAGTGACACTGCAACTGTTATGGGCGGCTGTGTCGCTGGTGAACGACTAACTCGCCACGTCATTCATTCTCATAAAAAAATTCAACTTTGAACCGTAAGCATGAATATTTTTTTAAACTGTAAGCGTTATTTCGGATTTACACGAATAATTGACGGGCCCGATAGCTCAGTTGGTAGTATCCCTGCCTTCTGAACTGAGGGCTGTGGGTTCGATTCCTATCCAGGACAATCATTTGTGTGATGAACATAGATGTTTGTTCTGCGTCTGGGTGTTATATTGTATTTACAAACAAAAAAGTATATAAGTATTGTATCAGTTATCTGGTTCGCATAGTACAAGCTATGCTTAGTTTTGGGCTAGATGGCGCTGTGTGAAATGTCCACACATATTTATTTATTTATTTATTTATTATTAATGCCCATTAAAAAAAATCCAAAGCCAATGTCCAATAATAAAAATGCCCTAATCGTATCTGGTGTTTCATTTCGTATGTGTCATTCCGGGTTTGTGGTATTTTACGTTAGGTATCATTTACAAAATATAATAATAATATATGAAGTTCTGTGCCATTAGGGGTGGGATCCACCGACAAATGTTTATCAAAGCTGTAGGTGAAATGATTTCATTCAACAACAGTAATTGATCTGGGCTTGTAGTTGACTGAAAAACTTTATTATACTTAAACAAAAGTCGCAAATTACGCACTGCTAGTTGCAAAGTTGCAATGTTATTACAAAATTCATTACTTTGCAAGTCTGCGCCTTCATCTACTGTTCCGATAGTTTAATGGATCGTAAAATGAAACCTTTGTACCTGTAGAGCTTTAGAATTTAATGGTTCAAATATTAAATGTCACACAGTAGCTTCGATTTACGATTTTCAGTGATCAGAATTTTTATTACTATAATATCACTAAGGTTGCAATAAATTGAAGTCTATTTTTATGGTGCAATGGTTTTGTGATTTTGATCTACATGAAAAGGGCCAGCCATTTTAATTTTAATTTTTAAAGCTGTTAATTTATTAGGTTTACCTATAGTGGCAGTGGAATGAGAGAACTTCTTTTCTTTTCAAACACTTTTTGTAATAGGCCTAATTAGTGTAATTTAGTGATATACTTAGTAATAATAATTCACATTGTGCACTTTGTGATTTTATCTGCTTAATAATTAGTTTTTATAATTTAGTTTAATTTGACTTGTAAAAGTGCTATTAATAGGCTATTTGCATTAAAACACTTGGACTTGACTTGACTGGACTATAAGTATTGATACATTTTTAAACAATCTGAAATTTCTCCAAATACATTTCTGTTATTGAAAAAATTTTACTTTTAAATTAAAGAATGTTAAGCGTGGGTATACCGCCACTCTTAAAAATTTTACCTAATTGTTTATCTGTAAATTTAAATTGAGTCAGTCTGCAGCTGCACAAAACTCTATAACAAAGGCTTTTAGAAAGATATATTATAGTCCTTAAAATTTTTTGCTGATTTGTTGTTGCATTATAATTATCTAATTTATATTTCCCTTGTGTTTTCTTATCTAAGAGAATGTTAAAAATAGATTTGATCTAATATGGTCACACCACTAGGCGGACCGACAATTTGGTAAAAACCGCGGGGAGCCGATGGATGCAGGAGGCGAGCAGCCGCTCGCCTCCTGCATCCATCCAAGTGTGGGGGTGATCTATGTTCAGCAGTAGACGACTTCAGGCTATTAATGATGGTGACGATGACACAAATTAAAGCGTCAAAAGCTCAATAAAGTTTAATTCCAACAGGTCCGCTACAATGTGTCCACAAACCGGACGCCGCCTTACTTCGAAATCCGTAACCTAAAAGCTGGAGTCAGCTACCGAATAGATTTGTATGCGGTCAACGCAAAAGGCAGGAGTGACGTGACTACTATTGAAACTGTCACGTTGAAGGGACAGGCTAAATTCACGGGTGAGTAATATTCAAGTAAGCCTTTTGTAGAAATGATTGTATCGTTTACAGTTCTTAACCGATGTTCGCTGCGGTCACTGCACTGATGGGTGGATAACAAATAGTGGTATTTACAACAGAGCGCTACCGTAATTTGGCGAGGATGTCACTTCCAGCCAGTCGTCATGACGATAGTTGTTAAGCCAAGTTAGAAGCTATTTGGCTCAAAGGATTGCCTCCACGTGAAGAAGAAATAAACAAGGATATTGACTTAGTTTGATCGATTGTCATTTCCAAGAAATCTCTGTAAAAGTGTTATTATATCCTTCATAATAATTAAGATCTTTCTTTTGCGTGAATGACTAGATTATAGACAACTTATACAAGTGAGATGAAGTTATTTTCCAATCCAGCCATTCTAATTATACTTGCCCTTCTATAGCCCTAACGGCTGGACCTCAGAGGCTTTTTGGGGGAGTGTTCTTTTGTTAGTAGGGATGTTAAGAAGAGGTTTTCGAAAATCCGACCCATATGGGGGTCAAGAAGAGAATGGTTCTTGTGTAACGACCACGAACTGGAAAATGCGACGTAAGCCTCCTACTAGGTGAACCGACGCTGATCAGAACCGCGAAGAGTGAGGCAAGCAGCCGCCCTACTGATCGCCACTTTGATAATAATAAAGAGGGTCAAAAGTTATATATTAAACTAGTGCAACAACTTCGAAAATACTTCAGAAATATTGTTGCACATCAATTATAAAACCGTAGTGGTACCAGTTTTATAATCACGGTCATTAAACTCACAATTTAGGAAACCTAATTCCAGTTTAATCTGCGTTTAGATCGACTGTTAAGGCGTTGGTTTAGGCATCGAATTTCCGGTCTATTTTATAATCGACCAATCAGAACGCAGGAAAGAAGTGGCGAGGACTATAATCAAGTAAAATCATACCTCTGGCTATACTTTGCGGCAATTTGCCTTATTTAGTGCTTTATTTTATATCGTTAGGATTTAGGATTGAATCGCACTGACCTAGTAAAGGCTGGTAATACAAGATTGTTTGTCAATCAATATTGGTTGTGTCATTATCATTGTACAATAATAGATAATGTTAATGTTGACAAACTAATGTTAATTATCTATCTTCCTCTCTTCTAATGTTGCGTGCCCGACAGGGCCCATGATGAGCTGTTACCACGTAAACGAACATCTTTAAACAACATTGTGGAATGCAAATAAACAATTGAATTGAATTGAATTGAATAGATGTCACTACGTCTGCTTAGGTATTGGTACAAAAACGTAGTCCTAAAATCATAACCATTTTATTGGTAAAAAATGTAATTGTACATGTACTCCTGTAATTAAAAAATTAATGTATGTTTAACCTGTAAATATAAACAGGGGCCGTACTGTGAGCTCTTAGCGCGATTCAAAACAGAGCTTATCTGGATCGCTTTGTTTTTTTTTTGTATGAAGATAATGACAAGCTATCCAATATACGCTCTGTTTTGGATCACGCTAAGAGCTCGCAGTACGGCCCCAGGTGCCCACTGGAGTCTTTTACCATAGCTTAGTTGGCATAGTGCCTAATCCAGTAAGTTGGAAAGTGCAGGTTCAAATCCCACTGCCTGCTAATATTTTTAGAAATTAATATTAATACATTTTATATCAGTACAAGATGGTATTTTTCGGTGGAACTAGGAACCTTATGGCAATACCGTCCAATTTTTTATGAAAAAAAAAACCAAGCAAATGTAAGCACTGATCTTTCTAATAGCTTTCCATCTAAAGTTTTTATTGTTTTATTTGCTTTGTTAACTTTAACGTTCTTACTGAGTATTTTCGGAGGTGAGAGTTCTTGGTGATTTTTATACTTACTCAATTCAAGAATTTTTATTATTGTATTTACAGTAGGTACAACGTCACTTCTCAAAGCAGGTAATTTTCTTACATTTTTCAAGGATTTTTAAAGAAAAAATTCAAAATAATTTCAAAACTTGAATTAATATCACCTGCAGCAAAACTTTACTGGTTACCTCGTTTTAGCTGTCAATATAATAATCCAAATAAGTCGTAATGGATTTCGACCCTCATACCTACTTTTAGCTCAACGCCTACGCTAGCTCAGTATGCCAATATCAGCATAAAGTCACGCTATCACAGAGTACATAACTACTTCATTCTCAAGCATCTGATTTGTTGCTGAATTTTTATACATGCTAATGACGGAGTTGAAGTGTAAAAACAGCCAAGTGCGAGTTGTATTCGCGCTCGAAGGGTTCCGTACCATTATCTTTAAAACCAAAATAATAATTTAATAACGTTGTAAAAGTATCTAAGTATAATTGATTCAGTTATCTAATTCCCATAGTACACGCCATGCTTAGTTTGGGGCTAGATGGCGCTGTGTGAAATGTCCTCACATGTTTATATATTTCTTTCATTTATTTTAATAATTTGTTATTCTCTTTTTTAGCATTTGTTGTTATAGCAGTAACAGAAATACATGGGCTGTGACAACTGTCCAACTATCACGGTTCATTAGATACAGCCTGGTGACAGATGGATAGATAGAGATGCAGACAGACCTTTGATGAGGGAAGTACCTCATCAAAGAGACAGACTGACGGACGGCCCGCGGAGTCTTATCCCCATATTCTAAGTCGTTACCATGAGATTACTCCACTCGACTTAACCTTGAATTAACCTCATTTTTGTGTTTTGGTATTTTTAATTGACAATATATAATCGACTTGACATTTCTGAGTCAATTTTTCTCAAACGAGGGAAGCAAAGCAACTGTCATCTCAAGGTACGTCGCGATGTACCTTGAGTTTCCCTCAAAGTTAAGTGGATGTCAAGTGAAGAATTTATGGTGAAATGTTTTAGAATACGGAGGTTAGTATATATGGTCCATTTTACCGTTTGGGTACGGAACCCTGAAAACAGTGTTACTAACAGTCTATAACTTGCATCATGATTGAGCTCAGATCACCGTGGTTTGTGTTGATTTATGGCTCGAAATATGGCTAAAGTGAGCCATATTTACGGCTGTTGCCTTGCATGTCATAAGATCGCTAAAGTTTAATCCATTGTATTTACAACTCGTGCGTGTAAGATTTACGAGTTAGATTAATAGTAAGATTTAAGATCCTAGATAATTATGATAAGATAGATAGACGATGAAAGGTAACTGGCCGCCGTCAGTTTTATAGTCTTGGGATTAAGTATGTACTTACTTAGGTAAGTCAACTGAAACTGATAAAACACTTAAAAGGACAAAAAACATCAACTAATTTTAAAATGTTTCACGATCTGCGTAAGTTGAACATAAATCATCATCATCATGAACTGCCTGAATACCTCCACTACTGAACATAGGCCTCCCCCACAAAGCGCCATCTTGTGCAACACAAAATAAAACTATCGTATTTAAGCAACTTACTTGTTAAATTTTCACACATAAAATGTGTTCCAAGCTCAAAACGGTTCTATGCATTTAAAATTACAAAGTGTTTAATTACAAATAAAGCAAAGGCGATGGATGAGTATAATAAAGTTCTATATACCGTAACACGTTTCGTGTACCGTATAGGTAGGTATTGGTGCAAGCAATTTGCCACAACACAGAAACAAACTTCAATCCAGATCTTCCAATTTCACCCCCTGTAAAGAGGAAGCAATAAGAAACTTCCAGTGTTGTCATTTCTATTTTTACCCCGACGTCAATTAGGGGGAGATCCAGATTCGATAGTATATTTTTATTTTTTATTTGGTCAATCGCCTTCATTTATAATTATAAACCCATATGGTCATCCACCTACACGCATTTGGCCGAGGCGTGGTAGAACATGACCTACAGTGATAGAATAGGCATGATGACTAAAATTTTTTTTTGCGCTAATTAAAAATATTCCTCAAAAGATAAACATTTGTGAAAACAAAAATAAAAAATCTCAAAAAACGACAAAGTAACAAGCATTTTAAAAACCGGAATAGAAAGAGATCGCTTAAACGGCCAGTGACGTCAGAGGAATGTCGTCATAGTACCTCATTACTAAGCTGTGGTAGCTTTACATACAATATCTTTGGCATGTGACGTCACAGGTGGATTTTTCATAGTACCTGTGGAGGCGCTCTGTTTCGCGAGAAAGGGACAGGAGATGCCTCCTATAGAAACTTTAAAAGCTTATTACTCCGTGATTTATTTACCGATTTTACTTATTTTTTCAATTATTGCATTCATTTTTAATCTTCTTTATGAAAGTATTATTTACTTGTTCATTTTTAATAGTAGTCATCATGCCTATTCTCTCACATGGAAAAATTGGGATTGAAGCTAATGTGTTGAGATAGTGTAGGTATACTGGGTCCCTGTCCCAGCTGTAGGAACGTGTTGGGCTGATGACGTACTCAAAGAAGTAGGTTATATCTTTCAACTAAAACAGTCATATTGAAATCGCGTGCCCAAAGCAAACAGCTCAACTTCAAGTTGGAGGCACAAATATAAATGTAATATATTATTTTGCTTAGCACTTGCAGTGCCAACTGCCACTCTGATATTTGCATATCGCTCCACCCAGCCGCGTTAAATATTAACGAGTTGAATTTTAATGATTTAGGTAACCATAATTATTTTTGTATGTGTATTTTTAATTACCTCCATTACAGGCTAGAAATCAAAGAACTAAACAGTGACTTTTTTAAATCAAAATGTATTTATGGGCCCTCATGATAACTTTAATAAGCTTTTAATGAAGTGCATTGTCACTACATTAATTACCCAAGCAAGCATAACAGAATGTAGCAGAGCGATACAGAGCTAATTAGAGCGAAGCAAAACAGAGCAAAACAGCAAAGTCGTTGCAACAACAGACAATAAATGCTCCGTCTCGTTTTCGATCGTGATTTTTTGCGCCAGCGAGGAGATGACATAAACGCAAAAGAATATATTACATGCTGAGCGTTTTCTCTTGTTCTCTCTTAGCCTATTTCAAACTTGATAGAGAGAAACAAAACATAAAATAAGTATTCATCGTTTACACGTGGTTTTTATTAGTAAGGAGGTCATAACGTCTAAGATAACTCTAAAAAAACATTGCAGAGCCAAAATTTGCTCCCTTGTTTGCTTCGTCTATAGAAATTCATTGAACGGGATTTTGATAACATTTCCCCTCTCACCCTAATTCCCTTCCCTTCCTTCTCAGTTGCGGTGGTGGACATCTGTAGGCGACGCACGTTACAACATTATTTAACCGTTTATTTTGTATGATTTGTATTTTTTTGATCCTGCGCAAGTGCATAATAATGTTATTTTTAGGCTCTTTTGAAATTTATAGTCTTAGTTTTAGAACGCGTAACGCCATCTGTTGGCGGCCATTGAATTTATCAAATAAAATTGAAAATGGAAGGTGTGCGTAGATCAATAATAAAATATGTCGGTAGTATTGAGAGTTTACATATAGCGATCTGAAGTAGCCCGCACAGGCGGAGCTAGATTTTGATTTTTTGCTTAAAAATATAACGTTTTGGTGTATCCAGTGTCGAAAACAACGCGCACCTTCCACCCTCTTGTCACCGTACGCTCAGACTTTGATTTTATCATCAATAATCTGGTCTTCGAGCTCGGATTTAATGAACGAGTAACAGTGATGACGGAAACGCCCCAATCTGGAATTCTGACGCGACGTATGCGACAAGAACTTATGAAAAAATTGGATAGTGCACCCGTGAAGTTCAACGAACCGATGTTTCCCCTTGGCAGCGATTGTTCTAAAATGCCACGGGAACAAGAACACACAGCCACGCCAGTGCCGTGCAAATTATCGCCGCGCGGCACCGTGCGACAGCAATCGACCTGTGCCAAAACCGTATGTACCAAAAAATCTACTGCATCTTCGGTAGCACGACGTAAACAGCTTGAGCTGCAAGCTGCCGAAGCAACAGCCAAAATACAGATGGATTTAATAGCCAAGAAACTTGAAGCAGACCTGGCCCAAGTCGACGCCGATGCAAGCCACGCCGACGCTAGTGCTGCTCCTGAGGAAGACCTTGGCACGAACTGTTCCAGATCGTTACCGGAAGAATCGAAGCATAATAATGTGGAGAAGTGGCTGGACCGTAACTGTTCACCTATTCAGCCCCCAAATGATAGTATGCATCTACTAGCGCATACGCTGAAGGATATGATGAAGCAGACAGCGACCCAGCACGAAGATCGTCTGCTCAGCCGGCTCGCTACACCGCGCGAACTGCCCTTATTTAATGGTGATTGTATCGAGTGGCTACATTTTAAAAATGCATATGATGACTCATCCCGTGTGTGCAGGTTTAGTGACTCTGAGAACCTGTGCAGGCTCCGCCGAGCGCTGCGAGGTGAGGCCAAGGAAGCTGTGACTGACCTGCTGATCGGCAATACCCCGCCGACAGAAGTGATGAAAGCCTTGGAACTGAGATTTGGTCAAGCTGAAATTATTATTCAGAATATGACGATGCAGTTGAAAAAGTTACCATCGTTACCTAACTATTATCAGCCCGAGTTAAGCTACTTTGCTGTCAAGATCAACAATTGCGTGGCAACTATACGCGCACTGGAACAGCATGACTACCTACGAAGCCCGGAGCTCGCTGCAGCTGTTGTGTCAAAAATGCCGAGCGCTCTGATGGGTAAATGGACAGATTTTGCCTATAGTCGTTTACGTGATGGCAAATCGAAGCTGGAGTTACTAGCTATGTTTCTAAAGATGGAAGCTGAGATGTTATCTGTAGTCGGATGCACTCAGTCGAGAGAGTACAAGAAGCTCCCCGACCCAGCAGTCAAGCGAACTGATGATAAGTTTCGACATCGCTCTGTGTACACCGTTGTGGTCGCTGATGATAAAAAATGCCTATTTTGTGATAAAGGCGTTCATACATTACCTGAGTGTCGCATATTCAAACGTGCGATGCGCCGAGATAGATGGCGATTTATTAAAACGCAGAGGTTATGCTATTGTTGTTTATCTACAAAGCAACACAATAGTAACGTATGCCCTGCGCCTGTGTGTGACATTGATAACTGCGGTATGGCACACCACCGCCTACTGCACTGGACGAGACCTACGACTGCGACAGTGACGTCACAGTCAGCTGATATTATGATAAGCCAAGATGGCCCGGAACGAGCATTACCTGCGCCCGACGTGTCAATAACACACGTCACGAATGACGTCACGGACCCATCTACGAGTTCGAATACGACGGATGAATTTGCCCTGCTTAAAGTTATTGCCGTACAATTACGTGGCCCTAATGGCGTAGCAAATACCTACGCACTGTTGGACGAAGGAGCTGCGGTATCAATGATTGATTCCGACTTAGCGGATAGCTTAGGTCTACAATGTGAAAGCCCGTGCGCTATAAAGTTTACTGACGCGTTCGGCTTAGAGGTTTTTCAGTCGCAAGTACCGAAGGTTAAAGTGCAAATAACTGGACAGGACAATACGTTTTACGATATTAATTTACGTAAATGTGATAAATTAAAATTATCTGCTCAAAATATGTCAGTTGTAAACAAAGTTGATTGCGCCCACTTAAGTCATATAAAGCCCTTGATTTGTGCACGTAGTGTTGTGCCCCGTATATTGTTAGGCGAAGATAATTATTTTCTTATAGCCCCGCTTGAAATTGTACACGGAGACAGGAACTCACTGTATGCGTCACGCTGCAGGCTGGGATGGACCATTCATGGCTACCACAAAGGTCGTACTCACTCCTCGGTAAGTGAACTTAATGTTTTCCATCTCGCTCGCTCTTCTGATAGTGATGACAATATGCATGAACTCAGTGAACTTAATGACCTAATTAAAAATTCATTTGAACTTGATTCTGTAGGAATTTCAACTTTATGTCGTGAGAATAAAGATCATGTGCGTGCTATTGACATTTTAGATAAAACTTCACGCCAAATCGGCACACAATGGGAAGTAGGATTACCATTTAAAAAAGACGATTTTAATATGCCTGACTCCTATTTTAATGCCCATTCGCGCCAACAATTATTGCTACGTAAGTTTCACAAAGATAATGGTTATGCTGATAGGTATAAATATAGGGGCTCATGAGCTCTCAGCTGATCATGTCTGGTATCTCCCGCATTTTGGAGTTCAGAACTCAAATAAACCCGGAAAATTAAGGCTAGTTTATGATGCGGCGGCGAAAGTTAATAACGTGTGTTTAAATGATTATTTATTAACTGGACCCGATTTATACAATTCGTTGTTAGGAATCATGCTGAGATTTCGTGAGAATCCGATCGTTATTATAGGTGATATTCGCGATATGTTTTTACGTATTAAGATACGTTCTGAAGATCAGCATGTGCTCAGATTCTTGTGGCAAGAGTCTCCAGATAGCCCGGTTAAAATTTGTGCAATGCAAAGTTTAATATTCGGTGCAACATGCTCACCCTTCATCGCACAGTACATTAAAAATAAGAATGCGCTCAAGTATGAGGATTTTAACTCTGAAGCCGTCAACGTAATAATAAAAAATCATTATATGGACGACTGCTTATACTCAACCTGTGACGTAACTAAAGCCATTCAATTAGTGCACGACATAACGTCCATTCATAAAAAAGGAGGATTCGAGATAAGAGGTTGGTGTAGTAACAGTAAACAGGTGTTGGATTCTATACCTACGGATGCGCTAGCGCAAACAGCTGTGCAGTTTAAAGATGGTGTAAACAACACAACTGAGCGCACTTTAGGCTTAATTTGGCATCCCGCTGATGACTCATTTGGTTTTAAAATTAATTTGACTCGAATTCCTGTAGATATTTTAAACGGTATTGTACCTCCGACAAAAGCTAAAATGCTTAGCATTATTATGTCTATTTACGATATACACGGTTTTTTATCGCCATTTTTAATAAAAAGTAAAATCATTTTACAAGACGTACATAGGTCTCATGTTGATTGGAAGTGTCAGATTCAACCTGCCGAGCACCTGAAGTGGGTAAAGTGGCTCGATGAATTAAAACAATTAGAATCGCTACGGATACCTCGCTGGTATTTGAATGCTGGTACTTGGTCTCAGTGCTACCCTGCTGTTGTAGGTACAGAGGATGCAAAAACATTTATAAATGTACAAATGCACATTTTTTCTGACGCGTCTATCAAATGTTACGCTGCGATAGTCTTCTGGCGTTTTACCCGACGTGATGGAACCGTACTTGTATGTTTTGCAGCCGCGAAGAGCAGAGTGACTCCACTCCGCCCTGTATCGGTTCCCAGACTGGAGCTCCAAGGAGCGCTGATAGCTTCACGTCTAGCCGACACGCTACAGCGTGAACATAAAGATATGAAGCCTGATAAGCGATACTTCTGGACTGATTCTCACACGGTCTTGCAATGGATACGTAGTGATCCTAGGAATTATAAGCCGTTTGTTGCTCACCGTCTTGGTGAGATTGACGAGCTAACGGTTACGTCAGAGTGGCGGTATGTACCTACCAAGCTAAATGTTGCAGATATACCTACCAGAGAGGACTCGCCACCTCTGGTATATGATAGCGTCTGGTTTCAGGGACCTGGATTCTTACGGCAGCCGGAAGATACTTGGCCTAAGGATCTCAAGTCTACCAAGCCATCTGATGACGCACATTGTGAGACAAGGAGCATCAATGTGATAACGTCACACGTCATTGAGCACTCCTTACCTAATGAAGATGACTTCTCGTCTTGGCTAAGACTCTTACGAGTTACCGCTCGAGTTTTATTGTTTTTAAAACGATGTCGACGTATTGACGCTCAGCTTAATGTTGAGCTGTTGAATGAAGCAGAAAGTTACTGCTTAAGAAGTGTCAACAAGACTCGTTTGCACATGATATTGAGCAGCTTAAGCAAAACAAGCCCTTGTTGTCTACTAGCCGCTTGTTAACCTTAACGCCTTATATCGATGCTGATGGTATATTACGAGTTCACGGTCGTGTTGATAAGGTTCAATGCGTTGAACAGTCAACCATGAGACCAGCGATACTCGATGGTCGTCATAAGATGACACGACTGTTGGTAGAACATTACCACAGGAAAGCGCTCCACGGTGCGCACGAACTGGTCGTAAATGAATTACGGCAACGTTACTGGGTCATAAAACTGCGGCCGACTGTACGCGCCGTAGCTTCACGTTGTTTATTCTGTCAGCACCGCCGCGCGGCTCCGAAGCCGCAGCGCATGGCTGACCTGCCAGCAGCACGCTTGCAGCACAACCGCCGACCTTTCACTTTTACCGGTGTCGATTTCTTTGGGCCCCTAGAAGTCACCATAAGCCGAAGTAGGCAAAAGAGGTATGGTGTCCTTTTCACGTGTTTAACTATACGTGCCATTCATATTGAGCTAACACACAGTTTGAGTACTGACTCAGCCATTATGGCTTTGAGACGTATGACAGCTCGACGAGGTACCCCTAGCGTGATATACTCGGATAACGGTACCAACCTGCGCGGAGCTGATAACGAGTTAAAACGTAGTTTGATGGAGCTCGACAGAAGTAAGCTCCGCGAGGACGGTACGGTTAAAGGTATTGAGTGGAGATTCATACCTCCCGGTGCTCCGGAGATGGGAGGCGCCTGGGAGCGTATGATACGCACGGTAAAAACGGCCTTGAAAGTCGTACTGAAGGAACGCGCTCCACGTCCTGAGACGCTATCTACCTTTATTGTTGAAGTAGAAGCGCTAGTTAATAGTCGCCCCATCACGTATGTTTCTTGCGATCCTAATTACCCGGAAGCCCTAACCCCTAATCATTTTTTGATAGGTACTTCATCCAACGGTCCACCTTTAGGTATTTATGATAACGACGATCTTTGTTTACGTAAACAATGGCGCATAGCGCAACGTTTAACCGATATGTTTTGGGCTCGGTGGTTAAAAGAATATTTACCTACTTTGCTACCTAGATTTAAATGGAATAAAGATCAAAGATCGTTGCGAGATGGAGACTTTGTTTTGTTGGTCGAACCTAATTTAGATCGTGGGTCCTGGCGCCACGGAGTAGTGAGTGCGACTCATAGTGGCGGTGATGGTCGCATCCGAGTGGTAGACGTGCGCACACGCACTGGTGTGGTGCGGCGCCCTGTCACGCGCGTCGCCCTACTTGCACCAGCGGAATGTTAGTGCTGATCTGAACTTTTGTTTATTAGTTTGTATTTTGATTTTTCTTTAGTCAGCTCAGCTCAGCACTATGGGGGCGGATTGTAGGCGACGCACGTTACAACATTATTTAACCGTTTATTTTGTATGATTTGTATTTTTTTGATCCTGCGCAAGTGCATAATAATGTTATTTTTAGGCTCTTTTGAAATTTATAGTCTTAGTTTTAGAACGCGTAACGCCATCTGTTGGCGGCCATTGAATTTATCAAATAAAATTGAAAATGGAAGGTGTGCGTAGATCAATAATAAAATATGTCGGTAGTATTGAGAGTTTACATATAGCGATCTGAAGTAGCCCGCACAGGCGGAGCTAGATTTTGATTTTTTGCTTAAAAATATAACGTTTTGGTGTATCCAGTGTAGAAAACAACGCGCACCTTCCACCCTCTTGTCACCGTACGCTCAGACTTTGATTTTATCCTCAATAGACATCCTTCCCAAAATGTCTACGTTATAACATTGTAAGTAACTATATACCGTTAGATAGTAAATAGAAAGTCTAAAATTTACCTCAGCTACGAGATAAATGCTAAAATTTCCCACTCTAAGACGTTATTACAGTAAAAGTGGCGTTATTTCGCGAGATATTTATGTGGGTGTAGTAAGAAGCTTACGTTAATCCGATAGTGGGTGGCATACAGATTATAATAAAAAAATCTTTTAAAAATCTATTTGACAAACAGCCGCGCTGTCGAACTTATTTACAAAATAAAATATGCAAAGTGCTCGGATGTTTTGGGAATAGAATACTCAAAGTTCGGATTTCCTTCGGGTATCGGTTTTGAATTTATTAATTTATCCTAAGCTTCGACCTTTGAACCAACCATTATATCTTAAGGTTTTGTAATTCTATGAAAAATGTGTTAGCTAATACCCATTATAGGTATTGACGAGATTTTATTTTGATTATATATGAAAATGAAGACACCCAAGTTTTATCTAAATTTTTATATGTTCAAATTTATTAATATTATTCAAACTAAAGTCATTTTACGGGTTGTATGCCTACAAAATAATTATAGTTCCTTAAATTTTAGCAATTAGTGAGATTTGAAGCCACGCCTTCTATCTCACCGGATTAGATGCTTTTTCAACTGGTTATTATGGTCTCATTCCAATGGAGTTAAGGAAAATCTTTAGTAATATAACCTTAATTGTACTGACTATTAATAGGCGATTATTCTGATCTAATAGTTTATTGTTATTTATTTATCTTTTGTATAATGTTACCCAGGTGAAAGCAACGCATTAGGGATGTCACCAGTCCTGGCATCAATAGCCGCCATGTCGGCATTGCTTGCGACGGCCGTGTGTGGCGTCCTCGCCGTGTTATACCGGCGACATGCGACACGACACCGGCAATTGCCGGCGAAACACGCTCCACTGAGGTAAGACCATTGAGGTACACTTTGTAAACGACGTTGATGAAAACACGTAACATTCTATAGTGGAATTATTGCACTATGCTGACAGTACTTAAATTTTGTTATCAAAATATTTATTTCAATGCAGATAATTTGATACCAAATCCCCAATCTTATATATACATATTTACATTAAAATTAATCTTATGATGAAGACTCAACCATTGCGTTCATCACCATTTTCACATCGTTTATTACATCTCCAAAGCCTCAGACAATAATAATTATAACTAAGTATAATAATAATAAGCTAATAGCTAATTCAGCCAGTCATGGCAGTTGTCCTAAGAAACCACTCGTTAAAGTTAGTCTAAAGCAAAAAACCTTTTAGCGGTTTTTTAAGTTTAACACTCACAGGCTCTTCGACTACACAAAATGGGAGAAAATTAATAGCGACACGTCTATAACTCTATAACAAGTCGATGGTTACGACACTGTTACGCTGATTTGTTTTTTCAAGCTTCCGTTGTGTGGTTTTTGTTTCCCTACAGCTGAGCTGTACGAAGGGAAATATTTATAAGGAAATTAAATATGTATAGAGACGCTACGGCGTAGTACTACACTACGTGTGCTACGAATGCTACGAGATTTGCGTGGCTGGAGCACGGAGTAAGACTCTATTACTCAATAGTTAAAGGTCAACGTTGTAAGGAATGGAACGGTTTTCATTCACAAAAACTTACAAAAAATATTTCTTTACGTTTACGTAGTTTTAAAAGACGGGTTTACGATACTAGGGTTAAATATTTTTCGATCGCATTGCTGTCATTAGTCGTGACTTCATGATAGCTTGACTCATATAATTAAGTTCTATTACAGGGGCGGCCAAAGCGTCGACCGCGGTCGACCGGTCGACCGCGGAGGCACTTGCAGTAGCCCGCTAGGCAAAATTGGAATTCCATACATTCGAGTCAATTCAGGCAATTTTACGCGGTAGCTTTGCTTGTTTGGTTTTGTATAAAGGCAAAATTACTATCCATTTACAACTTATTTTTCTGAAATCTGCAAGAACAAGTTTCAAAAAAATTCGCGCTCGCTTCGCTCGCACATTTCTTTGCTGGTTTACGTCCCTCCTGTTACGGTGGCGTTGATTTCTCCAATCCAAAATATCTGAATTTTCGCGCTCGCTCCGCTCGCGCTTTGGTAATACAGCTTATCAATGTTTTTCTGATCAAGCATTGCCCGCAAATATACCAAAGTACCGGGGGGATCGGTAGACCGCTGGGCTATTTTGAATTATAAAGTAGACCGCATACTTTAAAAGTTTGGCCACCCCTGTTCTATTAGGTCATGTACTTAATTGATTGTGGTCTTTTGCCATTGATTCAGGGTATACAAAACACAAATAGACCAGTACTATCACATGAGATGGCGATGTCCCATAACAAAAAAAATGTGACAAAATATCTTTAAGTTTTGAAAGTTGTAGAACAAAAGTTGTTTGTTTTAATGACGTGTGTTATGTGCCAAAAGGTTTTTGGTAAATTAAATGTAGCCCTGTATATAATATTTATTAGACCGTTAAAGATAAAATTATATGGTAAGGATCAATGAACCCTTACCGGTAGCATCATAAAATACTTTTTCTTCCCCACCAGTGAAGCGATGTACGTAGAACGCGCCCCACGCTGCCCCACTCCAGTGAAGCAGGAAGTGGAGTCCCGCGCGAGCAGCACGGAGCCACGGGAGCGAAGCGTGAGGGGCGCCCTGCTTACAGACCCGAGGGAGGCTGACGATGCAGACCCTGATATCATACCTAGTCTATATGGTTAGTAGTACTTTTAGCTAGAATAGATTACACAATATACTTACTCCATTTAAGGCGCCGAGTAACCCCAGATCATCATCATCATCATCATCATCATCATCATTAACAGCTCGAAGACGTTCTCTTCTGAACATAGGCCTCCCCCAAAGAGCACCACCTTGAGCAGCCAGTCGCTTCCTGCATCCATCGGCTCCTTGCGGTTTTCACCAGCAAGCAGCAGCTGGTAGTGAAAACCGCGTGGTGGTGGATAAGCAGGTGAAAATTCGTCATCGATCGATTCTGATGTCATTGGAAAGAACGCTTAGGATACCACAGTACTGCACCCAATAAGATAACAACAAGGATTTTTAATAAATCTATTGTTTGGTGAGTTGGTTTGTCTGCTCATGTCCCAAATGACGTCGATTTGATTCTCGCGACGTGATAAATTTATCAGCCAGAATAAAAGCAAATATTATTTTTTCTGTGTGTATACATACTTAATATAATAAGACCACAACCTTTGTAGTTTGACTCCCCTAGGACAATAAAAACAGTGTGGGTAAGCAGCTACTCACTAAAAATGCTTGGCAATTAAAAACAGAATCTCTTTCCAGAACGAAGGCCAGTATCTAACGGGTACATGAGCCTCCAAAGACCCCCGTCCACCGGCAAGATCACCAAGCTGGGGGACGATGTGCGCTCCGAGCCTGACGGCGGGGCCTACTACACAGACTTCAGGAAGAAGGACTATAGAATACCTTTAACTAATGTAAGTATTACTGGCAGTTGATCAAATGTACGATCGGTGATATGGGAGTTCGAGCATTTAGATATTCGATAAAATGGCCCAAGATGAATAGCTTTTCGGTAAAATGGCATTTCAATGATATCATCATTAACAGTTTGAGAGACGTCCACTGCTGAACGTAGGCATCCCCATAGACCACCACTTTGAGTGGTTGCTTTTTTCTTGCATTCGTCGGGTTCCTTTGGTTTCGAGTAGATCATCGGTCCTCCTAGTGGAGGACTGAACTATGCTGCTATGACAATTCGATATGGCGTTTCTATGATGTGGGATATATCTAATTTAATACAACTCATGCCACAGTACAAGCCTAACAATCTAACCACCTCCAAATAATAATAATAATAATAATAAAAACGCAGGGGCGGCTTTGTGGCGAGCCGTCGGTGAGTGGCGACACCGCGTACCCTGATTCCAAGGGGCTAAGTGAGACCCCTAACCCCTGGCTTGCCTTAACTGGCTGTCTAAGGGTGGAAGTCGCAAGAGCTAAGAACCTAAGCTCCAGGGTGGAAGTGTTAAAGGGCATAACGCCGCGAGTAGCGTTCAGTGAAAGTGCAGCACACCTCTCGACACCCTAAGCCACCCACACCAATGTTGCTTCCTCGGCACCAATATGCGGTAGCCACTACAGGAGGCCCATTTAGTGGGTGGCAAGTCATCACCTGCCTCAAACATTTTGATATGAGACAAAATTGGCAGGTGCCGTTCTCTCATTCCATAACCCAATGTCACCATCCATCCAAAAGTTCACCATAATAGCCCAGATATTTTTACCTTAATATTATACAAAATAGTTATATCAATATGCCAACATGTAAGAAAGAAATATGTAAAACACGGTCACATTGTCTCTGGTCTTCGCTGAAATGCAAACCATCGACGTCAGGTCCAGGGATAGTGTGACCGTGTTATAGTTATCTTTGTATCCAAAAAGGCCTCTTGGTGTTAGCTTCGGCCCCACCAATGCCTCTCAAATGTCCGGGCTAGACCCGAGAATGGAAATGGATAAGAAAATAATAATAATATGATAATATGTGTGGACATTTCAAAAATATTTTTATGACGCTTAGATAATAATAGACTTTCGGCTTTTCGATGATATGGCATTTGTGGTAATGAACTTCGCTAAAATGGCTTTCGATAACAAGTACGAAACCCAATTTGCTTTATCACTCTTATAATGAAAGTCAGAGGGTATTGCCAGTAAAAGAGTCTGCCATAAATAAGCATAGGCAATCAAACCTGTAGACAGCAGCTAGTTTTGCCATAAGATCTGATGCAACAGTAAAAACCACGGAGATACCAGTATGAAATGTATTATACATGAGTATACGCTATAAATTCGAAGTCAAGCCTCAAAGAAAATATAGTAGTCCATCCTTATTTTATGAACCTAATCTTAACTGATGGAAAGCCAGGATTGATGAGGGTCTTATACTTCCTCTAAAAATATTAGGCGCACTTAACGCCGCTCCCACTTTCTTAGCCCAAGGAAATATAGCTTTTATAGCCCCCGTCCACTTTAGTCCTAAATAAATGAAAATCATCTCGAAGACATCTGACATGGCGGAGAATAAACACAGCTAGAGAAATAAACTAGCACTCTTGTTTGTGTCATTTCACTCATAAAAGTACGCCAGACACAGTTTGGGGGCTTTATGTGTCGTAAAATGTTCACTCGCAGCTCTGACCTTGAGCTGGAGTGTGGCATCTGTATCACTTATGCGTCTGTACCTACTAAAGAACCACAGATTCTAACCCCCATATTCTAAGTCGTTACCACGAGATTACTTCACTCAGCTCAGCCTCGAATTAACCTCATTTTTGTGTTTTGGTATTTTTAGTTGACAATATATAATCAACTTGACATTTCTGCGTCAATTTTTCTTAAACAAGAGAAGCGAAGCAACTGTCAACTCAAGGTACGTCGCGATGTATTTTGAGTTTCCCTCAAAGTTAAGTAGAAGTCAAGTGAAGAATTTTTGGTGAAATGTTTTAGAATACGGGGGTAAGTTAGCTTATCTCTCTAGCCCCTAATTTCTAGTTATCAAACTTGGTGTCTTAACATGCCAAATACTCTGCGCTCATTAGTTGAAGACAGCTGACGATCGACAGGCAACCAATGACCGTTCAGTATTTGGCGTGCCAAGTTGACACGAATTCAAATGTATGAACACCTGAAAGTAAGTGTTGCTTAGCTAAGCATGGATGAAATAAAAAAAGAAGGATTGAGTTTTGATTGACATCGAACTGAAGCCCAAAATGGCGGACATATTACATATGTGTGTCAGATGAAAGTAGGGCGACCAGCTGCCTATGATGTGAGTGTGTGCGTATTCCGCTTGTACGTACGAAGCGTTCCGGCTTCTTAAGGGTGCTTCAGTTTCGGATCAGACGGGATTCCCTCCTTCTTTTTTTATTAGCTCCATGTAGCTAAGTTTAACTTTAAAACTATACGAATAGTATTTTTGTTATATGGAACAGAGGTTTTATGGCCTTGTAGCTAGTGAAATTACTGTGTCACAGTGAATACTTAATTTATTGGTTTTACCCTTAAAATTTTGTTATTTTTCTGTTTAAATAACTATTAAACCTTATTAAGATAGTATGAAGAGTTTTTCCTAATCAGATTTATCATTTATTTCTACCGATTATTTGTAATCTGTTGCACATCACTAAGGTGGCGGTACCCCGTCCATGACATATAATAATATTTTTATGAATATTTACTGTAAACAATACGAATCTTCATGGGCGTGCAGCTGTCAGAAACCATTAATAAAATGACAAGGTATAACTGCAAGTTTACAGGAATTTAACAAACGTACAAAAATCCGATGAAAGTGTTTCTTACCTAAGTTATATTAAGATAGATTTAGTACAGATGAGCTTTTCTTTGTTACAGTCGTATCATAGTTTAGGGAGAGTGAATAAGGGAGTGAACGCGTGCAGTCCAAGTTCAGCGACCGGCGTGACGTCATCCTTAACCGCTCATAGATTGCGGCCAGAAGTCGTGACGACGTCACACCGCGTGCAAGAGAGTTGTATATAATGTAAACCCTCCGATGTATATAATATTATGTGTATTATAAATCACGACATACATTTCAAATCGTGATCAGAATCGTTAACTAACTTACCACATAACTATTAAATTGGTTAACTATTGGTTAAAAATCGTCATCGACTCGTTACTTTGGTCAACTAATAGTTAAAATCGTTATGAGCACATTGAATTCCCAATGCTGGGATACGGACCATTTCTCACAGGGAGAGATTTTAGGCCATAATCCACTACAACGGCCAAGTGCAGGTTGGTAGATGATCAATGTCCTCAAGTTTTGTGACTCTTAGTTATCCAATGCAAACAAACAAACATACAAACAAACAAACAAGCAAATCTGTCCTCTTTATAATATTGTTAAGAAACGAAAGGTGATTCTGAACATGTATTTTTAATTAATGTCGCGATGCAAATTGTATAAATAAATAATGACTGTGTTCCTTTATAGTTTAGTCTTTTGTAAAAGTCTTTTACGAATTTTAATGTATTCTGAAACCGAGGTTGCTATGAATATCAGAGCTGAGTTGAGGCCGTTGTCCGAGTTTTGCTCTCGAAAAAGTCTTGATACTCACGGCTGACTGCTTACCGGATGCTGTATCATTTGCGTCCGTTTTTGCAAGTTTTTTTTTTCTTATGTTTTGGCTCCTCACATAGTGTATTTAGCCAGTGTCAAGTATTATATTTTCATCGTGTTATAATATATTTCACGCAAAGTCATGTCCTAGTCATAGTCATAGTCCAGTCTAAGTCATACTCCAGCAAAGTGGTGGCAACTTTACTAGAAGGTTCTATGGAGTTTTGGAAGCAACACGAAAAACCTCGTTTCACCACATTATATCACTTGCCTTCACTCATGCTCACAATTCAGCATTTAATGCGTAAAACGCCACCAATTTTAAACATTAACACTGGAAAAAGCAAAAGTTTTGAAAAATAATACAATGCAACAACGTGAACTTTTCAGCGTTCCCGCCAAAACTCTTGCAAAGAGTTATGACTATTATAAATATTCTGACCTTTTTGTATGGTTTCGATTTTTTTTTCTCTAATCTTTGGTTTCACGAAAAGCGCCTTTAGCGAGTGAATTGAGAATCAGAGAATATTTATATTATTTGCAAAAACTGACACAAATGACGCAGCATCCGGTGAGCAGTCGGCCATGAGGATCAAGACTTTTCGGGAGCAAAACTCCGACTAAGGCTTCAGGAAAGAAATCGATTAACTTACTTATACTTACAACGCTATGTAAGAAGTGCCCTCCCTGGGAGTGACAGAGACGCCGACCTACCAAGCCGATTAACTCATTGTGTAGATATTTACCACGTGGGTAGCTGTAAGTGTTTTGTTGTAAAAATGTATGTGATATGGCGCTTGAGGAAAATGAATGTCCTTAAAAATTGTAAGCAAGATATTAAAATAGTTATTTACTATAAAAACTTGGCAGTGATGACGAAATATCTAAATCATGTGAATAGTGTGTGTCATATTTGAAATGTGATTTGATAATAATACTGCAAACGTAATTATTACCATTACACAATAGGCTGCCTTTCATTTTTAAGAAATAAAGATTATATTTGCATCATTTTTTAAATTGCAAAATGATTTGAAATGTCGAGAATGAAAAGAAAACAAAGTAGAATCTTCTATTACTAATCTTAGTTGCGTTCTATGTTTGTCAAACAATAAAGTAAAGTAACTTATATCGTGTTTATTTAGCTAACAAAAAAATGTCCAAGAAATATTAAACAACTACATTTTCAACTTTCAAAACTAACAAATTCATAATGAATCACAAACTTTAAAATCTCGGCGTTCTAACGTCGTCATAAAAGTGGCACTTCTGTACTAAATGTGTCATATTAGGACAAGCTCTTTTAAGAAATGTAACGTTGGACAAATGTTACGTTGGACAAATGTAGCGGTTGGACAAATGCCGCGTTATAGGTATGATTTATATTTGGAATCCTTAGGGTGACTGTACTTGGGAGATAAGTTTTGAAAGGTAAGTGTTGGCCATGAGCTTATGCAATAAAAATGGAGGCATTATTTTTGAAATATACATTTTTGTGGATTTGCTGGTAATTTTACTGTTCCCAGATTTGATTTTTTTTTTGACATTTCGGTTAAAATAATCTGTTGTAACACTTAAACATACTAACAAGAGCCGATTTTACCAAAGTAGAATAAATTTTACTCCAAGTATAAAACTAACTCTCGAATACAGCTGATAGACAAATGAAATAACAAATAGGAATACACTATTTTGATTGTATCTAAGCTTCGCATTTGTTCAAAAGTGCTGTCTATGAGTTTTATTCTCGTGTAACTTGGTTGTTATTGTTGGAATGAAATTTATTATAGTTTTACGTTATACAAAGGACCTAATCGCGCGCCTTTAGCTTTTAGAAACGTAAAACTATGTTGATATCGTGAGAACCTAGGAAATACTAAATATATTCATCTTTGGTAAAGTCGGGCCTTAGTAAGATAAAATAACAAAACCCCAGATAATACGTATAGTACAGATGCCTCATCCCATACAACCGAATAACGCGGGCTATTTTACGAATTATTTTATTTCTGCATAACGCAAGATTATCAAGCGACATTTATTGCGTGTTGGCGAAGTATTGGGTCAAGTGAATACACTAGACACTAGCTAGTAACTCTCTAGACACGATTACTACATTTTTTCAAGTATGGGCTATTTTTTGTATGTACCGGATGGCTCCATGACAAAACAAAGAAATCATTAAAAATATACACACGCACGATTATTGGGCACACATAAATCATGAAACGATACAGTCAATGAACACCAAACACAGCTCAACATTTACAACCAATAGAATTCCATATTTAAATAACCATGACAAATGACTATCGCGTCATGTAAAACTTTCCCGCTAGATTCGTGGCTCAACACCTAGCGGCCACACGCGTCGCGTCATTATCCACAACGACAACACTTTATCTACACTTAACACCCCGATAGTTCTTTTGAATCGGCCCACAGTTGTAAATTGGTGCCTCTTACAATAACTCCGCCGGAATTACGATCACAGCTCTGTTGTTTGACATGTAAACATGATATTTGAACTGTTAAAGTTGTTCTATTGTTGGTATGTGATTTCGGGGCTTATACGGACATTTCAATGGATTGCCGCATCTGTTTCTTTAATCTATGGCGCTTTAGTTTTTTATTGGTGATTTTTTTACTCTAGGGTTTCAACTTTCACAATGTTTTTGTTCTCGTGTAGATAAGGGTTCAGCTCTGGTGTCAGAATTTTTAGGCTACCCAAACGCTGTCACAATTACCTACAGGCTTAATAAAACCTCATGAGTATTATATGTGAATGGATAGGATGGATATAAACTAAAGGATGAACTTAAAAATTAAATAACCGGCCAAGTTTGAGTAAGACTCGCACATAAAGGGTTCCGTATCATTATCCATAAAAACGAGCAAGATATCACGTTTGTTGCATGAAATAAATATTTATTTTAGTGTTTTAAGATTGGGCATTACCTATATGACTTTTTTTTTGTTTAACTACAGTCATGGTTTGGATTCGGCTAACATGAGTAATTTATTATGTAAACAAAAGAAGTGAAATAAATTATGATATGAACATTATGAAATTAATTCCATTAAGTGCTACGAAAACCCCATGTTATTTTTTTTTATTGGTGAATTAGCTTAAATGACGCTGCCCTAATTCGTAATTTTGTACTTACCTACCTACATCCTAAGTATCTGTATTTTTATAGTAAATCCTATTAAATAAGTATTGTATAAAATAATTATAAATTTTAACATAGAGTTTTGATTAAACCCCTTTTTATAATGAAGAATGTAAATAACCACACTTTTTGTATTCATGCTTATAAAAATGTAAAATCTTTTTATTTATTTTTTCGTATGTACCATTATTATTATTCTATTTACATTTGTTTAGGTAGGGTAGACTATTATTCAAAATAGACGTTATTCGATTTTTTGTTGAAATAACCCCATTCTCTTTGTAAATGTGTAAATAATGTAAATAAAAATGGAATTATAACGAAATTAAAAAATCTAGTCTAACATTAGTTCTAACGGTGCTAAGTATTGTAAATTAATAAATATTTAATAAAAAATAGGTTATTGTCAATTGCCGTGAACCCATACTAAGTATGGGAATTGAATAATATTGTTCAAAAGGATTGTTCCTTGTAAATGTTTCCAAATACAATGTCAAGCATTTATCAAAATTTATTGTTTTATTTCTACACACATTTAGTTTAAATATCCAGTTATTACAAGGTGACGTTGAATTGGTATCTTATCCTGAAATGGGGGGACTGGGACCATGATACCCTACAAGTTGTGAGAAGTGTTTCAAAACCTCCATGGTAAAAATATAAATCCACTCAAAATTGCACGTGCGATTGCTACGAGAGTTAACAAGATACTATAAATTCATTTCTAAACGCAGGTCGTTAATTTATGTACACTCGATTAAGGACGAAGTTCAACCATCCAGCTGTGCTAAGGCTATTTTCGAACGTAAACTTTACATGGCATTTCTTCAAAGAAAAACTAATAATTTAGTAAAGTCGTAGAAGAAACATTGTCTACCTCGGGGTGTAGATTCACCCCCTTTCGGGATAACATACTAATTCAAGGTCACCTTATATTGATTTTGAAACCAAAGCACACTGAATCGTTTTAGATGATTATTTTTTATCAATGGGAGTATGTCCGTTCAACTTAGAATAAGTACCTATAGAACCCCAATATACATTCGCAAAAAATACGTTTAATTGGTGCCGTATATTATGGCACCGTACGACGTTCGTGTGGCCATCTGTGTAAAGAGCTCCCAGGATATTTTTAGAGTGACTATTATTGCGCAGTGAAGTTATGCCACAACACATCAGAAAAGCAGCGTAGGTAAGAGTTCTGCCCCTCTATTACGATTGAACTAACAGCGATACTGACGCGCGTCTGCCGTTTAATTGCTGTTAACATTGTATGAACTTTGACAGCAGTTGAGCGGCAGACGAGCGTTCCCAGCTCAATCGTAATATTTTCTTGCTTAAATCGTCTTTGTCAACATTAACTTCTAAAAATGTCTATGACAAAGACAGCGGGTCTTCATCAACAGCTTGAAGACATCCAGAACAAAGGACTACCCCACAGAGAGCCACTTTGAGCGGCTCGCCTCCTGTATCCATCGGCTTCCCATTGGTTTTCACCAGGTCATCGGCCCACCTACGCTACGTCTTCTGGTTCGTGGTCATCACTCAAAAACTTTTTTCTCCACCGGTTCCCTATCGGGACAGCGAGTGTCTCACTACAATTAGGTAGGTACCTACCTACTAAAAACGAGCAAAATAGAGACAAGATACCCATTTTGCTGAAATCCATTAATAGAACTCCTAATAATATTCAGAACCTTCCATCGAGCGTCGTAAATCAATTAGCCGTCAGCATTGACAATAAGTTCGTAACTGTAGAATGTGACACAGTACAGATGTCTACAGTAAGTCAACTTTGGATATTGGTAAATCTACAGAAATCTTTTTAAATCATATAATTATAAAAAGTTAATTAGGTAAGTGTTAGTAGTTTTATAATCATACTTCTTCATAACAATCAAAACCCTACACTGATGTTTTTTGACAACATTCCTTACGTATCTCGTAGATAAATAGCATAAGATTAGTAGATGTGACACTGAATCGATATGGATGCCAATTACGATCATCATCATCATCATCATCATCATTATTAATAATGATAGTGATAATTATATTGATAATTATAAAAAAATAGAGGTCATTCATTACTTACTACATATCAACATAAAATAAGTAACAACATAATACATAAGTAATAACATAAATTGTAAATACCTGCTTATTGAATAAAAATTAAAAATATAGCTTGTAGACGTCCACTGCCGAACACATGACTCCGCTAGAGAGTGCCACTTTGAGCGGCTGCTCACCTCCTGCATCCAATCCGATTACGATGATTAGCAAAACAATTTATTTTGTTGTGTGATATTTTTAACAGAGTAACAAATTCCTTTCAAACGTGGATCACAGAAAATTTTGTCGCTCTACCCAAACATAAAATCGTAAGTTCCTCTACTGGTTTTACTATTCTGTGACACCGTTGTACATTACTCAATCTCAATTTAATCTATTGTAAACAACGATTTGTTATTCGATTAAAAACTGTTTGCAATGAATATTGATGGAGGTTTTGGGTTCCTTTTTGGTTCTCTTTGGTTATAGGGTACCCCTTTTAGGTCACAGGTCAAAGATTATAAAGCTCGTTGATAGCTCGTGAACATAATATCTCGTACAAACACGACTCACCTACAGGGCAGGGGCGAGGTAACAAACCGAAACAAAGTCATACGAAATTACAAAGGACAGAGCAGGATGGAACAAAAGACAAATTGGCTGTCCCACTTCCTCTCGTAGGATTGGCAGTTGAAATAAACTACTAATTTTCGTACGAGGGGAAGTTGTATCGTTAGTCAACTGGATTTATAGTCAATGTCACACCGTTACCGAATAAATCTTGGTTTGAGGTGGACCAAAATATATTTAACATGGCGGCATGTTTTTTTAAATGTAAACGATTGACTTGGCGAGCTAGTCGTTGACCTGATGTTAAGCATCTCGGCCGCCAATAACAGTTGCAGTGTCACTCGGAACTATAAAATGTAAAGTTTCACGTCACGCACTGGGCACGTCACCCTGAGACATCACACAGTCTAAAACATATTTCTAGACTGTGTCAGGTCATAAAGTCTCATTTGTCTAGTAATTTCAAAAGCTACAATACCCTACAAAAAGGAACACAGCAGTGCTTGCACACTACTGCTAGGCGGCAGAATAACTAGCAAATTGGTGGTACCTACCTAGATGAACTTTGCAGAAAAGTTCTACTACCTATGTAAAAAAGTTTCAATGGTAAGGTTAGCAGCTTAAGTTGCGTGCGTCCTACAATCCTACCCCGGATTCTAATTGATCTATCTCTATTTTAAACATTCTCTCAATAATCCCCACTAACTAGGCTAACTTTAATTAACTAATTATCGATAGTACTAATATCCGCACGGCATCATAATCTCTTGATTGATAGGTTAATATTGTATAGCTATAACACTGTAATATAACACTATACATTGTTCTACTAAAGCAATGTAATATCGTAAGATAGGAAGCATGCGGGATATGTTTCAGTAGATAACGGATGTGCAGCGATTTTATAATTATCTTGTTTGATTGCCAATTAATGTACTTAGATAATATCCGAAACGAAGAGATCCATGAGACAATTTAAAGTAACATAATATTATATTTATGAAGACGTCCACTGCTGAACATAGGCATCCTCCAGGGAGCGTCAATTTGAGCGGCTGCTTGCCTCCTGCATCCATCGGCTCCCCGCAGATTTCACCAAATCGTCGATCCACCTAGTGGGGGTCTGCCGGTTTGTGGTCACCACTCGAAAACATTTTTTCCCCATCGGTTGTCAATTCTACGAGCGATGTGGCCTGCTAGTGGTGGGATATTTTACTATAGCCGCAATTCTAGTTTCTGTTTACTCCACCAGTAGGTACATAAATTGACTATTCGATTTGTAAATAATTTCAGGAGTTTCATAGCCATGGCATAACAAACAAACTATAAACAATAATATGTACAAACGTTCAAAGGTCAACTCAAAATGTTAATCAGTAAAAATACCTCGCATTATTCCTACTTTATTCATCGTTCCCAAATATCTTAACATAATTATTCAATAAGTAGAATTCGATGTCTCAATTGCTAGAGATTTACATCCTATTTTACGTCAAGAAGACGAAGACAAATCGTCAAATATGGCGCCTCGACTTTTACGCCACATTATTAACATAAAACTTTAGCCATAAATACCTTTGAACTTATTATAATAAAGCCGGAAACGCAACATTTCAATTTGAAAAAAAATTCAAAAGTTCACATTTTTCCATAATAAGTGACCAAGGTTCCATACTGTATCTCTGTAACAAAAGGCATAAAGTTAAAAATAGAGATTGGACGTAAACTCGATAAGTTATCGTAACTTTGTCGTAATATGAACGATATCTGTCGTATATGTAACATAAAAAGTAGTAATGAGAATAGTCCTTGAGTCTTGAAATCTAGTTATGATTTCAAGACTCCAACTTGATCTGCTTCCATGGGTTACTTCATCAATACTGAAGATGACTAAACTACTATTATTTTATTTGTGTAATTACATGGGCTTTTTTATAGAATAAGGTTGGTCTAAAGCAGTCGAAAAGAATGTGTAACTAAAATATAGATTCTATGTACAAATCTGCTGGCATCAGCGGTTGATAAATTAGAGGTAAGCTAAACTTATGTCAGTAAACTTGTAAAGCTTAAAAAACAGATAATAGAATGAACAATGAACATTGGGACACCACAGTCAATGCTCATGGTGGTCTGTCCATCAAAAAAATTTCTGGAAAACTTAGCTCTTGCCAATATAATATAGCCCATTGTACCTTATGATGTGATTCTTATTTTTGTATGTTTACCTATATTTTGGGGTCTATAACGAGTTTTTTTTTTTTTTTTATTACATGGACAGACAAACAAGCAGACGGCCCGCCTGATGGAAAGCAGTTACCGTCGCTTATAGACACCTGCATCACCGGGGGCGTTGCCGATGCGTTGCCTACCTTTGCGTTGCCTAGATTTGGTACTGTTCCGCATAATCTTGATAAAAACAAGACTAAAAATATTCTTCCCACAGCAAGACTCTTTCATTCACCCCTCTCTATTATAGCAAACGAGGTGCATTGTATTTTATAATACTCAGTATGGGGTCGATTTACGACAATCGGGACACACCAGTGATTCCTATATCAGTTTTAGTGCAACGTTAAAATCGATAAAAGCATAATTCTTTATTTAAAATGCTGGACATTCGTTATCATAAATTGTTGTGGAGTTGTGTAAGTTATAGATAAGATTTATGAGTGGGTTCCCGAATGATTTGAGGTATATAGAGAAGGAGCGAGATAGATATAGACTACCTACATGATAATAATCGTTATGACGAGAAAAAGAGACCGCATTGATAGCTGTAACATAACACAGAGTGGTCCAACCTTCTCATATTGGAATGAACCTTGTCTCCTTATGACTGTTGATGCTTTTAAAGATTTATGGGCTTATTCAGATTTTTCTCTGAAAATGTTTGATGCATCTACCTTACCTTATATCAAAGTTTTGCTAATGGCCCAGCTAATGGGATGGTTTTACGCAAGTACTTCAATGAGAAATGAGGTTGAAAAAACTATAACACAATAAAAACACCTCCTCTCTTGCTGCTTGCTTATACCGCGATTTATTTAAACACAGGCTATAAACAATATTTTTAAGGGTTCCGTACCCAAAGGGCAAAGCGAGCCCTATTACTACGGCTCCGCTGTCCATCTGTCTGTCGGTCTGTCCGTCAGTCATCAGGCTGTATCTCATGAACCATGATCCGTGATAGTTAGACAGTTGAATTTTTCACAGATGATGTATTTCTGTTGCCTCTGTAATAATAAATACTAAAAAACACAAAAATCTTTTTTAGTTTATAATAATGGTACGGAGCCCCTCGTGCACGAGTCTGACTTAACGTGAAACTTAACAAGTCAATTTAAATTATTAGCATACACAAAATTGTACAGCTTCTAAAATGTTCAACGCAAAATCTGTTAAGATTAACGAAATTCCAAATTACTTCGTACTCCAAAAGCCTAACCTCATCAATTAGTGCTTATTAATTTAATTTGTTATAGGAAATTACGTGTCATGGCTGATGAAAAGCAATTCATCATAGGATTAGGGACGGCTCTTCAAAGGTACTTACTATTAAGTAAGGTGTTAGAGGTACGTTAACTCCGTCTTTTCACACTTCGCTGCATCATTAGAAAGTAGCAGTTTATAAATGAGTTGATGGGTCACATGGTAACATTATAAAAAGAATAGTGTTTTGTTTGGTAATGAAACTGTAATGTTTTATATAGATATAATCACCTAAAAAGTACTACAATGAAGGCACTGAACAGAATTATTCGTGGTAGTTTTACGAATAAATAAAGATTTTTTTCATCAACAACCTGAAGAGTTCCACTTCTGACGCCTTCTTCAGAGAGCACCTTTGAGCCACTACTCGCCTCCTTCATCCATCGGGTCCTCGCAGATCGTCAGTCCATCTAGTGGGGGAGAGCGGCCTACGCTGCGTCTTCCGGTTCGTGATCGCCATTAGAGATCCTTTCTTTCCCATCTGCTGAACAAAAGCTTTCCCCATCATAGGGGGAAGGTTTGTTGTAATAGGCATGATGACTACAATTAAAAATGAAGTAGTAAATATTGATTTCATAAAGAAGATTAAAAATGAATGCAATAATTGAAAAAAATAAGCAAAATCGGTAAATAAATCACGGAGTAATAAGCTTTTAAAGTTTCTACAGGAGGCATCTCCAGTCCCTTTCTCGCGAAACAGAGCGCCCCCACAGTTACTATGAAAAATCTACTCGTGACGTCACATGCCAAAGAGATTGTATGAAAAGCTACCACAGCTTAGTAATGAGGTACTATAACGACCTTCCTCTGACGTCACTGGCCGTTTGAGCTATCTCTTTCTATTCCAGTTTTTAAAATGCTTGTAACTTGGTTATTTTTTGAAATATCTAATTTTTGTTTCCACAAATGTTTATCTTTTGAGGAATATAATTTAATTATCAAAAAACAAAATTAGTCATCATGCCTATTAGTTTAGCAGGCGTCTTAGTGATCGCAATAGATTAAAAGGCAGATCGAGGCGAATGCTGCTCTCCATTTCCTGGATATTGGTGTGTGGAAAGAGATGGAGTGGTCCTATTCTTACACTAGGATCCCATGGTATGTGATCGTTGAGCTTTATTATTATTTATCAGATGTAAAGAAGCCGATGGACGATAGATGCTTGCTTGACTAAGCAGCCACTCAAAGTGGCGCCATAGGGCGCCACTTTGAGTGGCTGCTTAGCTTCATGCGTCGTTAAGCTGATGAAGATGATGAAAATGATGGTGGTGGTGGTGATGATGATGATTATGATGACGATGATGATAATGATGAATGTGATGATGATGCTGATGATGCTGATGATGCTGAAGATGCTGATGATGCTGATGATGATGATGACGATGATGATGCAGATGATGATGATTGTGATGGTGATTTTTCTTCTTCTCGTGTAGGCAAGTGGTCAGCACTGGTGTCAGTATTTGATGATGATGATGGTGTACTAGGAAGAAAATCAATCGCTCAGCGCTCGTAACTCAAATCACTCATAAAGGCTTAAACACACTTCAAACATGGCACGCTCCCATGTTTGCTTTAACACGTTTTTTTATCGCTAACACAATATTAATTTGACGCGGCTGACAAATTGCGCAAATAGTGTGACGGAGCCCTAGCGTGACGAATGTAGCGCGCTTAACTGTGATTTAATGATTTTTAACTTATAACTAGCATTTTACTTTCAATTTCATATGTAATCAGATACCTACCTATAACTGAGTTTATAACTAATTTTGTACGGCAAAATTTAACATTTTTAAGCTAGAAATTGAATTTAAAATGAGATCATCTGTCATTCGTTTCCATTCATATTGACAGCCGGGTAGCGTGTTATTATTAGCTGCAATAATATTATGATAGTGGTCAGGCACTAGCCTATTCGAGAAGAAGGAGCCTAAGAATTTTTAAGCCACCCAATAGCTTGGAAATTGGCTTAACAATTGTTGTCTTACGGAACGAGACAATCAGCTTAACGTGACCTCTATGTGTCATACCTATTATGTGCCTGCGTGAACTACAGCGTTCTTAGTGCTTAACTGTAAAATACATAATTTAGTTAAGTTGGTTGTGCATGATTTTTAGAGAAGTTTTGTTTGTTATCTGTTATTATCTCAGTGAGAATAGTCGAATCTCGTAGCTATCCAAAAATCTGTAACTGACCTTATAGCCTTAGACACGTTGCGTAACAGATGTGACCATGTCATCCTCCTTCATCATCATTTCAGCTATTCACCTGCTTTCTTAGTTTTCGTATTAAATATTGGCCTCACATAATCTAGATTTAAATTCTAAATTAGAACATTACTCGCATTCTTTTCATTTTCCATACATTTTGGTGATTCTTCATTCAACCGCCGAGGCGGACAGTCCTCTTTTTTGCTTTAACAAATTTTTTATGTTATCTGTTACTAACAGTTTAAAGTGCTATTTGTACCTCAAGTTATATTCACTACTAGTTGTTCCGTAAAAGTGCAATAGAGAACAAGTTGTGATCTTATTTTTCAGCATTTTGGACCATAACCATCTTAAATCTGTTATGGGCGACCGTATTGCTTAACATCAGGTGAACGACTAGCCCGTCACGTCATTCATTCCCAAAAAAAATATTGTTAAACGCTACAATAAACCCAGTTCACCGAGATTTACAGTTTCATTTCAATAGTTCCGGATATCCCACTAGTACCTACGTGTTTCCGTGAGTGTCCTCCCCTCTCTGAGCTACCGGGAAGAAGCTTTGGGGGGACCTCCGGGACACAGATTAAAATGGTTGCTTCACGTAGATAGCTAATTTAAACTAGAATTCCATAAAAACCAAAACGTACTTAACAAACGCCGCTTATGAAAAAATCTCAATACTTCATCAAAAGATTCGCTCATCAAAATCTCGTAAACTAGAAAGTGCACCAACAGAGGCTGTCAACTTAAGATGCCTTTTATATTTCCCGCCACTATCGAGGCTGCCGACAGCGCTCTATTGAAGATCGGAGTAGACTGCTTTGTCGGGAGCCGATACCGCGCTCTTGAGAGCCCTGACACCTATTGAGAGCAGCAACATTGTTGCAAACGTGCTTAGTTATCAGTTTTATCGGTAGTTTTTGTTGCTGTTTGAATTAGGTGAATACCTTTATAAATTTGCTTAAAGGAATATCTAGTAGGGGGAGAGAGAGCGAGGCAGCTGATAAGCCACACTGGTCTTTATCTAAACGGGTTCACTACATCTTACTAATGCAATTCAATTTCACGCGCAGTGATTGAAAAAGTAATTCCAATAAATTAATAATGTTGATGATAAAAATAATAATAAAATAAATTACTGTCAATTTTATGAGCACAAAAAAATATCAATAAAATAATAATGATATTGAAATATTCTCAAGTGTGAGCTCTAAAAATAAGTTTGTTAATGTCAACAACGATAATAAACATTCATCAAACATCTTTATAAACAAAACAAATTGTAAAAGAACTGTCGTAAACAAAGAACGCCCACAGATGTATATAAAATATGAACTTTCTCCGCATTTCCCATGATTTTTAGGATGCACTGACGTAGAGCGTCATAAACGGTGGAATTCCACCGTCACTATAAATTAGTGAGTGATTGAGTGGTGACCATCAAAAGTGGACGTGAAGAATTTAACACTTTCATAAATAATACTGGCAGTTAAAATTGACTGATGCCATTATGTCTAAATAAATAAATAAGTTTAGTACCCATCTCCTATCACTAAAAATAACCTAAGAGGTGAGAGTAACAACCTTATTATTTGTGTATGGCTTGCGTTGAAGTGGCTGAACTGGTTTTAATGAAACTTTGTAAGCAATTTGCTAACTCCTGAGAGCAACATAAGACGTAAATTATGCTGGAAAATTAACGCATTTATCTACGAAGTCATCACCATCAGTCATCTAGAGTATTCTAGAGAGTCATGTTCACACAACGAGTACGAAAAATATCGTAAAGATATTATGTTAGCCGAGTAATTACTCCCCTCCACAGCTATCGCCCATGGCAAAGGACGACTATTTTTATGTTAATATTAGTTTAAATTTAACAAATGTATGAGAAAATGGGACTGAGTCATGTAACTACTTATATTGAGTCAGATAGGTACCTATCTACAACGTCAGCTCTGTCAAACTCAAACAGAAACATAGCTCAGTAGACAATGGATAAAACGCGGCCCGCATGCACTGTTTACTCGGCATTAGCACGCTATCAATAAGGACGCAATTAGCGTCCAGTATTTTTAAGTTGATATTAGTTTAAATTTAACAAGCGTATGAGAAATTGGGGCTGAGTCATGGTAATTATATTGAGTCAGAAAAGTACCTATCTACAACGTCAGCTCCGCCAAACTCTAACAGAAACAGAGCCGGTAGACAATGGATAAATCGCGGCCCGCATGCACTGTTTACTCGGCATTAGCGCGTGCTCCGGCCCGGTTCTGGTGCGAGAGCCCACTGCACAAATACTTACAGAATATAGTATCTCAATAGGCTATCTGTGATCGTTAAGCGACATTTTTTTTGCTATTTCCTTCTCTTTCTGCAATCGGCTACGCCATGAATAGAAGTGTATGTGTATATTGGTCTTTTCTGAGGGTTTAGGTCCAATGATCTCATACCTGTAGTATCATCCCACGGCATTTGAAGTTGGATTTCCCTGACCCGGTATAGGACCAGAATTGGCAGACCTCATTTTAAGTGTCAGTTGACGATCTAAAAACAGCCTATTGAGGTACTCGATGACGTAAGTATTTGTGCAGTGGGCTCTCGCACTATTCCCTGTTGACACACTATCGATTTACTGATTGGTGCGTATCGTAACTTTACTCTGTTGTTGGGGCTACTTTTTGAAGATAAAATGATTCCCTTTAACTAATTGTGCTACTTATGCAACTACATAATATAACAAATAAATAAATAGTAAAAGTGATTTAAAGTTTTGCCTCGTCACCAGCCCAATACCCTTTCCCACTGATGGGACACGAGCCTTCTCTTAAAAAGATATATTCAAAAGTCAGAAGTCAAAAGTAAAAAGTAAGAAATATTGCAAATCAGCTATTTTTAGCACTTTTACAAGCGTATGCCATAATGATAGTCCACCATGCTGGCCAAATGTAAAATAATGGGTGACGTCACATAATATCCTCGATCTTTTTAAAATACTTACTTGAATAATGCTGAGTTACATATTTACGTAATTTTTTTTTATTATTATGTAAAAATGGAGAAAAATGGAATAAATGTTATTTTCTTTCTTGGTGCCGGGCCGATGGATGCAGGAGCCAAGCAGCTACTTAAAGTGGCACACTCTGGGGGACACCTAATCTTCGGACTGTTGATGATGATGATGATGATAATGATGATGAAACGATGATGAAAATAAAGTCAGCTTTTTATTGCAGTGCCATTTTTTAATAAATACTAGCTTTTGCCCGCGGCTTCGCACGCTTGTGTTATGTTATTTTTACGTTATAGTCTAATAATAGATCATGCATTTCGTACCAAACAACAAAATCCAATAAATCTTCGAAGCTGAGCACAGTAACCTGTATTAGCATAGGTATAGGTATAACCCAAGCATAGCCGCGAATGGAAGCTATTTAACCCATTATCTAAAATTAAATGTTTTGAGTCTAATATAGATTTATAACAGTAAAAGAAGTTTCAAACAAAAAACTACAATTTTAAAGATACTACTTCATATTACAACAAAAAGAAATCATCATCACTTCACTCGGGAATTTAACAGAAGTTTCAGTAAATTTTGTTTAGGTAGTAGTGACCTAAGCAGGCAGGTACAGTTTAGAAAAATATGGAAGAATCACACACGATGATCCTGTTTTGCTTAGTTTTACATATTATCCGCGCGCTTTTTGTTCCATTTACCACATTTTTTATGTTCTTAAGTTTGGCTCCATACGAATTGAGTACCTACACATAGCCAGTGTCAATAATAAGTTTATAAATCGCGTACATAATTAATTTTCTTAATACTAATTAGGAATTACAAATACTAAACCACCACTCCTTAAAGAATCGACAGTAATAATTATTATTATATCCACTATTTTCCACGCTGTCTCATTCCCAACACCTACCTAGTGATGAATATGAGGAAGTAGGTTAAATCGTCATTACATAATTATTAATTACTTACACCCAAAGATGTTACTTACCTACTATAACTATAACCTTATTGAAGTAACCGAGTAATCAATCGTTTTCTGCTCCCGTTTATTTAAAAGCCCACAGAATCACAGATCTAAAATGTTTTAACTATTAAAACCTTATTTCAACATGTAAGAAGAAGAAGAAGAAGAAGAACAAATCAAAAACAGTCAAAAACGAACGTTACGCGCCATGTTGTTAATTCGAGGATACAATTTTATTGCCATAATGAATACCTACATATTATTATATCTAAGTACCTAACCTTTTTAAACATTTTTCATATAATATTTCGTATCATCTAAATACAAATTATAGCACGCACGCCGGCTTACTTTAATGCCAAAATAATAAAGGTTTTCAAATGCGTAGCAATGGTAAGGGTCTATAACTTAAGTAGCTGTAAGTACTACAGGGGGTCTAGCAAAGCTACCGACCACTAACGCTAACGCCAAACGCTAACTCCAAAACTGTATTGAAATGACATTAGCTGTGGAAAAGTAAGCGATTTGCGAAATGTCATCCTAGTACATTTTGGAGTTAGCGTGAGGCGTTAGCGTTAGTAGTTGGTATCTTTGCTAGACCCTCTGGAACCTTAAAACCTCCTTGGGTTCGATCAAGAAAAATAATTTTATATACCTAATTAGAATGGTAACGTGTAGAAGTTTATGTAAATAATACATTTGACCAGATCGCCAATAAAGAACATTGCTCCCGCCAAAACCATATAAATCGAAAACTTAAATAAAAATGTAAGCTTCAATAATGGCTAAATATGATAATCGCGTGAAGCCTTATGAATAATTATAAAAAGTCTAAGTACCTACCCTTTTAAACAGTTTTCATAAAATACTTCCTATCATTGGCTAAATACAAATTTTGTCTAATGCCAAAATAAAAAAAGGTTTACAATGCATAGCAAAAGCAAGGGTCAATAGGCACAGATTACTGAATATGTTACTACTAAAGGTTAAGCAATAAGTACTATAAACACAATTTTAAATACTTATTTCGAATGGTAACGCGTAGTAGATTTTTGAAAACTAATACATAATACCAGTTCGCCAATAAAGAATTTTGCCCTCGCCAGAACGCAATAAATCGAAAACATGAATAATAATTTAGTTATGTTTCAATATTGGCTAAATATGATATCGCGTGAAGCCTTAATACTTATAAAAAAAAGTCTAAGGAGTTTTTAGTTTTCGAAATTCCTTGTTCTCTGTGTCGTGCTCATATTCAAGAAGGTTCTCATACCTATCCTCTTTTTTAGTTTGGACCACAGATTAACGAAAAAACTTATCTATAAGTAAATACATTATGACTTCCTTGGGTATAGACACTTACATAATGAACACATTGTTTTTCTCTAATCTGCATGCGTCGAGCGCAAAGTTATCGCGCGATGTATTTCGCCGTAGCCCGAAAAGCCCGCCCGGTAATGCAGGCGCACCAATTGTTATTTACTGTTGTAAAACATGCATTAAATTACTTTCTTAGTGCAGTGGGGATTGTTCAGAATGAAATACAAAAATATAGGAGTTCCGTACTCAAAGAGTAAATCCTTATTACTAAACCTCCGTCTGTCTGTCTGTCCACCAGGATGTACTCATGAATCGTGATAGTTAGACAGTTGAATTTTTCACAGATGATATATTTCTGTTGCCACTATAACAACCGTGATCCGTATTCAAAGGGACAGATAAACTGACAAAAAAAAACTGGTTTTACTTCATATTGATAAGGAGTTATAAATTAAAACTATTAAAATTTATTTTTGTAATCGCAAATAATACTCTCACAGTTTGTAAAACATATTTATTTGTCGACATGCAATATAACGCTACTGCTTCCTCCATTTCATTTAGCCCACGTCGGTCGCGCAGCAGGCAAACAAATTGACTGTGTGTCCGGGTTGGGGCGCTACAAAAACATCGAGGATAGTCAACAGAGGTTTTTTTGCGCGCCAACTCAACAGCGAAGGTTCGGGCGTATATGAAACCGCGCCATAATAGTAACCAGAGTTTTTTCTTTAATCTGTGCATCCGGATAAACCCAAAATAAAATTACCGTCAGTAGCAGTGTAACCTTTTTTTTTTCTCTCATCTATGGTTAGTAGCCAAAATATAACTTACCTTTTGACACTATTTGACACTGGCTAAATACCTACACTATGTGTGGATCCAAAATATAAGAAAAAAATTTTACCTTGAGGCCTTGAAGCGGCCATCTTGTTAAAATCCCGTTCCGTTTTATAATGAAATCTTAATCATTTTCACCAAAAAAAAAATTAACGATATATAAAATTTAATATATCCTATGTTTTGCGCCGGGTTTTTCTAAGCTTATTAGTGAAAACCGCATGAAAATCCGTTCAGTATTTTCGGACTTGTGCCATAACAAACAAACAAACAAACAAACAAACAAACAAACAGACAAAATGTCTAAAAAGTAGCTTAACGTGATCAGCGAAAAATTTCAAGCCAACCTGTGTCATTTTTTTTTTGATATCTGGCATTTACAGATTTTTTTATCTCTACAGTTTTATTATATGTATAGATATAGATAATTAATCCTCTCTGAATATAAAAAAAACAAATGATATATATAAACCGGAACAATAAAATAGCTAACTTACCATAAAGTAACAACTGCCAAAGTCAAAAGAACATTACGAAAACTTTTCACCGTTAACCTTAAATCCATTATCATTTTTCATTCGAAACTATCTGACCTCATAAACTACTTAAAGGTAGAATGCGTGCGCACAAACAATAGGTGTAAGCAGTTCTGACCTCCAAACAAAAGTTACTAAAAGAACAAACAATAAGTTACTAAAGAACAAACTAAAGTAACAATAAAAATGTCCATGGCGTCACCAATAATGAACGTTATTATATCTATTTATCAAATGACATATGGAAATGAAAGCCATGATACGTTACGCTAAGGATTGCCAAGTTTGCAGTTGATTTAAAAAAACGATGGCCACTATAATATTTTTAAATAAAAATAATATATCGCCCATATAACATATTGTCCAGATAGGTCCAACTTTGACAAAGAGGTCGCATGAAGAATTCAACTCGGCAGCGGACAGCGTTCGGGATACTTCGACCTATAGTAGATCCAGTATATTTTCGTCCAAAATACTGCCTAAAAACAAAGGTTTTCAATTAGTGTCCTCCTGATTATAACCTGAGTCTTTTCAAGTCCAGAGTGAATGTGAATCTGATGGGCAAACGTGCCCCACCTTAGACAGATTCGTCACTTACTTCGATACGTCCGTGAGTTGTAGTCAAATGTATGCCCATTTTAGCATAAAAAAGTGTGTGGGTGATGAGTTTTAAGAACCTTTATCCTCTTTTTTGTCCTCTTTTTTATTTTTTAAGGATCTAAAATCACATGCATTATCAATCCACTACAGTAATCCTTACTCTGTTAAAGCCACTTACTACTAGAACCAAACAGCAAACCACGAAACCGATAAAACTTCCACGAGTCTTGTTGTTTGCGAGAGCAACTGTACTTCGGGGAGGACGCTAAGATACAAGTTGTTGACTAACTGGGGCAGAGACGTACACTTGTTGTAGGAGACTGTTGGTTTAGTCAGGTATGTGGACTGATTCGTTGGTATTTTAAACGTGCTTAGTGGTTGTCAAGCCTTTGATTTGTCAAACTGTAGGTTTAATATAGCTGATGCTCAGGGTTGGGTCAATTGTGAGACTCGTGCAGCAAAATCAAAGCAAAGTAAAAATGTCAAATAATTTAAAATAATTACGTTTGAAAGATTCTCGGGTGGGGATCACGAACCGGAAGACGCAGCATAGGCAGGCCCCCACTAGGTGGATCGCTTCAGAATTGCGGGGAGCCGATGGATGCAGGAGGCAAGCAGCCACTCAAAGTAGCGCTCTTCGGGGGAGGCCTCTGTTCAGCAGTAGACGGTTTCAGGGTAATGTTGACGACGGTAATGTTTTAAGATGCGATAGCCCTAATATGCATAATAATATATACATAAGGAATAATAATTATTATTTTTGTAAAATACTAATAGCAAGGAAATTCCAGAATCCTAAAGAACATTTTTTACCATCACAACTATAAATGTACAATGTACATGGTCTTACAACTGAAACAGTAGATCCAGTCTAAAAAGTATTTAATCGTGGTCCTTGTCATTTCGACTTCTATGAAATATAACTTAGAACTACTAGCAAATAGAATCGACACCAATAGTCTCCAACGAAAACTGGTGAAACCGCGGTATAAAGCTATACCACTTCACTATCGGTTTAACATTGATGCCATACCAGATTGGTACACAAAATAAGTAGGTATGCTAACACAAACCGGTTAACCAAACCGATTACCCATACGTTTCGTTTCTTTGTTATCGATTTTTTTATTGTTCGTGTGACAGTGCCATTCCGTTATCGATATCGTTACAATCGAGATTTGTTTTATATTTTATTGGTACATGCCTTCAGGTTGTGACCTTTGTACTGTTTTCGCTAAGTTCATGTGTGACACAAATCGAATTTATTGCCAGGTACATAATGCATATCCACATAAACATTTTTAAAGTTATGGTTAGTTTCAATGAATTCCACAATATTTTAACTGTATTCCAAATAAAAGAAAGAGCTTACTTCTTTAAATCTGTTCTATAGCTTTTTTGTAAAATATTGAGTTTCTTTTTCTGTTCATCACCAGCATCAGCCTGAAGACATCCACGAACATAGGCCTCCCCTAAAGAACGCCACTTTGAGCGGCTGCTAGCCTCTTGCATCCATTCTCCTTTATCATCATCCTTTTCTGTTGCTAGGACAAAAGAAGGGGAATTCAAATGATGGAATGAAAGCAGGTAGCTACTTGATAGACATCAGCCCAAAGTCGTCCACTGCAGAATATAGGCTTCCTCATAGAGCACCACTTTCAGTGGCTACTCGCCTCCCGCGTCCATCGGTACTCCGCAGAATGCCCGCCCCTTACGTCAAAATTCATAAATAAATAAAAATTATAGGTGAGAACTTGGGCACCATCTTGCCTTGCCCCAAAGTTGTATCTTGAACTTTAATGTGTAATAAGGATGGATTATTATCCGTTAAGTGTTCGTGAATGTGCACGAGTGTTGGCAAATGGTTTCAAGATCATAAAATCATGCATTTTCGTTTTTGCTTCAACGGCCTTTTTTAGAGCCTTCAGTAAAATTTCCACCATTTTACTGTTGGCGTTTTGACTGACAAAATATGACTTTGACTTGACATAACCGTACAAATTTTACTCACTTGACATTGGCAGAATTATTGCAAAAAACCGATAGAAAGCCATTAAAGAAGAAGAAGTTAACTGATGGAATACTGATTATTTCCAAGCTCAACTATCTAGATTTTAAGCAAGTAAGCTTTTAGTACGATCCCTGCGATCCTAAAATAGTCAAACTATGAAGATTCAACAATCCACAGACCCGCTAAACGTTTCGGAACAGCTATTATAATGTAAACTACTTGTAAACCAAGTGTTCGTTTACTCTATTGTTTAGTTAAGCGTTCATTTGGAGCATTCATAATATGAGATTGCGGCGTTATGTTCGGGTTGGTTGCTTAGATAAGTATTATTTTATCTATCTAGGATATGTATTAAGATCACTATTATCTTATTTAATTTTGCACACATTGATATAGGCTGTCACTTTTTTTAAAGTATGTAATGAGGCGTTTTATTAAAAAGAATACATGCCATTATACTTATAGTTTGACCACAACTTCTGTCGCTGTCACTGTTTCAAGCTAAGCTAACAACTGTAAGTTCTTTCTTTCTATATTTGAAATAGTACATATCTATTTCCTCAACCGTCTAAGCCTATCTTAGAAAAGTACAAGTAGAAAATACACTCACTGAAAACAATTGTTACTCTAGAGTCTGGTAAAGGTAACCCTGCAGTGGAGTATTTTGGAACCCCCTAAAACTTTTTCATATAGCAATCAGGTTTTTACGTCATTATCTGTCAATTTCATAACATGTCAGTGTATTAAGCAAAAATGATTTCAAGATCATAGAAACATGCACTTTCGCTTTTGCTTCAACGGCCGTTTTTAGAGCCTTCAGTAGAATATCCACCATTTTACTGTTGGCGTTTTGACTGACTGACAAAATATGACTTTGACTTGACTAACCGTACAAATTTTACTCACTTGACATTGGCAGAATTATTGCAAAAAAGCGATAGAAAGACATTAAAGAAGAAGAAGAAGAAGAAGCAGCAATTTGAATTTTTTGAAAGTTTGAGTTTTCGAAAAGAAGTAATGGTTCAACCAATCAAAAATGTTAAAAGTTTTTTGAAGTATGCACTGTGTTACCATATACAAGATTTTATATTACACCAATTTTTAATCACTGCCGAGTTAGCTTTGTCAGACTATATGAGTTCACTCGAGTGGTTTTGACAGTTTCTGGTATTTGGTTCTGCGCCATCTAGTAGCAAGAGCGGAACTAGTGTTATTTTTAAAAACGCCTCTATTGACGATGTAGTACGCTCGCCTAAGCGTGTTCATTCTTTCTTTAACAACATTCATATGAGGTATAGCTATTCTGAAATAAAGACGCTGCATTGCATAACAAGTTAGTATTTTGTGCAAATTAGCGGGTACTCCACCAAACAATTGTAATTTCACAATAAGCAGAGCTTATAGTATTAAATTGACAAGTGACAGCTGAAATTAAAAGATTAACATCATCATTAACACCTCGTTGACAAGTGAATGGGACAATAGCTGCATGTCACCTATTGCCCAATAAACATGCTTTCACAGTAAAACCGGTTGTTGAATTACTTTTCAATTAGATAAAATAGTTGTCGTTAATTTATTATTACCGTTGAAACATACTAGAAATAGAAATGCAACTTGCAGGCAATTAAAATAGTTCTAGAATGGCAATGAGCAGGCCACATTGCTCGTAGAACTGACATCCGATGAGGAAGAAAGGTTCTCGAGTGGAGACCTTTAGGTGGACCGCCGATCAGAGGAAAACTGTCGATAGATCCAGGAGGCGAGCTGCCATTCAAGGTGGTCTTTGGGGAGGCCTATAGCAGTGGTTTTTATGGATATTGTTGTGCAGGTTGATGATGATGATGATAAAAATAATTAAGATAACACTTTCTAAGACAATAAAAAACACTCAAAATTAATGCTCTATTCCTGTATACTTACAATATTATTATGTGTACGTACTGTATCGCACAAGAATATTATATCCACCCCGTCGTCGCCGCCCAAGACACGTCTTGAGCAAACCGGGGTATCCTATAGCAGCCGTTGTTTCGGCTGCGCTAGGATCACCGGACTAGTCAAGCCCTTCTGGCTCAGGTACCGATTTCGGCACCGGTATAGGATACCAGCGTAACACAATCAGACACCGACCCCACCGGCAAGGTCGACGTACCCCCGTAGGTTAGCTAGAATGATCGCGTCTTTCTATAGGGCCAACTCCAGCGGACGTAGCCTTCTTGATCCTCTTATCCCGGCAACAGCCCAAGCCGAGGCTCGCACCCCAGGGGTGCCCTTGAGCTGGTTGCCCCCCACTTTTATCGGCTGGGTGCCTTAAGCGCCTGCCCTCCCGCTCGGTGACGCTGTAAAGGTCGGTAGAGACCAACAGCATTAGCCCGTTCAAATAAAAATAAAGAATATTATAAATCAAGTAAGTACCACAATGTGGTGAAATGAACTTATATGTCATGTAAGTTCATTTCAATCTATATGTACCTATCTATTTATTCACTTGCATTGCATCATTTATTTTTTTCTAATGGTATGTTGTTGAGCGTGCATGATCGTCAGCAAAGTCTAACAAAGTTATACTTTCTATATTTTGTCTCCACCATGTTCTAAGACTAAAACAACTCTTGTTTATTTATTGAAGAAATAAATAAAACAGCAGCTGTCCGACTACTTGCAATCTTTCTAAAGAATATAGACAAACACTGACAGCGCAACAAATATCACCATAAATTGTAGACGGGCAACAACCAGCTTCAATGTGAAAGTCCTAACCCGTAGCTGACGAATGGCCCATAAATATTCATCGTCCGTTGTTGTGACAGCTCAATGCAGCCTCTTGAGCTGCTCGAGCTTGAGCGCATTTGTCATTGGTATTCTTTATTTGAAGCTTACATTGTTCGAGACGCTTCTATTTTTATTGTTATTCTATGGCTGGGTTGGTAGTTGGATCGGTGATCGAGTTGTAAAATGTGGTTTTACTGTTTATACAATTTTCTATAATAAGTCTGTATATATAATAGTAATGTAGGTATGTTATTTTCTTTGTAATGTTATGTTTGCATAAAGCGTAACTGTGTGTGTATCAATAATGGTGTCAGTATGTTCAGTGTATATGATGAGTATTTTTTGCAACATGAGAAAAATACTATTGATAACTGATGAGAAAGAAAGGTTCTCGAGTGGCGACCATGAACTGGAAGAAGCAGCGTAGGCCGGCTTCCACTAGGTGGACCGACGATATGATAATGTTGTACTTAGAAAGACGTTCCATGTAATAGTTTTTTTTAGGTTTTGAGAAGATCCGGAAGACATCATCGTGAGAAATTTGATGACATCAGATAATGAGGTTTTTAAATGACCTCATTGAGTTGTGTTTTTTGGAAAACCCAATTAGCCATTAGATCCGCATATTTTTGTGCGTGAGATACGTCTTTAAGATTCTAATAATTTTACATAGGTTACTTAAAGATGAAAGGGATTCCTCTACTCTTAATCGGGAAATTATTTGTTTAGATTGTATTTAGTTTTTTAGCTTTAACTCTTAAACCTTAACATAAGTCAATATTCAATATTTCTTTTTAGTTTCAGTCTATCTGTCCGTCCAACCTGTAAATGGCTCGAACAATTTATTGATTATGCTTGAAATTCTAACTTTTTAAATATTTTTCCGTCTTTTTAAACGAATTCACTGAATTTACCCGTTATTTATTATAATGTACTTGATTATATATGTTCCATGATTTTCTTATACCGCTTTTCTATCAAACCATACAATAATAAATACAACTAGAAACTATATCATTCGCGATATAAGAGTTAGTCGAATAACTCGACGATTCCTCTATGCAGACGACGTTCGGGCAATATAGAGAGATGCCCACCAACCAACCAAAACCATACAATGTTAAATATCAAAGATTTATAGATTTTTGTACTAAATAACTCATTAAAATTATCATTATTATCAGATTATTATAAACTCTTTACTTATAAAACCATACCGTCGTTTTTGGCTACCCTGTGATTGTCACCCAATATCTTTCATGAAGTAACTAACATAGTCTAAAGAGGCTTAATTTCCAACCTTTCATAGCAATAATTCCCACCTAAATGATGATTACATAACCAAATCTAGTCAATTAATATAACTGCTTAATTTCATTCTCGGAGTTTCGCTAAACAAGCACGTCATGTTATTTGGCACGAAATGTGGCGATCAGCGAACTTACTTCTGTGTTTAACAGCTGAATTTCATGATTACGTTATTTTACTGTCAAGTTTTTAGTGTAAGTTGAACAATGATTGACCTAACTTTACTTGATAGTTATTACTGTACTGGTAGTACTGCTAAAACATGAAAATGATTTTTATTTTTTAATTCCTTTTTTAGTTTGTCCTACAGGCTAGATAGTAGGTACTGTATTCCGGCTTAAAGGGCATTGTAGACAGTGAAATTACTGGGCCAGTGAGATTTTATTACCTGATTACACAGTGTAGTAATCTGATTACTAGACTGTGTGATGTCTCAGGATCACGTGCGCAGTGCAGTGTCCCGCGAAACTCGATTATTATAAGGTTCCGAGTGAAACTGCAAATGTTATGGGAAGCCATGTCGCTTAATTTCAGGTGTACGACTAGCTCGTCACTTCACGAAATAGTTTTGTTCAATCAAAGATAAAAAAATGCAGAAGGATGACTTGAGAAACAGCAAACTCCACTTCAACCAGCCGGCACTCCTGTTGAGTTGAGTTGCACTTCTGCCGGTAGAAGTTTGTTTTAACGGCTCAAAGCAAGCGTTAGCTTTAGGCAGCTGTTACGTTCTCAAGATGGTGCCAGTTTTATAACCTGTTCTTTACAAGTTTCTGCTTTTATAATAGTCTGTTAAAAGATTTTTACAACTGAAATTTCATCGTTCTTTACATCTGCGTAATTTTCAAAAAAATAAGTTACCGTTAAGTAACATCTTTCTCTTTCAAATTACTACACAACTACTGTATTACTATAATCTTATATCCATGCCCCCATCCCGTTTTTCAGTAAATTTGAAAACAACATTACAAATGGACAATTCGAGAAGTAATTAATCACCAACCTCATCCAAAATAAAATCAAGGATTCCCTTAATCCTATATTAATTTACAACCGTCCATCTAATGACCTAACAAACTATACATACGGGTTACAATCTTGTCATTTTAACAGGAACTGAAAATTTCTTCGTTTTTTGAACAAGCTCGATAAAAATTTATTATGACAAGGTGTTTCGTGTTTTTTGTAGTTGTTTGTTATACCATCGATTTGTTAAATGCCAGAGCGATTGTCCTAATTCCATTAGGGGCATTAGAGTAATAGAATTGGATTCAATACGATTCGATGGTAGTTTTGGTTTGTTTCGAGTTGCTAAGGTTATTTGTCTATTTTCGTTTGAACTTTGAAACTGAAGGGTTTCGGTGAACTACCTGTTACTATGCTCTGCACTAATTGGACTGTAAAAGAAGTTTTGTTAACTAAAGGCCGGAACAAAATGGACCCTTCTTATTTATCTTCTAACATTGCGATGCTAAAAAGATATTTTCGGGGAAATTCGATGCTATTTTTCAGGTTAATTGTTACAGTCCTTTCAATTTTTTTAAACTTAGTTTTGGTGATAGGTATGGTAGCAGGCATAGAGTTATTAAAAAAAGAAGGAGGGAATCCCGTCTGATCCAAAACTGAAGCACTCTTAGGAAGCCGGAACGCTTCGTATGTACGAGCGGAATACGCACACACTCACATCATATGTAGCCGGTCGCCCTACTTTCATCTGACACACATATGTAATATGTCCACCATTTTGGGCTTCAGTTCGATCTCAATCAAAACTCAATCCTTCTTTTTTTATTTCATCCATGGTAGCAGGTAGGTTACATCGCAGCCAAAACCGACAACTGATGGGGAAAGAAGGTTATCGAATGGCGACCACTGGGTAGCCCTTTACTAGGTGGATTGATGTTCTGGCTGAAACCTTAAGGAGCCATTGAATGCTATCGGCAGGTCCTCAAAATCTGTTATAGTGGAGTCTGGACCCGTGGAGCTCTATGGAGAGGCATACGTTCTGCAGCGGATGACTTCTCGCTGATGATGATAATGTGTTAATCTAATAGATTTTTAGACAACTTATAATTTCTAAAACCAAAAATCAAATCTTTCTGTACCCTAGATCGCAGATTGCAAACTCCTACGTTCGGTGGAATTTATTAACGTCGCTGGGTACCCTGCGAAGAATTTTTCCTTGACAAGGGTCTGGAGCCTGGCTCTAATTGAAAGCGGAACATTTATGGAAATGTGCTTATAATATTATGTTGTGTACTCGCCTCTAACAAGTACAAACCATTTCAGTAATAAAGCTACATTGATAAAATTTCATCTAAATCTGCTTAGATTTAGATGATCACTTTTTTATGGCATGCAGGTTTACTCATACTACGAGTATAGTAAAGATTGGGACTACATTGACTTTGACTTAACTCAGTATTTTATTTATTTTTATATCAACTGAAGGCTAAAGTTAACTAGTTATCATGTCATTTGAGCTCCATTATGTCTCATGGAATCATCACAAAACTAGTATCTTGGTACTATTTGGTACTTAATACCAGTATGTTCCGTACTTCAAGTGAATTCATCATACTTTAAGCTTTAAGCTGAATTCACGTAATGTAGACTGATAGATTTCTCAGGTTTGGTACTTATAAGATTCTGGGTAAATGGCTTTCCATGGCGCGTGTTATTGTAGATGATTTCACGCTTGCGGTCAGCCACGCACAGATGCACATTCGGTGCGTGTCGGTTTGCCTTCAATGCCATTTTGTCATTTCAAAATGACAAGGGAAAGAGAAGCGTTGCAAGTCTGACGCTAGGTATTGACTTGTGCTGGATTCGACGTATTTCTGTTTCTATAGATGAACTCTTCCTATGATGTGTTGATGCTGGTCTAGATTTGGTGTTTTATTACGCAAGCACGCTGTCATCGTGTGTTAGATATTGCAAACAGGCTTATGGGCTACCTGATGGGAATTGGTCTTCGCTTGCAGCTTGTGTGGGTTCTACAATATCAAACTAGAGCGGAGAAGTCACTAATTCGTCGTTTTGAAGAAGTCAAAAAGGAAAGACCTTGGAAAGTTTGTTAACTGTTTCATAGGTATATAATATCTGGACCTGACATCAATGGAAGAATGATACTCTGTCACGCTTACAAATGTGTGGGTAAAAATTTGGGGTAGTTTTTGACGACAGCCAACAATTTTCTGCTTTTGAATAAAAAAAATTCTTTTGAAATGATGACCTCAATTTGAAAGCTATCATTTCACCTAATGAGAACATGTTTGTAGGGGAAAACTATCTTTCCTGCGAGTGGTATGAAATATTAGTTAGACTTTATCTTGTCACCATGTTTTTTTTGGTTCTGTCGATGCCTCTGAAACAGCTGAGAAGCGATGTGTAAAAGCTTATAAAAGTACGTCAATTTTTACAGGACCAGGTTTGCTGCTGAAAGGAAAATCAGTGAGTTCCTGGTTAGTTACGAAGCGGCTATTATCATCCCCAGGAGTCAGTTGAACTCTTTCTTCTTGGTGGAGTTGACAGTGCAGACTGACCATGCTGCGATCATCTTTATGAACAGCACTGTCTGATCTTGGCTCGCCCACAAAACACAAAATATGCTCGGCTTAGCTTCTCATAACTAGCATGACTTCGTTTGACTTGAATTAACTTGGCTTGGTTGGTCAGGGACATCAATACTAGACTGTGCTGATAACAAAGTAAAGTAAAAAACTTATTCGTTTCCCATTGAATAAACCCCCCTGACAACCCTTAAAATAGTAAGCATGAGCCCTTATTGCAGAGTGATCTCTAACTATAACAAATTGCCGGAAGATATTAAATCCGAATCAGAAGATATGATGTTCACAAGACGACTAAAATCATTTTTGCTAAAAAAAGGCTATTACTCAGTCGAAGAATTTAAAGCAGATAAACTTTAGTTCGCTCGGTCCTGTTACACTCGATGTAGGAAATGATAAAAATTAAAAGTATTAATATCAAAGTAGGTAATATTAATAATTAATCTAACAATTGCAATATAAAATTTATCCCGTTTTGAAATTTAGTTAGAATGATGACAATAATAATATATAAATTGACCTAAATTGTATATAAGATGACGAAATTCAATTAAAATATGTATAATTTGCTATTTTTATTAGATATAGATATGTACGCTCCAGCTCCACCCAGAAGTGCAACGCCCTCACAGGGCTCATACAATGAAATATGTAGGACTAGGTATTTAGTTTTAGTTACACTAAATGACATTGTATGAAAGCATGTAATTAATAAATAAATAAATAAATAAATAAACTACCTACGGTTCCCATGCCTGCCTTTGTGGACTGTCTCAATTTCTCTTCTTCCCATTCCCGCTTCCATTCCCGCTCCTGCTCCGGCATCACCCTACCACAATCCCATCACGCACAGCGGTAATTTGTACGTTTTTTTGTTATGTGCGTGCTGGCCGAGTAATTGTTAGTATTAATTCAGAACCGTGTTATGTGGAGCACGCGATGTGGGCCACTTTCAGCCATTGTAAGGTTACTGGACATCGTTAGGCCGGTTTATGGTGTAGGTAATGGCGGAAATGATGCATTTTCTCTTTTATCTGTGGAGTATATGCAGTGTTGGTAGGGTATATAAAAATATTATTAAATTAAAGACTATATATTAAGGCGCTGAATGCTCCCAAATCGACTATTTTGAACGTGATTATTTCAAAACGTATACCATTTACAGGATTGAAAAAAATGCACGTTAATACTCGTCATAACCGAAACACGTTCACGAAAAGTTTTCTCGATAGATTAAAATCGTGAAGTGACCTCTAAAAAATCATTCAAACGTCTTAATATGTTACATTGAAATAAGACAGCTCATTGAAATAAATCATAGTGATAAGATATGTTTCAATGCATCCGTCTATAAGCATTTGTACCGAAAATTGGAAAAATCGAAGTGCAACGCAACGTAATCGCCATATTTTTGCTATGCATAAAGCGACCCCATAAGATACAAAATAAGTTTCAAGTTTGTCTGCTGTAATAAACGTGCTCGCAATGGGTCCTGTCAGGGCCTTAAGAGGCTACACAATACTCATTTTCTTTCTTTAAAAGTTATGCAATGAGAGGTTACCTGAACAGCAATTTCCCCCTTACTGGTAGATCAAATCGAAATAAACACTTCATATTCACAACTTTTGATCCCTCAAGAGATTAAACGGGAATAATATACCCTGAAATGAAAATTCAGCCAGTTATCGAAAAAGTCTCCAATGATATTAGGTAACAAAACAGCTCTAAATAAAATCTTTTGACATGGAAATTACTTATCGCTACTTATAGCTGAATGGTCCGAAATGAGGAGGTCCGCAAGAGAACTATTTTTTTTTTTTTTACTGGGAATGAATGACCTGACGAGCTGGTCGTTCACCTGATGTTAAGCAATACGGCCGCCCATAACAGTTGCAGTGCCACTCGGGACTTTAAAATAATAAAGTTTCGCGTGACACTGCACTGCGCACGTCATCCTGAGACATCACACAGTCTAGTAATCAGATTACTACACTGTGTAATCAGGTCATAAAGTCTCATTTGCCCAGTAATTTCACTAGCTACAATGCCCTTCAAACCGGAACACAGTAGTATTTGCACATTACTGCTTAGCGGCAGAATAACTGGCAAAGCGGTGGTACCTACCTAGACGAACTTTGCAGAAAAGTTCTACCACCTAGTAAAACTCCAATATAGTTATCCAATATAATTCCACCAATATAGTTTTTAGAATTAGCAAGTTGTAGGTAGTGGGCTAGGTGGACCGATAACCTAGTCCGAACCGCGGGGAACCGATGGATGCAGACAAAGCAGCCGCTCAAAGCGGCGCTCTTTGGATAAGCCCTATGTTCAGCAGTGGGCGTCTTCAGGCTGATGATCATGATGATGATAGCTGCAAGCGCATATCTTTCACAAGGAGTTAAAAAAGTAGGGAATACTGAAACAATGACGGGAGTTAAATTATGATTTCTATAGGTACCGACCACCACAAACTCACAATAAAATTATATCACCAATTACTAGGCCATTACGACCATTATTTCGAACTCACACGCTATTTTGACAAATAACGTCTAGGTTTCAAACTAGCTCAAACAAGGTTGCCCTTTACTGCCTTGTTTCCTTTCGTTATGTTACTGTATTATTATAGGACTAGTTAATGCCTGTTGCTTGGTATTTAAAATGTTTTTTTAACCTGAAACCGTATTTACGATTTAGGTAATAACTAAATGCGGTTATAATAATAATAATAATAATAATAATAATTATTATTACCACCACCCCAAGATGTAATTCAGTATTGAATGATTGATTGACCCAGGGCTTGATAGATTTGTATAGTTAATTTTTTATCCACAATATAGCGCAGTTTTTTGAAGACAAAGATTAACTTACGTATTCTGTTTGCTAGCGTGGATATGTGTTTTTTGAAAGAAAGAGTGTCGTCAATTATGATGTCAAGATATTTAATGAAATTAGTTTTACCAATCAGTGGACAAGTGCACGCGTCAGGCAGGGTATTATCACAGGAGTATGCACGTAATTGATTATTGTTTGAGAGCGCCTGTATTTTACGCATGCAAAAACACATAAATTTCGTTTTATCAGCATTTAGTGTTAGTAGGTTACTCTTAAGCCAGTTATTTACTACATTAAAACCTCGTTGCGCGTAATTATGTACGTCTGTGCTGGAGTGGGCGGAGAAAATTAGGGCGGTGTCATCAGCATATGAAATTATTTTGCCATGCTCTAGACTTAAATTGCAGAGGTCATTTATGTATACCAGGAAGAGGGTAGGGCCAAGGATGCTTCCCTGAGGAATTCCAAAGGGAAGAATTTTCATGTCGGTGCTGATGATGTTACCTATTTTGACACATTGATACCGATCCTGAAGATAATCACCAAAGAGTTTCAACGCAGTGCCTCGAATTCCTAGTGCTTCTAGTTTGCGCAGAAGGATAGGAACGGATATCGTGTCAAAAGCTTTGGCCAGATCGAGGAAAATCCCTGTTACTCTATTACCTTTCCCAAGTTCCTCGGTGACATAGCTAGTTAAGTGATGTGCCGCGTCTGCTGTAGACAACTTAGATCTAAAACCAAACTGCCAGGGGGAGAAGAGGGAATTTTTTTCTAAAAATGTTACTAGTCTGTTGTTAATTATTTTTTCCAAAACTTTAGAGAGTGATGGTAATAACGAGATAGGTCTATAGTTAGTAGCGAGATCCTTTCTTCCTGATTTATGAATCGGGATGACTACAGCTTTCTTAAGAGCTTTCGGAAAACTCCCATTACAAAGACACATTTGGAAAATGTGCGTCAGAGGGGGAACAAGAATATGTTTAAATCTTTTTAGGAAATCATTGCTGATATTAACCCACCCAGCAGAACGGTTGTTTTTCAAACTAGAAATAACCCTTTCTAATTCAGTATTATCTAGGTCCAACATAGCAAATGACTTACCGCTTTGTAGCTTGGTCAGGATTAGTGGCGAGTAATCATTGGGACGACTATAATTTCTACTTTGAATCTGTTCAGCCAGACTTTTCCCGACATTGACAAAAAAGGAATTTGCGCTATTAGCTGAGGTAAGCGGGGAAGGGTGTGTGTGCAATAGACTCGAATTTGATTTATGCTGATTTGCCGTAAAAGTAACATTTTTAATGACTTTCCATAGTTGTTTGCTATTTGTTCCAGCTTGATATAGCTGTTGTTTGTCATATTTGATTTTTAATCTTTTTAAAAGATTGTTGCAGTAGTTTCTGTATCTCTTATAAGATAATTGTAAAATAGAATTATCAGGACGTTGCTTAGCTCGCTTATGTAGTCTATCCCTGTGCCTAATAAGACCCGGGGTAATCCACGGTTTAATTGGAGAATTTTTCTTACTAATTTTAATAACAGTTGTATTACGTAAAATTGCTCCTTGCAGTTGGCTAATTAAATAATCTAAAGAGATATTTACGTCAGCAGTATTGTAAACTGGATTAAAGTCAAAGTTACATAAATCACGTTCGAGGCTAATCATGTTTGTTTTGGTTTTTTGCTGTGGGCGAGAAATATGCTTAGATAGCGACAAATCGAGGGTTAGTAGGACAGCGCAGTGGCCTGTTAATGTTGAGTTAGTTACAATAGTTACAAGCGTTAAACACGGAAGTTTGGACTTGAGCATTACGTGATCAAGGCAAGAGCCACTATGGTGGGTTGCTAACGTGTGAGAAGGGAAAAGTCCATGGTAGGCGCATAGGTTTAGGTAAACCTAAATCATTATTTTCAGAGTTAATGTTTATATTAATATCACCAATTAAAATAATATTTTTAAAGGAGGAAAGGTCTTGTAATATCGTATTAAGACTATTTTGAAAGAGATCCAATTGTCTAAAAGAAGGAGGTCTATATATAACAATAATTGCGATATCGACACCAATTTTAACGACCAAGCAATTGCATTCTTGAACATTTGGTTCATCGACTGTCAGAAGCAGGGATTTTTTTGTATATAAAACGACACCATCGTTCTGATTAAACGATGTAGTACTGTAGAAACTATTGTATCCTGATAATTCAGGGAGAGCCCCCTCACGATTTGAGAGCCAACATTCGGTAAGAACCACTACGTCACACTCGATGTTTATTTAGCCTGTGTAAGAAAACATTAAGACTATCGATATTTTTGTATATACTACGGATGTTCTGGGTTAGTACTGTTAAAGGGCTTTTATAACTGGAAAGATATTGTTTGCAGTTTTTAGTGTTACATACCTTTGAGTCGTAAATATAAGTATTATCTAATTCATTAATTAAGTCGTCGGCCATACAATAAGTATATATACGCTAGTTAAGGCTAAAAACAACTAAAAATAAGCGGCGCTCTAGGCGCCCTCATAATCGATGGAGTTAATATATCTTTTTTCTGCCATTAATTTTGCTGGGCACTCAGAAAAACCAGTGGTGTGATTGCTTGGCTTTTTGAAGTGCAAGGAAGTAGCACATTTTGCTTCCTCAGACTTCTTCAGGCACTCTTTTATTGAGTGACCTTGATCACCACAGTGGTGGAGGTTGTTTGGCGACATGACTTGGCCGCATGACCATACTGCTGACACTTAAAACATCTAGTTACCAAGGTGAAATCCCTTACAGGGCAAGATGACCAATTAATATAAACTCTTTCTTTTGTTATTAAGGCTTTACGGACAGCTGCAGATACCTCAATAACATAATTACAGGTTTCAGCATCTTTCTTACCTGATTTATGGCTTAGTTTAATCGAGGTCAAAAAAGTTTCCATGGTAGATTCCTGAAGTATGTCGGCTAAATTTTGAAGATACAAACAGGTAAAAACTTCCTTTTCCTGCATTGACGTGGGTACTCCAACAATCACCACTCTAGGATTCCGCTTATGAGGTTCATTAACAATAAGGCCTGAGTTCGTGAGCTGCACCGATTGTTTTAATTTCACAATATCGTCTTTCGTGTCAGTGCTGATGATAACGCCGCCGTTTCTGGTCTTGCGCAGGCCTCTTACGTGAAGTTAAATCTGCTCTGGGCATATAATTTTTTGGACAAGGGTTTTTGTCTCGTCGCTTGTCTGCAACTTATTGTTTGGAAAAATGGCCACTGAAATTAAATTAATGGGCTGAACAAACTTGTTGGTACCTTTTTTAACCATGTCAGCAAAAGAGGCACCCGAGGCAGGTTTTGATGACTCATCAATAGCCAGTTTAAGGTCCTGTAGGCACTGCGATAAGTCCAGTTGGTCTTTAAGGGTTTGAATAGATGCGTGAGACTGGACGGCTTTAAGCTTTAGGGATTGGTACTGCACTGCCATCTGCGATGTACCGTGTCCTACTTTTCGGCAAAGGGAGCTGATACGTAGTTTCTGCTCCGAGTTCAGTTTGCCCTCAGAAGCGATATTGCATACCTCATTAAGGCATTGCTCGATTGAGGTCATCCAGCTTTGAATTTCCGGAGTAGAGACCACTTCAGGAACAACATCTCTTTGGCTCGACGATGACGATTGAGGGCGAGGAGCAGACGGAGAACCTGCGTGTGAGGGCGGCGGCGGGAGCGCGGAGTCCTGTCGCTCCGGGTAAAGGGGCTGCCTTCCATAATAATCGTTAAAGTGGTTTACTTTTCAAACACTTAACATTTCCACAAAAATAAACAGACACACATTATGCATAACTATATGACATAGTTAAACGTTACTACCGGCTATTGGTAACGAGGTCACGATTCAGCGGAATATTATTTGTTTATTGTAATAATTCAAAAACACGTCTATTCGCACCGATGATCAATGACAATGGCTATATGTAGGTCATCATCATCATTAACACCCTGAAGACGTCCACTGCTCGCCACTCGAGAACCTTTCATCCCCTTCGGTTGTACGAGCGATGTGGCAGACATTTCAATAATAATTTAATTTAATATCGGTCACTTTAGTTCTCCTACGGATCTCCTCATTTCAGATCTTACTTTGCAGGGGTATACCGAGCATTGCTCTCTCCGTAGCTCGTTGCGCAACTTTGAGCTTACTAATGAGGCCAACAGTGATAGACTACACCTCAGTTCCATATTAAGTCATCACTGGCAACACACATTGATTGCAAACTTTTGTTTATAGGCTTTGTGGTATTTTGGATAAAAATATAGGCCAAGGCTTCCCGAACGCTGCCCAGCCGAGTTGGATTCTTCGTACGACCTATTTGTCGAAATCTTTTTAATGAAGAATTATTTTCTTCTTTCTGAAAGGCAATAAGTATTATGTTATGCTTTGTGTCGTTGAACCCTTCCTTCTCGTGAAGACACCGCTGTCCACCTGTCTGTCTGTATGTCTGTCCCCCTGTCACCAGGCTGTATCTCAAGAACCGATAAAGTTAGATAGTCACGCAGAGTAAAAGCTGTAAGAATAAAGTAGAAAATCGTTTCCACGACTAGTACCAAATAAGTGCCAACATTAAGCTAATTCCAACCCTCTTCTCGATCGAGTTTCCATCCCCCATAATCTGCCGATCGGAAATATTTGGCGTCTTGTAAACCAATCCCGGGGGATGATCGTATGGACAAACACATAAATGGGTATACGAAATACGATTGAGATTGGCGATAATATGGGGGAAGGACTATAAAATATGTGCGACTATTTTTTGGGGTAGTTTAATTTTTATAGAAGATTTCATATGACTATCAACTTTTAAAATGTGTGCGCAGCGTGCGATATTTTAAGGAGATAAGAAGTTACCTTATTGTCATTGCCGATGGATGCAAGAGGCAAGCAGCCGCTCAAAGTGGAGCTCTAAAGAGCGCCCTAAAGGGGAGGCATATGCTCAGCAAGTGGACTTCTTCAGGCTGTTGATGATTACCATTGTCTAAATTTATTTCAAGTCTAACAAACAAAATAATAATAGAAACACAGTGCTTCAATTTTTGTGACTACTTTAGTATAAAAAGTGATAATTTCTTAGACTTAGAGAATAGGTATGTAGGTATGGTTGTATAGTAATTACTGATTGATCAGTGATCAATTATAGCCGTTACCAGATTGCCACGCAAAAATCAAAACTGCATTCAAAATTTCACAAAAATTACTAGGTAAACACTTTTGCAAAAGGAAATATTAATAACACCAAAATTACAAAATTGTTTCATGTTAGCCGCTTAAACGCCACCGAACCAAAAAATAGAAAAGTAACCGTAAAAGTAAACGATTAAAGTAAAGAAACATTAGACAATACTCTTTATGCCAAGTAGCGCAAACATTTTAGTCACGTGTTGCCTCGACCAGACGACCCCAGACAGGTCATTGAAAATTTTGAGCGTGTTCGGTCCCAGGAGCCTCTAAGGCCCGTATTAGGACTCTGTCGAAAATTGGCGCTCAACTCATTTTCGTTGACAAATCGATCATTTTATGAATGAAAACTACTTGAGCACAGATCAAATACGGAGCAAAGAGTATATTTCTATAATAAGGGGCTCGAAAGCATTTGCAAGGCGATGTTCTATTTTTTTATAATCATTTTAAAATTCCAAGTGGAACTGTTATTATATTATTTGTTATGTGGCTATAACATAAGTAAATGACTAACTCATCACGTCATCATTTTCGTAAGGAAAACGTATAAGGGAGGACTACTATAAGGGAAACTATTAAAATTAATGTGCAGGTTATATTATGATCCTAAATTAGTAAAGATTAAAGATAAAGATTCTTTATTTGTATAAACATGTGGTTTGTTACATACACAATGCATGCAGATCTTACAAAACAAAAAAGTTCTACATGTTTTGCCCCATTTTTTTTTTTTTTTTTTTTGTACAAATGGTGAGAGATGCCAAATTTTAAAATAGTCACTAATTAAATTAATAATAGTGTCACTAGTACTATTAATAGTACTTATAATATAAAGTTGGGTCACTCAATTGTACAGTTGCACCATCAATGCACTCAATACCCCAATCCCGTCCCCTCAAACAAGGATTTATTTTTATCGCAAGTTAAACTCATAAAAGTCAGTTCACCTTATAAGTAACGCCAGCAGATAAAGTGACACTACAGCAACGTATCATTTTGGTATGAATTAAGTAATTTTCTCACTCAATTCCGAAATACAAAGCCACATGGCTCCCAAAACGAAGCCTGTGTCACGAGCGTAATCATCGCACGTACAGGATGCTCCTAAAATGATTATATTTAAAATTCAATTACCGAGGCGTACGGCGGATTAAGGCTCCATCGGGCTTTTCTACCCGGTCCTGGTTATGTGGAATTAATATTGCACCTATTTGTGTGGTGGTCGAGGATATCAGAGGCGATTAACGTATTAATTAATAATTACTAACGCAATTTGATGTCTTAATCGTTCGTTAGTTTTTTGTTACTTCAATTAACTCTACCGTGACCTTTATTGTATTTATTTATTTATTATACTATTATCCATCAATGTACACCGCAGCATGTTTTGATAATAGGTACATTTACAAGGAAACATTGCTAAGTGTCATCACAATTACAGGTAAAGACTGCTTGCAAATTACAAAGGAGTGAATTGAACGGCTGTTCAAAATAGTCTACCGAAGGCTAGGAATACATCTTAGTTCAAATTGTAGGATTTTTACTAGACAATATTAATATATTTTACTCATTTGCTGAGAATAGGCCCCCACAGAGCGCCATTTCGAGCGGCTGCTCTTCTGCTGCATCTACTTATCTGTGCTTGTTATGAGGGTTTGCCATAATCTTGGCAGGCGTCTTGGTGATTGTAGTAGATTGTAATAATGAAGACCAGGGAGAATGCTGCTGTTCATTCTCTGGATATTCTTTTAACCGCTTTACAGTGTGGTGTCAGCACTCACGGGAAGAAGTGGGCTGGTCCTATTCGTAACCGGGACCACACGAGTAAAATAAAATCATTTGCGTATCTAAATGTTAATGAAAGCGGGTTGAGTAAATACAAATAAAAAAAAAACTCAGAAACCAAATTGCAATATGAAATGTGTTGTATTAGAACTATGAAATTTTATGTCGCAGAATGACTATTCATAGTTTACAGAATGAATACACCAATCAAAAAGAACAATAAAAAACTATCACAACTAGTGTTAACGAACGCGAAACAAATTGTAACCAGGTTTTAACCGGATTTAACCGGCGCGAATCGGTACGCGTCGGTAAACGGTCGTGGTTGGGCGCTGAGGCGCGGTTGCGATCGCGGCCACAGTACTAGTCTGATTACACCTGCCGAGTGAAACGGCGAGCCAGTGCTGTCGCCGAGTACTCGGTGTTTGTAAATACTCGGCAGGTGTAATCAGGCTATATGTGAGGCTGGATAATATTTGAACTGATTTATTTTCCGTTAGTGTCAGATTGGAATAATAAATAGACAAAAAATTAAAACCTTCAGATTGAAATTAATTTATTAATTTAAATTATTCAGTAGTCAATAAAACCTTGCTTGTAGTAGTAGTAGTAGTAGTAGATCACTGTGTCATAACCGCAAACATATCAGAAACAAATCTGACAGATTCTGCAACACCAGTTTAGTTTTCCAGGAGAAATCTAGACGGCAAGTTGCATCATCACATTCTGTTTAGTTGTATAGTATTTTCCTTTTAGTCTAAGCAGTTAAAATAGGATGACATTATTGAAAAGCATTCAATGCTATGAGTAATGTGTTTAAGTAATTGTGTGCTATCGGTTTTTTTTTAGTTCATAGCTTTTTTATGCTACGCCAAGTTTAGTTGATTTCAAATAGCTTAAAAATAACTTCTCAAGTACTAGTATTAATAATTATTATTGTCACTCTCGTGAATATAATCCACAGACTAATTATAAAATAATAATAGCAACGAAAGTACATTTTTAATTCCAAATGTGAATCACTGAAGTTAATTTATTTTCTTTACTAAAATAGCTCCATTTCCTCTGAATTTTCCTGATGGTAATTCAAATTGTAATAGACGAACTAGCGTGACTACTCTAATTGCCACTACTCTTTCAATTCTGGAGCACCCTATATTTACGCACGCGAGTATTGTTACGGGCCTGTTGAAGTTGTTCAAGATTGTTTTTTTTTTATAACTCGTGTTTCCAAAATTTCAATTAGAACCACAGAATAGTGCTCTTTAAAACCTTAGGTAATATTTTTTACTAAAATAACAGAAGAAATTCATTTTACAAAGGCCCCTTCCGCGTTTACAAAGGACAATTTTTGTACAATCTTCAAAACGAGAGTGAATAGGTATCTTCTAGGCAAGTGCGTTTCATTCTAGACCGCGTCGTCACTTACCATCAGGTGAGCTAGTGGTCAAGCGCAAGCCTATCAGACAATAACAAAATGTATTATAAAAAGTCTCTTTTAACAGAGCAAATTGCTCTGTGCTTAATTTAAACCACAGTTTAAAAGTAGATCCTCCTTCAAGGAGGTAGTTTTATTCAAACACTCATGAATGCATGATGAGTAAAGTCAATACAGCACACCTGCAACTGCTCATTATAACTTGTCTCCGGTTTCAGTATTTGACACTCTTTCGGGTGACCATCAGTTAGTATGTACTCGAGACTGTTTCTTATTAAATTTATATTTCCTTTACTAATTCATAATCACCATACAAAATAATTAAACTGAAAAGTTGTTTGTATGGATTGTATTTTTTTGTAGTCGCGCAACGAGCTATGGAGAGAGCTATGCTCGGTGTCTCCCTGCGAGATAAGATCCGGAACGAGGAAATCCGCAGAAGGACTAAAGTGACCGATATAGCCCTCAAAGTAAGCAAGTTGAAATGGCAATGGGCAGGCCACATCGCTCGCAGAACTGACAACCGATGCGGAAGAAAGGTGCTCGAGTGGCGACCATGAACCGGAAGGCGCAGCGTAGGCAGACCCCCACTAGGTGGAACGACGACCTGATGAAAACCACGGGGAGCCGATGGATGCAGGAGACGAGCAGCCGCTCAAAGTGGCGCTCTCTGGGGGAAGCCTATGTTCAGCAGTGGACATCTACGGGCTGATGATGATGATGATGATGATGATGATGGCTTTATAGCTATAATCTCAAAAAACGATACACAGTATATGAACAGTCTCATAATCATTACGTACACAGTCATAGTGCCAAATTCAGCATTTTTGTTTCCACACATTTCTTTAAAGTAAACGAATGACGTGACTTTCACCTGATGTCAAGCGAGAGAGCAGTCGATAGAACTGCACACTGCTGAACATAGTCCTCCCGTAGAGAGCACGTTGGGCAACTGCTCGCCTCCTGCATCCATCGGCTCCCCGCGGCTTACACCAGATCGTCGGTCCACCTAGTGAGGCTGGCGTACGCTTGCGTGCGCCTTCCAGTTCATGATCTCCACTGGAGAAGCTTTCTTCCCCATCGGTTGTCAGTTCTACGAGCGTTGTGGCTTGCCCATTTTAACTTGCTAATTCTAAGAGCTATATCGATTAGTTCTCCTGCGGATCTCCATTTCGGAATTTGTCTGGCAGGAAAACACTGAGTGTAGCCCTCTCCATAGCGCGACTTTGAGCTTACTAAAACGTGCACCAGTTTATTCCGATTTCAATATCGGAACTATCCTAATATACAGGAAAGTGTGATCACCGCAGAGTAACAGTCTCCCAGTGCTAATAACTGGAATACCTGAGCTACTCGCCGTAAAGCGGTATAGGTTGAGCGAGTTACTCCTGCGATTTGAAGTTACAATTTGCAGTGTTGGAGTTACGGATACGATAACAGATATCTGTGGAAATGCGAATTATTTACTTTACACAAATTTTATAACAATTTTGCTATACGTGCTATTTATTGATCGTTACACTTTTCTTTTTCTGGTTCAGCCAGTATGATGTGTGTTATGAAAGAATTCTTAAACCATATGAGAAGCTTTTACATGGTTTTTTATTAATATGTTATTTTAAATAACCATTTTCTGTTTCTTTTAACCTCTGACGCAAATAGAAGAAAAAAAAAGAAAGAAAGGTCTTTTAAATTATTTGAAATTTAATTTTTTTGTTAAATGAAAATGTTTAAAAATTGTAGGATTAGATTACTCAGCAAGAAGGAAAAAAATCATAAAGAAAACTGTTTGTAAAAATAATTTTTACTGTATTCATTACTTAGGTAAAGGGTAAAGTTCCCAAAAATCTTACCTAGTTCGAAATTAGAATCATGTCCTATCTGTAGTTAATAATGAATAACATCAGACGTTAAAATACGTCTTTTATTATAACAAATTATTTGCTACACAAATACTATTGTAACATCAATTTTCTACTTCCTCCGGATTTTAAAATCGTTGCCGTAAAACAAAGATCTAGAACGGCACCTTCCGATTCGACTAGGACTTAACAGCCACAGAGCCATACTTTCAAACGTTACTTGACCGAGTAAATCTTAACAATAACTGAAAGCTACCTGCTATCATACAAGTTAACTACACAGTACACAGTATTAATATCTTCAACCTTATGTAGTAGATTTTAAGGATGACCCGGTCAAGAGTTTGGATGGGTGTACATAGCCGATGCTCCATGTCCGGTCCGGTTGAGCTTTCAGGCTCGGAAGTACGAACGGAAGTTTACTTAAGAAGGTGCAGGGTTAGGGCAAAATATCAGTAGATATTTGGTTTTATGAAGGTGAATGGTTTTTAAACCAAAGCCCAAGTTTCCTTACATTTTTTCTGAATCTGCCATCACCAAGCCACCTGCCAACCGTATATAACGTTAATGGCAAACACCGCTGATAAGTGTCCAAAGTGGCGTTTTGTAGGGGGGCCTATGTTCAACAGTGGTCCCTATGTGGGTGCAATAAAAATCGTCTTAAACATAAAAACCAGATTTTTGGCACTGCTACTTTTACAAATTACTTTTTACACTAAACGTAGGTAAGTACCTAACGCTCAAAGAACGCCCAGAAAATTCAAAAGAAATCTCATTCTACCCCTTATCAGCAACTTTTTCTCTATTATCCCCTGAACATCAGACTTACCCGAGCTAATAATCATTTTACTACTCCACCAATACCAGCATTAACAAAAGTTACCCCATTCCTTCGCAGATAACGAACAAAATTGCCTGGTAAAAGCTAACGACTATAGTTAACAAGGGAGAGTAAAAAAAAGAAACCCGAGAAGAAAATCACAACTAAAACGAAATAGGACTACTGTAAAAGTATTCGTGTTCAGGGAGATAATGAAAAAAGTTGGTCAAATGATCGCCCGACTTCCGGCCGGACGGGCCGCGCGGGAGTGAAGTGCTGTTACCTGGGATTTTAAAATTTAAAATAGAATGAAATTTTAACAACAATTTATTTTAATTAACTGATTTATGTTTCATAGCACTAAATAAAAAAAAATATTAAGATTGGTAAACATAAGAAACATCTAACGGTTTCATCCACAGTTTAGCCATTTTCCAGGTTAAAATATCCTATTTTGATCTCTGGGATATTTACAAGCAATCTGTATAAAAAAATTCATTCAAATGTTTTGTCATCGCCGCTTGAATGCCATATAAATACTTTATAAAACATATTTATACATTATTAGAGTTTTACGTTGGAGCTAGATGGCGCTGTGTGAAATGTCAACATATATTTATTATTTTTTATTTTATAGTATTAGTATAGAGAGAATCGATTATAATTAGGAGAAACAGAGAAGGAAAGCAAATAGGGAATTATCTATCAAAATAAAGACCTTTTAACTGTTGTTAAACAAACTGGTGTTGGTGTTATATTAGAGACTTTCTAAAAAATGCTCCAGTCATTTTGAAAGTGAGAAAACTATTTAATTTTCAGATAGTTGGTATTTTGAAATTAATTATGCGTGGTCTATTAAGATTTCAACAAAAGAATAAAAATCTGAGAAATTATGTTTACGATAGTCAAAGATTATTTATATTTAAATTCTGTATACAACAATAAATCAGGTATAGGATTGCAGAAACATGTGAAAAATATACAAAAATAACTTCACTAAACATTTTAAAATATTTAAACTACGGTTTGCAAATCCGCAACAGGTACTCTACACTACGGCTACTCTTGATTCCTTACAACTCCAAAGAGATAATTACTTCCTAGATGTATAAACCTCGTCTTTATCCCGGAGAAAAACTTTTACATTTCTTTACTCATTTAATAACCAAAGAGATTTCAGGTTTGGGTTGAACGAAGAGCTCTCAGTTTCCGAGGTTAGTTCAAACATTTCATAAGGATGTTGATGCATCAAAGGAATGAAATCATTAAATTGAAAAAAATGCTTTCTAATTTAAAATTTGTTGGACTGACGTTCACTGACGTGACTGAAGTTCAGTAGTTCTAGTCTACCATAAACTTAGGAATGAGAGTAACAATAATATTCTATGTCTGTGGTTCTACCACATGATAAACTAATATTACTACTTTCTGCGAGTTAAATAAACTTTTTTACGAGGATGAAATTAAAAAATGGAACTGACTTAAGCGAGAACTTAAAACGGTTCTCATACAATCTTAAAAAAGATTTTTTATTGATTTTATATTAGTTTGATGACATTTTTAATAAAAATATTAATTTATATACATAAATTATTTCGATTATATTATGGTTTTATAAACATTTAATATTCTGGTAAACAACACGTCATTTATTGACATAAAAAAATTGTCGTTCTTTTTCTATTTCTAGTCTGAGTGCTTTTCAGTCTGTTGCACTTTAAACCCCCTCGCCGACCATTTACCCTTTCACCAACAACAAAATAAAAGGAAGCTGTAAGACAATGCTCCGCTTAACGTCCGCAGTGCTGCATTAATTTGTACGTTAAATTTCATGGCTGCCTTAATGCTTATCGTTTCTTTTGTACAGCGGTGGCTGGCTCACGCGAGTTTATACGCAGTAGGCGGGCGATAGACGGTGCGACGCGACGGTGCATTTCACGATAAACTGAGATGTCGTGCGATTTTAAGGATATCTGTCGCAACGCAATTAATTTTTTTTTTTTCGTTTTTTAAACAAATGACGTGATGAGCTAGTCGTTTAATTTGTGTTAAGCGTCACAGCCGTCCATAAGAGATTGCAATGTCACTTGGAACTCAAAATCAAAGTATCGCGTGACAATGCGCTCTGCGCACGTCATCCTGAGCTAAGACATCACATAGTCTAAAAAGATTTCTAGACTGTGAAATCAGCTTATAACTCTCATTTGTACAGTAATTTTAATAGCTACAATGCCCTTTAAACCAGAACACAGTAAGGGCAGATTTTAAGTTTCTCCTGGTGTAGTCAAACGCTATCTAAAAAATTATTTATTGATTATGATATAAAAGTGTATGCTCGGAACTTAATTCACAATTTCCCACTATCCATCTGACTTTCAAAAAAGTACTGCACTGATTGATGGTTTTACAGGTTAGCAGCGGAACTTACACTCTCTATACAACGGTGAAGAAAAGATCGCGAGGAAGCCGACGAGTCTCACAAAAACTGCGGGTTGCGGGACAAACACTTGACCAAGACTTGGTGTATTAAACTTATACTCTAGGTACCTGTTTGTGAAAGAAGACCCGTTGTTCCAGTGGGGAAAGTATCAAGCTGATGACGTGACGTGATAAAAGATCAATAATTATCCAATAACATCCAGTAATGTTGTTGTTGTTACAGTAGCATTGTGTTGTTATTGATTATTGACACCACGCTTTGATTATCCCACAAAATACATGTAGCGCTAATGCAAAGTAAAACATAGAGTAATCAGTTACGACAGTAAATGTCATCTCTGAGTGGCTATAATCATTAACCAAAACTTATAGGTCTGTAAATATTATAAATTTTATCATTAATAACTGAAGTAGGTACTTACCTACAATAAATAGAAAAATAAGTATAACATTCTTACAAGTCGCACATCTATCACCCGCCTTTCCCACGCAGCCGGAAGTGACGTGGGTCCGCGTTGGTTTCGCGGCGGCTAAGTAAACATCCGGTCGCGCGCATCCGTCCTACCCCGTTCGTGAGGATATTGTGTAATTCTGTTTCAATCTCGTACTTGACCTGAAAAATTTAGAGATCAACTCTCTTGAAAATATCTTGGGAAGGTAAACAAGGCAGGGTAAGTAGGGGTCTACTGTCTGTTAAAAAAAAATAACAAAGTTTTGTGTTTTTCAGCGGATATTTTTTCGGAATTGACCTGAGCTTGAAGTCTGGTATCTTCATTACTTATGACGTGAGAGCAGTTTGAGACGCCATTTTTTAAGTTTACTTTATAACTGCTGTAAGCTTACTGACTACGCGTACTTCTACTGATATATTTTGGAATAAAAAAAATCATAAATATTGCTTTTATTATTTCATCATTATCAGCCCAATCTGGTCCATACCCAGAAATAAGCTACAAGAATTTCAGATATTTGAAATTGACTGTCCAAGAGTTAGGATATTTAAATCTTTTAGCCATAGAGCAGGGGGAAAATTAGCTTATAATTCCCACAGTAAAGCCACAATTTTAGTTTCTGTAACTCAGTTTAAATCCCTTGATTCCCAAAAACGATTACTCTACGGAGATTGTTCTGACCGACCTTTCGGTTACCATGCTCGACCGCATCTCCCTGCGCCATCCCGCGGTCGTGCCCAATAACTGTCGTCGGACTTCCACACGATTTGGTCGCCGACAGGATCCGCCGACAGGGTAAGGAAACCGGAACGTGAGGATGTTGCGATGCTGGATTACACTTTTAATATATGGAGGTCAGTGCGTTTGGATTTAATGTTTTAAAAGGGTGAATATGTTTTTTAAGACTCCTTAAATCCTGTTAAATTTGACCGAAATACAGCGTATATTGTTTGTATAGAAAACAATTTGGTCATTTTCATTTCTCTTTATGCATTTCTATCACAATGTTTATCAAAATTGTTACGAAATGATAAATAAATAAATATGTGTGAACATTTCACACAGCGCCATCTAGCCCCAAACTAAGCATAGCATGTACTATGGGAACCAGATAACTGATATATTACTTAGATACTTTTTGTTTGTAAATACTTACATACATAGAATACAATATAACACCCAGACATAGAACAAACATCTATGTTCATCACACAAATGTTTGTCCTGAGTAGGAATCGAACCCACAGCCCTCAGTTTAGAAGGCAGGACAACCAACTGAGCTATTGGGCCCGACAAATACATAACAGAGTTCAAATTCTTTCAGACAAACAAAACTGTGCAAAAAATTCTAACAAAAACATCCAAATGAAAAGCTCATCTCAAGACTAATAAAGTACAGTCAAGAGATGGCCAGTCGAAAATTAAAGAACAGACAAGTGGCGGCCACCATTTGTCCGTCTGTCCGTTTCCTTTAGCGGAGCTCATTCGCTTTACGTTCACCTGGGGATCTACGAGGAAAATATACGGGAACAAAATTTGCGCGTGAACGGTCAAATGTTGTCTATAGCTGACGAATACGTAAATTATCTACCTTAAAGCACAGAACACATATCAATACTTAATACAGAAATTAAACTTTGCAAAATCAGGCCTACTACTATTAAGATTTAATATTTATTATTATTAATATTTAATAATAGATAATTATCTGAAATATGAAAAGAAAAATATTTCGTTGTGAACGCATCACTTTAAACAAAGCTACGTCTTGATATTTTTGTTTTGCATGCTATCCGTTGAAATTTCAAATGCGGGAAATACTGCACGTTTTTTTAATTGGAAATGTTTATAATTGGAAAATTCAAAACTAAATAGGGTTTGTTCGATCAGCTAGTGATATAATAATATTATAATTATTACTATCAATCTTTTTTCGAACCAAATACGTTTCAGAAACTAGACGCTCCATTTTTCAGACCCTTGAGAAATGTAGCGGTTTCAACACTCCTCGGCTGAACAAACGTTAATATCGAAGAGCTAGCAAAGAGGTACAATATGAACAGTCCAGAACAATTAAGAAATATTTGAAGAAGCAGAGGTCGAATTTCTAGACAAAGCCATTCAGGAAACGATAAGCAATGAACAAGCAACACAATCAAACCAGAGCAATACGGAAAAACATCAAGAAGAGGATCTCCAAACTCCATCGTCAAAACCCCCAAAATCAGAAACCTCCAAACCAAGAAAGCGGCCAGTGCAACTTTGCCAAGAATCATCTATGAAGCAATAGAAGGAAGCAAAAATTCACATAAAAATGGAAAACAAACGTAACACAGAGCCGGCGACGACACATTGGTCTGATCAATGGGCGAAAGACAACCGGACACCAAAAGAAATAAACTGTCTCTTTGGAAAGTGATCGCTAGTCATAGCGGAACCAGAAGATTGCATTACCACATCATTGATATCTCCACCGCAAAGAACTGGGAGCATAACAGTAAGCTTGGAAAAGCTATTAGATCCCAGGAACACAAATGTGCCTTCTGGAGTACATTACTACCGGCAATGATCGTACACCACTTAAACAAACTCTTGTTGGAGTTAAACGATACGAACGATACGGTGTTTCCCTGCGAGATAGGATCCGAAATGAGGAGATCCGCAGGAGAACTAAAGTGACCGATGTAGCTCTTAGGATTAGCAAGTTGAAATGGCAATGGGCAGGTCACATCGCTCGTAGAACTGACAACCGATGGGGAAGAAAGGTTCTCGAGTGGCGACCACGAACTGGAAGACGCAGCGTAGGCCGGCCCCCCACAAGGTGGACCGACGACCTGGTGAAAGCCGCAGGGAGCCGATGGATGCAGGAGGCGAGCAGCCGCTCTAAGTGGCGTTCCCTGGGGGAGGCCTATGTTCAACAGTGGACGTCTTCAGGGGTTGATGATGATGATACGAATGAGAGAATTTTTCGGTCATGCTGTCTAAGAATTTGTTTAACCGTTGTATGATCATCGCCGGTAGTAATGTACTCCAGAAGGCACTAAATACATGCAATTTGAGAACATTTGTGTTCCTGGGATCTAATAGCCTTTCCAAGCTTACTGTTATGCCCCCAATTCTTCTTGCTCTGCTATGACTAGCGATGAATTTTCAAGGAGACAGTTTATTTTTGTGAGTGTCCAGTGGTCTTTGGCCAATTGAGCAATCCAATGTGCCGTCACTGGCGCTGTGTTACAAATTTCTTCCATTTTCTTCAGCATTTTTGATTTATTCTATTGCATCGAGTTGATTCATGGCGAAGTTGCGTTGGCGTCTTCCTCCGTGCGGTGATTTCTGGTGTTAGGGGTTTTGGTGATGGAATTCAGAGATGCTCTTTTTGATGCTCTTCCATATTGCTGTTTAACAGTGTTGCTTGTTCATGGTTCATAGTTTCCTGGAGGGTTTCCTCCAGAAGTTTGACCTCTGCTTTTTTAAATATTTCTCGCTGCGGATTATTCATCTTGTACGAGCTCTTCAACGTTCATGCTTGTCATTGTTGATAAGCGCTGCACATTACATTTTATGTTTGCTTGGTGGTCTTCCCTTTTTTATTGAGTGGCAGGTGTTTTGTTCCACCTTGTGCACATGATTGTACTTCCAGTTTCCACGCACCTGCCACATCGCCTTAAAGATCATGTAATTAGCTCTGTTGGTATGTGCAACAAAGTTACTGAGGTTTTTGTCAGTTACAATGTTGCTTTCTCCGGCCTTTTTGGATTCATTACTTAGGGGGTTTGGTAGGTATGTATGGCATTAACTCTGACTTAATATGGTATAGAATTAGAGTAGCAGTGTTGTAGGGAGTAACTTAAATCCGTTCTGTATGTTTTCTTACTTCAACTAGCCCTTCCCAGGCCTCTTAGTATAGATGGAATGAGATTAAACGCATGCCCTTAACAACACACGCGGGGCCAATATATTTCTATATGTTTAAACTGTTTAACCGATTAGACCCAGATGGAATCTTGAAGGCCTAAGTAGTGCATGAGTAATTATTTAATTGAGCCGTAATTTATTGAACATCATCAGAAGACGTCCACTGCTAAACATAGGCGTCCCATATAGGCTTGGCTCTTGCCTCCTTCGTCGGTCCACTTCGTGTCTGCATTTACTGCATTATTATTTAGTATTGCATTGACTAACGTTAAATAACGAAAATGACGGAGATTAAACCAAATAGATCCCATTTTTTTATTACTGTTGATCACAAATAGCTATTGATCATGGTCTTACCGATCCTGCATCAAGTTTAAATCCGAAAAATAAAGAAGGAGAAATCAACAAATCAACATAAAAATTGAAAGCGTACATTTTGATGGACCTTATGTAGGAACCTAAAGGCATAAAACTACTCGTTTTTTACTTACAATTCAAATACGTCTCTTTGAAAGATACATGGCGGAATAGCAATGTTCCCTAGCTTCAGCTTCTTCACAAATTCCATTCCATCCTACATCATAATTCCTGAAGCAATCCGAGGCAGGATCTATCGATACTACGAATACTAACTCGCCGAATGCGTAGTAAACCGTACGTGATTATAGACTGGGTGTCACGGGAATGTCTTGTTACGAGTGCTTTATCGGTAGTATTGCCACAGGTTTAATGATCTTCCGGTTTAGCGACAGCGATTGAATCTTGATTGAATTTGGTTTGTGTCTATTTGCGTGATAATCACATCGTAACTGCTCATTTTACGTGAATTATTTTGCGTGGATACCTAAAAACAGAAAAAAATACCTACCACGCCTAATAAAGTAAATACTGCCAAATTAAGATTGTCTATAATCTTGAAATTTATGACGTCTTCTTTGCAATCTGATATTTTTAAATAAGAAATAATTATGTTAAAAATGTATTTATTATAACAAAATAAAATTATGTTTGCTAGTTCTAAATTATAAGTATACGACTCTATTTTTATATTTTCACTTTGTCTTAAACATGATTAGCATAATTCTGCTAATACCAACACGTTTGTAATTTTAGGCAAAATAAATTTTCAGCAAGGTTTTACATTGCTGAAAATCAATTCTTAGTAAGCCTGTTGTATGTTGTGCCAAATGTTGTGTTGTGGTGTTGTGTGTTGTGTGTGTAATAGTAGTGTTGTTATTTTAATAAGCAATTATACCCTCCGGTTGCCCCTTGCCTACTAGTAAACGGTATCCGAGCAGGGGGTGCATAAAATAATACCAACACAATGAAAAGAAAACTCAACGGATAAATCGAACGAAAAGCAATGAATTTTTATGTATCCATTCGCCTGATGTACGAGACCTGCCGCAGGAGATTTATTGAAGAAAGGCAAGTACCTACGTGATAGGTATCTACACTTTGAAGGTTTTATTTTAGGATTCAAAAAGCAATAAATGATTAGCTAATTGAAATGCGATGTCTGTAACGAAGAACTTGCAGGCGCTTTTCCCCTTTTTATCGAAGATGTTATTGGCAATTTCACATTTGCAGCTACCACTAATTTACCCCTGAAATATTTTTTTTGCTGAGCTGCAGAAAATATTATCGTATGAGCACCAATTTCCAATTGCGATATTAGGCAGTTTTCATTTACCAGCCAACCGTATAGCCAGTTCATAACTTAGTTGGTAGCCAATTCGTGGAATTTTGCAGACTTGCACGAGTTCAATACCTAGTTTTGTTTTTAATGATATGACGAGCTAGTCGTTCACCTGGATGTTAAGTGACACCACTGACCATAACATTTGCAGTGTCAATCGGAACTTTAAAATGATACAGTTACGCAAGACATTGCACCGTGTGCACGGCATCCTGATACATAACACAGTCTAGGAATATCTCCATAGGATTAGGTCTAAGTCTCATTTGCCCAGTAGTTTGACTAGCTTCAGTGACTTTAAAACCGGGATACAATAGTGCACACTACTGCTTGGCGGCAGAATAATTGGTAAAACGGTGGTACCTCCTAGACGAACTTTACGCAGAAAAGTCCTACCACCTAGTTTAGTTGAAAGTATTTCAATACAACTAATGATTGTGAACGAATCTCTAATAAACTTATATAATATCCAAGGGATTTTACATGGCCGCCGGCCAGACCTCGTCAGCCATGGCACTTTAAACTACGCAAATAACCATGATCTTTATAAATAAGCCTTGTGTTATTAGCCTTTTGCCATAAGATCGTCACGCCGATATCTAACCACAAACCGCTGCGGGCGATGATCCAATCTTTTTACATGGCGTTCCAATTTACGCTTTACTTGGAGTTTGCGTTTCATTTTATCGCAGATGTTTTTGTAAAGTAAATGTTTCGTAAGAATGTTTCAAACCATTGTGTACTTTAAGGAAATTCATTTTAGCTATGGTTTAAGCAACATGGTCTATGACTTATAAATTATGTGTGAAACCTCTAGGTTTTTACAACGGCAAGAAATAACGTGAACGCCTAATTCACGCTAACGCTATTACTTAATAAGTCTATTCCGATACCACATGAACCCTTATCCCTTTATTTTTCAAATTTATCCTTTCCGTTATCCTATCCGTAACTTACACGGTATAGGTACAGAATAACTGTGTCCTTATAAACAAAACATGTCAGCAACTTTAATATTATAATGATTGAACAAAGACCAGTTTTATATACTAGGTGGCAGGACTTTTCTGCATAGTGGTGCATCAGGGGATGGAATACTTCATTCCATTCTCAGATGTACCACTTGGTAAACAGGCCCGCCCATGGTACAATAAGGCTTGTGCTTTAGCTGAGTCGGATAAGCAAGCCGCATACCAAACCTGGGCTGAAGCACGTCTGTCAAAAGATCCCAATTTAAGGGAAAAGAAAAAGGCATTTAATCAAGCGGCGAAAGCGTGTAAAAAGATATTTCACAGAGCTCGCTTCGACAGAATTGGTTTGTTTGGGAAGAAACTTGCTTCATACCCTTCAGGGAGCAAAGCGTTTTGGTCTTTCGTCAAATCTGTCGAAAGCAACTTCTGCCGTCCTTCACTGCCACCGATGATTAAACCAGACGGCTCGCTTGCTCATACCGCCGCTGATAAGGCAAACCTTTTTGCTTCCCTATTTGCAGGCAATTCGTTTCTGGACCCTGGTCTCAAGCAGCCCCCTGATTTGCAGCACTGTGGCTCCTTTATGCCTGAAATCTCAATAAGGCAAATTGAAGTGTTAAAAGCCTTACGTGGCCTCGACGTTATTAAGGCCAGTGGTCCGGACGGAATTCCTGCAGTGGTGCTCAAAAACTGTGCTCCGGAGTTATCTCCTGTCCTTACTCGTCTGTTTCGTCTCTCTCTCGTGACTGGCATCGTGCCGAAATGTTGGAAGCTTGCCAATGTACAACCTGTTCCCAAGAAAGGAAGCAGAACTGACCCCAGTAATTATAGACCAATTGCCATAACTTCCATCTTCTGTATGGTCATGGAGCGTATACTTAACTTAAGGCTTCTTAACTATCTAGAAAGCAACGATATCCTCAGCGATCGCCAATATGGTTTTCGCCGGAACCGGTCGACTGGGGACCTTCTAGCATATGTTACTCTTTACTGGGGTGAAGCGATAGAGCGGCATGGTGAAGCTCTAGCTATCTCGCTAGATGTTTCCAAGGCTTTTGACCGAGTTTGGCATGCCAGCCTCTTGAATAAGCTTCCCTCATTCGGCATCTCATCCAGCCTGTGCACCTGGATCTCCAACTTCCTGACTGACAGGTCTATTCGGGTAGTAGTTGATGGGTGCTCTTCAGACCTAACGGCAATCAATGCCGGAGTCCCTCAAGGATCGGTTCTCTCTGCAACACTGTTTCTTCTGCATATTAACGATTTGCTCGTGCCAGGAATTCTTGGTTATGCAGACGATAGCACTATTGTGGAGAGATACCTTTCGAATGCTCGGGCTGGTGCTCATGATGTCTTGTCTCACAGAGAGGAGATGACTGAACGCGCAAACTCGACTCTTGAAGTAGTGTCTCACTGGGGCACTGATAATCTAGTTCAGTTTAACGCGTCTATAACTCAAGCGTGTGTTTTTTCTGCCAAACGGCTACCATTGTCCGTCCCTCCTCTCTTTCAGGGAACGCCGGTGCAGTTAAGCGATCAACTTGACTTACTCGGCGTGCAGATATCCTCAAGCCTAAATTACGGACGTTTTATAGAGTCTAGAGCTAAGACGGCTGCGAGAAAACTTGGAGTACTGTCTAAAGTTAGGCAGTACTTCACACCATCCCTGCTACTTCGGCTGTACCAAGCTCAGATAAGAGCCTGTATGGAGTATTGTAGCCACATATGGGATGGTTCCGCTAAATACCAGCTTGCTGCTCTATACTCCATAGAACGTCCTTTTTTTTTCGCGGGTAGGCGTGAATAATGTTCGCATTAAAAAATTTTTGCTCTTCACAATAAATTGGGTTTATAATAGTATTCCCCATTAAAATTCGCGTAAAAGTGAAATATAAAGTGCTTTTTAATAAAAATTAGTGAATTATCACAATGTATATGAGATTTATACATGCATAGTGGAGTTTAGTGCATTTACTTGCTGGCCATACCCTACCTGCACTATCTACAATTTTAAAACTAGATAACAAATAAAGAGGATTGCAAAATGTCCAGTGTCCGAGAGGTTCTAGATACTCAGAGGCAGATTGAAGAAAGCCTCTTATCCAAAATGAGCAACTTTGAGAAGCAATTGCAGTCGTCAAATTCATCACTTGACAGTAACCTTAGCCTTGAGAGGTTAAGTCGTGAGTTTTGTGAATTTAAGAACTCAGTGTGGTCTATACTTACAATGCTCCGTTCACTGGTCAATTCCCTCATATCTAATTATGTCTTGCCATCGCCTTGGGTCCAAGTGTGAGAAGGGTAATCGCCCTATCCTGGTGCGCTTCACTCATGTTACCTGTCGTGCTCTGGTTTGGAAGGGAAAGAAGAGTCTAAAGTCAAGTTCAGTAGTACTCAGTGAATTTCTGACAAAAACAAGACAAGAAATCTTTGCCACTGCACGTAAGCACTTTGGCATGACTCGCTGTTGGACTCAGGAAGGGCAAGTTTTCGTGAAGCTACCTGATGATGAACGTAAACGAATCATATCTGCAGAAGAGCTGGATGTTTTTATTGCAAAATTTCCTCACTCTGGCACTGGAAATAAGCCCACTACTACTTCCATTAAAGGTCCAGCTCCATCACGATCGGCTGCTGGGCACTCACCAGCCTCAACATTGGCCCCTGACCCTCCTACAACGCGCAGGGTCAATGCCGCCAGGAACAAACCAAGCAAGTGATCTATGCAAGCCAGATTGTCTACTGGATTAGAACCCTGGGTTTGACTATAATTACCGTGACTATAAAGTTAACATCATATAATCCGCTATTGTTAGTCGTACAATCATACAATGGGCATGGCATTTATTGGCAGTTGCTATCATCAGTTAGACCAATACTGTAACATAGACAGATTATTAGCGTTGTGGTACGCTTTTCTGTTCACGCCATTTACTTTTTAATGATAATTGTTCATAGCGCCATAAGTAGCCCCAAATGTAGATGCACTGCATAATGCTTAATGATTATACTTAATGATAGATATTGTATGCCCTAATTTAAGTTAAGTAGGTACCTTGTACCAACCTACAGTCTGAGCGGCTTAAAATTAGACAACATTACTTTCACTACTTGGATCTGTGTATACTTGTCATAATATGTGATTCAAATAATATGTCTTATTAGTAAACTAAGAATACTTTTATCACTTTCATGGGCTCACTCCTAGAGATGATTTTTTATACTTATTCTTTCTAGTTATTGGATTGTGAGTGAGCCAAATGATATATTTTTAAATCTTTGAGATGATCACATGTTGCACTAGGCATGCTATGGAGACAGGTTCACTGTCATCTCGAAGGTTTTTTATAGCAGTTTGTGTATTCAGTTAGTTTATTTGTACCCCTGTCATTTGTATACCTATCTATCCTAAATATTGTTCTAAATGTCTGGTTATTCCTTTTCTACATAATAACTGTAAGTGTGTAAACCATTATTTATTTGTAATATAGGTGAGTCAGTTATTCAGTTATGGTACTTTAGCATTCTTTTAGCTGTAATGCTACAAATAAGTATTAGTAAAAGTTCCTTAATTATGTATATTGCAGTTGTAGTTAATAGTTACTGCTCTGAGTTTAATTAATTATTCAATTAAATCAATTTTTTTTTTCTTTATTTTCTCGTTCTCAATTAGTTGTCAATGCCTTAGAGCTAATAACTGTAGGTATTAAATATACTATTCTAATTTAAAATTAAACTGTTACCTATACTTACTATTATTGTGAGTGGGCCGTGGTTTTGAACGGACCTCTGTGTTGTGTAATATAGACTGAGTGGGTATAGGTCGGTACATAATTATGTTCTAGTTTACACACTTGCTCCTTATTAGCAGTATGGATATTGCTTATGTTTACTGTAATCTTACATATTAAAAACTGCTATTCTGGTTCAAGGTACCTACCTGTACCTACCCGGATACTTACTCAAAATATTATAATTATTTTTAAGTATTTTTCTTTTGAGAAGTTTACTTAGGTATCTAGTGTGGAATACTCTTTGTGTACTTTTAAACCTCTTCTATGTTCCTACATAACTAGTGTTGTAGTTAGTTCTTAAGTTTCCATTTTGTATTATTTTCGGCCAGCAAGGTATGCAACAAAATTAAAGTAGCATTAGTATAATTCATAAGTTAACTACATTATATAAGTAATATAGATTATTCTTTTATTTTAGAGTATATTAATAGCATTGTATATATTATATAACGATATTGTATTTATTAAATAAGTAAGTATGTATTTTAGTGACGAATCATTTAAAACAGCTGAATCCGATAGCTCGTTTAATAGTGCCGAAGAAAACATTTCAAGTCTTAACTGCCTGCTCAATGACGCCTTTTCGCCATTTCCCAAAAACCTGAATATCTGTCATATTAACGCTCAAAGCGTCCCTGCTCATTTTAGTGAAATTTATGATACTTTCTTATCCGAATCTATCCATGGTCTCCTTGTCTCTGAAAGTTGGTTCAAACCTTCTCTTCCGTCGACTTCGTTCCCCATACCTAATTTTGTATTAATCCGCAACGATCGTGTTGGTAAAGGTGGTGGAGGCGTAGCAATTTATTTAAAGAGTAACATTCCATACAAAATTGTTATGCAATCTCCTTCACAATATAGTTCTTCTGCTGAGTACCTCTTTGTTGAGATTGACTTAGGTATTAAGTTTCTTCTTGGAGTAGTATACTGTCCTCCGAATATCGACTACTTCTCTAAACTCGAAATTGTAATGGAAAATTTACTCCTTGACTACCACCGGGTCTTAATAATGGGAGATTTTAATACATGCCTGTTGAAGCAGGATACACGGTATCGCAAATTAAAATCACTTATTAATTCCTCTAACTTAAATTTCTTGGATCTGGCACCTACCCACCATTCGCACAATAATAGCTCCCTACTTGATTTGATCATAACCTCTGATGTTAATCTCGTATCTACGTATGGCCAGCTGGATGCCCCTGGATTTTCCCACCATGATTTGATTTATGCATCTATCAAAGTTAAAGTCCCTAAACCTAAGCCCATCATCTTAATCCAAAGAAATTTTACCCGTATGAATGTAGATGAACTGAACAAAGACGCTTCTATGGTTAACTGGTCGTCAGTTGAAGATTTAGGTACTTTGGATGAGAAACTTGAGTTCTTCATGACGTGCATCTTAAGTTTATTTGACCGTCACGCACCTCTTCATCCAGTTAAACTAAAGCACAAGCCATCCCCTGTGGATGAATGATTCAATACGTAAGGCAATGGCTAAGAGGAATCGAGCATTTCGAAAGTATAAGCGGGACAGGTCTGATGAGAACTGGGCCGAGTACAAAAAGATGAGGAACAGATGTAACCAGCTATGCCGTAACGCCAAGCGTAGATACATAGCCGACCAAATTGAGTTATCAACTCCGGGTGGTATATGGCAGTTTTTAAGATCGATAGGCATTGGTAAACCCAAAACTCTTGACTCTAAGGTACCGATTGACTTAAATGTACTTAACACTCACTTTACTTCTTGTTGTGCCATCGATCACACCAAAAAACTTGAAACTCTGAAGGAGATAAATGGCAGACCTCGCTCAGAAACCGCTCATGCTTTCGAATTCACATCTGTGAGTCAAGACTATATAAATAAAATTGTACAATCCCTCAAATCCAAAGCCGTGGGTAGCGACGATATTGGCGGCATTATGATATTATTCATCTTCAATCATATTCTTCCTCCGCTGACTCACATTATAAACTTTTCTCTGTCCACTGGCGATTTTCCTGACGTTTGGCGTAAAGCTCACGTCCTGCCTCTCCCTAAGGTATCTAACCCTGTCCTCCCCAACCAGTTCCGGCCAATTTCTATTCTCCCGTTTCTCTCAAAAATAATAGAATCTGTTGTTCATAAGCAAGTGACGGAGTATCTCTGTAATGCGGACCTATTAAACCCGTTTCAGTCAGGATTCAGAGCCGGACATAGTACAACGACTGCCTTGCTAAAGGTGACTGAGGACATAAGAGTTAGCATGGAAAATTCGCAAGTTACGATTCTTGTTCTAATTGACTTTAGTAATGCGTTTAACGCAGTTGACCACGACCTGCTGTTAGCCACATTAGGTCATCTAAACTTTTCCTCTCTTTCTGTACGTTGGGTCTCCGCTTACTTGAAGGGGCGCAGGCAGGCGATCCGAGCTGCCCAGAGTTTCTCTGATTGGCGCGAGTTGGAAGCGGGCGTCCCTCAAGGGGGAATACTGTCGCCGTTGCTATTTTCTTTATTCATTAATATGCTTTCTTCCTACCTTCGCTGCTCTTATCACTACTATGCTGATGATCTCCAGCTGTACCAACATTCTATTATTGAAAACTTAGGTGATGCTATTAGCTCTCTCAATAATGACCTTGTCCAACTGCAAACCTGGTCCGAGCAATTTGGCATATCAGTCAACCCAGATAAATGCCAGGCCATAATAATTGGCAGCTCAAGAAGACTGTGCAAAGTTGACTTTGCGAATCTTACTCCGCTGTTCTACAACGGCTCTTCAATCCCTTTTTCCCAAACTGTCAAAGATCTCGGTCTGCTTATTGATTCTAAATTGTCCTGGTCGCCCCAAATAAATGAAGTTTCACGTAAATTCTACGCTACCCTCCATTCAATCATCCGTTTCAAAAATTTCCTTCCTATGAGTACTAAAATATCACTTGTCAACACCCTCCTCTTGCCAATCATTGACTATGGTGACATCTGTTATCTCGATGTAACCGAAGAATATCTTAACAAACTGGATCGCTTACTTAACACTTGTATACGATTCGTTTTTGGGCTGCGTAAGTACGATCATGTTACTGAATATCGCTCCAAGCTGAAATGGCTTCGAATCCGTGATAGAAGGAATGCTAGAATTGTTGGCTTACTTTATTCCATACTAAATGATCCTAAATCCCCTGTTTATTTAAAAAGCATCTTTAAGTTGCAAGAGGATGCCCACAATCTTAACCTGAGGTCTACAGACTCTCGACTTCTTGCTATGCCTAAGCATACCACTTCTTTTCGTGACAACTCTTTTGGGGTTGTGGCAGTACGTCTATGGAATCAACTTCCACCTAAAATAAGAAAAGCGACGTCTAAGGAGGTGTTCAAAAAGTTAGTTCGGGAGCACTATTACAACAATCCTTCCAAATTAGTTTAATAATTTGTCACTACTTATTTATTGTATATATATAATAATTAATGTATTCTTCTGTAGTATTTATCCCACTTTGGTATTTTCTGTTTTTGTATTTATGATATAATATAATAGTATATATCATATAATAGGTATTTATTAATATTAATATTTAGAAAATTGTAATAAGTAATGGTTTTTTTTTTTTTTTTGTTTGTACAAATTGTTCATACTAATTTTGATGCACGCCTACATCCCTATTTCTTAAACTATGTGTGGAATGACTGGTAGAAAATGCTTTAGCATTAAGTCCTCCTTTTGTACTTTTTGTGCAATAAAGAATTAAATAAATAAATAAACGTCGCGCCAAAAGACTCATCAATGACGAGGTGCTGGTTATGGGTAAACTGCAGAGCCTAGAGCACCGACGGAGGGTGGGATGTCTTGCGATTTTCTACCGGTTGTACCACGGGGAGTGCGCACAAGAGCTGCACGAGCTAATACCACCATCTCCATTCCGCCACAGAACTACGAGGCGCGGAGAGTCGTTTCATCCCTATGTAGTAGATTTGCCAACATGCCGCACCAAGCGTTTCGCAGAGTCCTTCATTATGCGGACTGCTAGGGAATGGAATTTGCTCTCGTCGGTCTTGTTTCCCAATAAATATAATCTGGTCTTTTTAAGACAAGAGTGAATAGGTACCTCATGAGTCTGCGTGCTACACCTTCGGCTACATCGTCGCTTTCCATCAGGTGAGATGTAGTCAAACGCAGGCTTATTTTACATAAAAAAAAAACGTTCTTCTAGGTAGGTACCACCGCTTTGCCAGTTATTCTGCCGCCAAGCAGTAGTGTGCAAGCACTACTTTATTCAGGTTTGAAAGGCATTGGTGCTAGTGAAATTACTGGGCGAATGAGACTTTATGACCTGATCTCACAGTCTAGTAATCTGATTACTAGACTGTGCTGATGTCTCAAGATGACGTGCGCAGTGCTACGCGAAATTTTATTATTTTAAAGTTTCGAGTGACACGGCAGCTGTTAAGGGTGGTTGTGTCACTTAACATCAAGTGAAACCAGCTCATTACAATATTATAAAAAAAAATTAATAATAGACAGGTTTACCCACATAACGACCTCTTGTGATTCGTTGGATGAAATTGATTGTAGTAATTTATTTTTAAATCTCAATGACGGAAGTCGTTTAATACCACTAACTATTAATAAAAAAAGGCCAATAAAAGTAACTTTCACCACATATTTATTATAATAACATTAATAACCAATGGTCTTGTCAAGGAGTTATCGCCCCGCATGCTACGTAAATGATACTAAACGGGGTTGGCACAGTATAGAGTCGGCAGCAGTAAGACACTTTGCATAAAAGGTAGGTTTTGATTTTCGTTGCAGAGCACAGACTAAATAATATAGTACTACGTTATATATAATACCAAGGTTTTGGCATTGATCCAAGTATGTTAAAACATTTAATTAAGTACTTATAAGTAAAATTAGAATTAGTTTTCATAGAAATTAGCTTCAGTGAGAAACAAAAAGATGTTAGACCAATGCTTAAAACGCTGTCTCATTTTTGCTTGTCACGTTTCATAGCAGCGAGAAGTAGACGGGAAATTATAAGCATTAATTAAATTTAACCAAGTCTGTATATTTACTTACTACTTAATTACCATGATTTAACGCTTTTTAAGATTTCGCGACTTGAACTCGTAGGTATTAAAAACATTAAAGTTATGTCTTGATGAATATTTGTGCGCAAATTAACCTGTTTTAACATTTATAAAACGTAACTTGGCTTAAATAAATGATATTTTATAATTGGATATTTAGTTATAGTTACGAATTCGAAAATTTAAGCGATAATAAAAATGGTAAAAATAATTTTATAATTCGTGTTTGCGCGAAGCTGCGATACTGATCATACTGTCTGCGTAACTGGTCTTGGAAGCGGGTCGTTTATGCGAAACCACCTTTTATGCGTAATTATGCGAAAACGTACTCTTAAGCCTTGCAAGGTATATTGATGAAACGCATTACCTGCCATACTGTAAATTGGGGGTGATAATATATTTTGATGTAATGAATTGGATGATGGAATTTTTATTTTACAAGATTTTTGTGTATGAGGCCGTGGGAATGACGCATAAGTATCCCAGATAATATAATACCTACAGTAATAATATCATGTTTCTCATTTTTCTCAATAGTGATATTATTGAGAGTTGGCGTAGATATTTTAAATATTTAAATATGTGTGGACATTTCAAACAGCGCCATCTAGCCCCAAACTTAGCATAGCTTGTACTATGGGAACCAGATAACTGATACAATACTTTTTTTGTTAGTAAATATATACATAGAATACAGAATAAACATCTATGTTCATCACACAAATGTTTGTCCCGGGTAGGAATCGAACCCACAGCCCTCAGTTCAGAAGGTAGGGATACAAACAACGGATAGGGGAGGGGGAGGGGATGTGTATGTGTGTGGTATTACGAAATGTACATGTATATATACAGTCAAACATCTTCTTTATTTGAAGTCGGTCAAAATGTGACAAAATTCAGTATCTTATAACGTAGTTTGCTAGCTTAATAAATAAATAAATAAATATCTTATTAAATAAATGAATAATAAATAACGCCCAGAGAGTGTGGGTGGGTTGCACTAGCTTACTTTAGCAATAACATGTGGGTATTTCAGTTAAAGTACCGCAATTGTTTTACGTGAAAATTGCAACAGCAGTAGCAATGAAAGAAAGAAAAGAATGAAAATAACATTTATTCAATGCGACACCAAACACCTAGCAATCGGTCGCAAGATGTCCGCCGTTTGCACACCTGTCGCTTAATGTACTTTGGCCTTATACACTAGCGCCACTAGCAACAGAACAGCAATATGTGGAAACAAAATAATGTAAGTTTTAGTTCATTGATTGTCCGACAGACGGAAATCTAACGCTCGATCTCTTTCTGCTCTGTTAAAGTGACGTTTGATAGCAATGATTGCGCAATTTGCGCCTGTTGCAAACTGATTGCTATTACATAATAACCCCGCCGGTTAGGCAAAAAAATTGTTAAATGACGTCATAACTTTAACTGGTAACTGTGATTATGGGGCAACTCAGCCTAAAAGTTCATCTTCAACCGAAAAAATGAGAAACACCTCCCCTGTCAAACAAACTCCCAAAACTCAATACTAATCAAGAAAACTTCTCCGGCTACCAAACGGAGGGCAATCAAAAGAAAATTAGCGTGGACCCCCAATTTGGAATGGAAAAACTTCGGGTACGGAACCAATTTGGCTCGTCGAGGGACACACTTGGATTAATTAAACATTCGGATTACATTGTCATGGTCTTGTAAAGAGGAATTTTACTCTGTGGCTTTCTTTTGTTATATGGTCTGTGGTTAAAAGTTTTAATTAAGTTCTATTTTTAAGTTTAAGATTGCCGTTTTATTTCTTTATTTTTTTTCGCAAGTGGGTATCTTTAAATGGTATTTTTATTAGTATAAAATAGGTATCTTCTAGGCAAGCGCGTTATATCCTAGACCGCATTGCCATTTACCATCAGGTAGATAGTAATCAAACGCATGCTAACAACCACAAAATAATACATACCTTTTTTATGAAAATGAATGACGTGACGATCTGGTCGTTCATCTGATGTTAAGCGACACGGCCGCCTATAACAGTTGCAGTGTCACTCGGAACTTTAAAATATGTAGTAAAGTTTCACGTGACACTGCACTGCGCACGTCATCCTGAGACATCACACAGTCTGCTATATTATCTATTACTAGACTGTAAGATATATAAAACCTTATTTGCCCACTAATTTCACTAGCTACAATGCCCTTCAAACAACAAGAGTTACATATGTAACTCAAATCTATATTGATATGCGGTATAAAAGTAGCTCCACTAAAATGTTTGTCAAATGAATATCTTTTTCTGTCTTTACCTCTTAAAAGCATTTTCCCAAGGCCTTCCTTTGTAAACAAAATGTTCTCCCAACAAAATAATCTTCACAAATACCCTAAGCACTGAAAATCGAAGGCTTTCCGCCCATCGTGACTTGTGGAATCCCCGCCCGCCCTCGCCGGCTTCCGGTGCGGACGGCCGGTACCGGAAGTAGTCGCGCCGTGAGAAAAACTACGGACAATAGTTCTTACAATGTTTTTGTTAGTATATTGATATCGCCGATTGTCAATTTTGAGGTTTTTGTTATAATGTTGACTTGTTTTTTAGTATAATTATTAGACATGAATCAAATAGGTGGGTATTTCTCATCGATGCTCAAATTTGATGGTCACGAGGTTATATTTCCTAAACGGCTCAAGATACAAACAGAATTTGTGAATTAAATGATGAAACATCTATTAGGCTACAACAGAAATAAAGTTCGTCATAATAAAAGCAAAAATAATACCTTAAATTAACACGAAATGGTCAAAAACGGGGTAATTTTTCGTGTTCTCATCGTGTCACACTCTCCGATGCAGTAAAACATTTGCTTACCACTTCACCAAATTTCACTGTATTTCTATGTAACATATACTAAAATTATCGTAATTATATAAACTTTACACTAAATAGTCTAAAATAAATCTTTTCATCATTATTTTCAATTTAAAACAACATACGCGTCGGTCACGCGGATATGGGTTCTTTAAATTCGCGTGATATAACGGCTGCCTGTTAAACAAAACATCAGCAATCAAACACTGAGTGTGGTCCGGTCGAACATCAGTCGTGTACTGGCATCGCAGACGTAAGAAGAGTGGCTCAACGTGCCGGAAAAAAAAATATCGGTAAGCTTGTATTTGTTCATAGGTTTACCGATCACACGTGCACTACATTTTTTGGGCATTATATTTCAGCAATTGAAATCAAAGTTAGCTCATCGAAACCCTAAAATGTGCGAGATATTTATGTAGTATTTGATTTAAATCGATACACTTAACTTTGCAGCAATTTTACAAAAAAAGGGATAATTTCGTCAGTTTCGTGTCATAAACTTCGTGGCATTTTAGTCATGAAACTGATTTTGGTCCATGAAACTGATTTTATGCATTCTTTTATTTAGAAATGTAGCAACTGGTGTGAGTTTATTGAAACAATTCTAGTTATTGTAGTATGACAGATGTAAGATAGTGTTTTGAATAATTATGTACACGTGTTTTTATCGAGAAAAGATGGGTCAATTCGAACTCACTCATCATTTATTGTGATTAATAATCATAGCCTAAAAATGGATGAGTTCGAATTGGTAGGTATGTCATGTTATCGCGAAAAGGGGTGATCTGGACCGTGGTAGCCTAGTAACTCTCAAGTTGGGAGAAACTTCCTTCGAAACTAGCATTGTATTATGTTTAATAATAGGTACCTAAAGGGGAAGAGCTAGTAACAGTACCTACGTTTGGTAGGTAGTAGATTAAAAGATTATGGTTACATACCATTTTTCTGGTTTCCGGGAGAAGCAGCCTATTGCGAAGATTCCGGTAGGTAGCTAGGTAAAAGGTACCTATAGCCCAAGTTCACATTCTATGAACACTTTTATCCACACACGTTTACCGTCGGATATTATGAACCTAAAGTATGTAGGTATTAGGAACTATCACCAAAAGGTTCTGAAATTATAAATAACGTCACGTCATATCACAATACTACCTATTCTTGACGTAAGTACGTATATAGGTACTAGGTAGGGAGGTAGGTACCTACTAGGTACATTTTGGTCCCCCCCTGCCAACATTTCAATCATACTTTAATTATTTCGCTCGTAGGCCCGACTCCGAACACGTAAAGCTCATATTTAAAAGTTTATGGAAAAATCACGAAATCAGGAGTTTCTAATCCAAAAGAGTACCTAAAGATGTGCCAGATATTGTCTTTTGTAGTGAGATTTGTTTTTATATATAAATCGTTATAATATAAGTATAGATTATTTCTACTGTAGTGAAGGTTGTTGTTCTATTGAAAAAATTACGCAACTCATAAATAAATACACTTTTTAAATACTCATGATGCTTCTTAATTAATAAAGCTATTAATACGATAACTATCTGTTTTTTTTTCAACAGAGGCTTATTACCTATAATATGTAGTTAAGTGGATTAGTATTCGTATTTCGTAGGATGAACAAACTCAGGACCGAACTGATAATAATATACATAGTTTTGGTTATTAATACCATTTGTTTGCCAGTTTAATTATGAAAACAAGATTACGTTGTTATTTTATGAACATTTAGTCTTATAAACAGTAGCTAAACGTGAGAAAATGATAGCTGTAAAGTTACTGAGTCATTTTCGTGATCCGATGCGTCGCTTTCGTGGCCTCTAAAACTTCAAAACCATTTTTCACCCAAACAAGACTTTCTATTTGATTAACTTATATGTTCATTTACTCGTCTTATAAAGCGCTATAATTACCTGTACAAAAATATTTGAAATAAGCATAATATGAAACAGTACATGAAACTGACGATGAGAATCGTAAAAATGAGAACGAGCCAGGTAACAGATATTACAATGAAAGCTTCTTTGGTGTGGTGTTTGACCAGGCTCAAAACACGGAGGCATCAGGGTCGATTCCCGTGATAGGACAAATATTTTTGCAAAAAAAAAAACACTAATACTTGATCTAGATGTTGTGGGACCATGGTCCTCGTAGTTCCTGGGTCCCTGCATACATGAAATCCTAATTACGGCCAAGAATCTATGTAATCATTGGGTGTTATTATTAAGAAAATTAAAGGAGATATTCAGATGGATTCATGCAGAAATTGGCTCTCGCTATCACAGCAGTGTAGAAAGGGATAGTATATTCAAGATCAGGTACTTCTTGAATAACCATTAAGTATTTATACTTCATACACCTAGTATCCGCAGATCCGCAGGAGAACTAAAGTGACCGATATAGCTCTTAGGATTAGCAAGTTGAAATGGCAATGGGCAGGCCACATCGCTCGTAGAACTGACAACCGATGGGGAAGAAAGGTTCTCGAGTGGCGACCACGAACTGGAAGACGCATCGTAGGCCGCCCCCCCACTAGGTGGACCGACGACCTGGTGAAAGCCGCGGGGAACCGATGGATGCAGGAGGCGAGCAGCCGCTCTAAGTGGCGCTCCCGGGGGGAGGCCTATGTTCAGCAGTGGACATCTTCAGACTGTTAAAGATGATGATGATGATGATGATGATGACACCTAGTATTAATGTACATTATAGCAAAGTAAATATACAAGTTTCACCCTAATCGGTTTGAGACTTGGCTTGTCCTAAGTTTTCCCATCCCGACCATCCAGTCCACCTCGACATGGAGTAACTTGTAATCCTCGGAAGGGAGATCAATAAACTACACGCTAGTTACTAAAATTCTCGGCGCTGGAGCTTCAAACTTTACCAGTAATTGGTAACGTATTGGGTTCGTCCATAGAAGTGAGACTTTGGGAGAATGGTATAAAGAAATGTACCGTGCGTGTTAGATAGAAGTTTTAACTGTCGTATTTTGTAGTAATGGTAGAAACTAGTTAGCAGTCATTTTATGGCAGTACTACGTACTCCTTTTGGAGTTTCTATATAAAAACTTGTAACTTTTATAATATAATGGCCGTGGTCTGAGGAAAATATTTATTTCATTTGAATCTACGTTAAAGTGATCTATCAATCTGTATTTCTTAAACGAAAAAAAATTCTTTCATTTCTAAAATAATAGCTATAGTAATACCAACCTCTACTAGCGACTAATAATGATATACTACCTACTAAAAATTAACATTGGTACTGTGCAGTGTTGAAAAGTGCTCTGGCTATTTTTGTAATTATTTTTATTAAGCGTTTTAGGCTTAAGGCAGTAGAGTAAATGTCAGTCATATCGCTACAAAAATATACTTAATGTAAATGGCTGCCCAACATTACCATGTGAATCGTGAAAAAAACTTAGCACAAAACTTCTTAACAGATAAAAAAGGTTAAATTAAAGACCATTCTATCTCCACCTGACCTCGTAACTTGTCCGTACTTGTCCGTAACTATCCGGTCCGTGTCTCACATTTGTTGGAACAAATCAATAAATCGGGTGCTCCTTACGCTCCGGACCTTTACTAAGCCTGCCCTGATAAAGGCGCTTGAGTGATTGCTACCGTCTGCAGATGGGATACCTAGATTAGATGCATTTAGACTAGATAGTAATAGTTATAATATACGTAGGCGTAGCGAGGTATGGGTAGCGTTACGTAAGTAAGAAGCTTCTATATCACCAAAGTTCTAGGGTACTAGGTCCTAGGCAAAGATTATAAAGCCCGTTGATAGCTCGTGGGCATCATTTCTCCAAGTCATATCAAATTATAAAGAACAGTGCAGGATGGAATTAAAGACACATTGGATGCCTTGCTTCCTCTTATCGGATAGGTGCTTGAAATACTCCACTAATTTACGTTACATAGGTCTGTATCATTGGTCAACTCACAGAGCACCAAAAAAATATTTGCGTTGCGCGCCGTCATATTATTCATAGCTCTGTGGGCCAACTTGATTTGTTCTAGATCTTCTGCTTCTTCTTCTTTAACGGCTTTCTATCGCTTTTTTGCAATAATTCTGCCAATGTCAAGTGAGTAAAATTTGTATGGTTATGTCAAGTCAGTCATATATTGTCAGTCAAAATGCCAATGGTAAAATTTTTACTGAAGGCTCTAAAAAAGGCCGTTGAAGCCAAAACGAGAATTCTTGGTTTTATAATCTTAAAACCATATGCCAAAACTCGTGCACGTTCTTGAATACTTATCGGATAATAATCCACCCAAGTTCAAGATACACTAGTGTTGAAAAATAAATTCAAAATTCTCAACCGCCATTGTCGGATTTTCTTCAAAGACCCTTGTTCTAGGTCACCAAGCAATTCAAAAAGCAATATTGTTAATTGAATGATAGACAATCTATCAATGTGGTTGTTATTTATACCATACGTTATTGTTTGAATGTTGTTGATTAAAACCATTTATTCTAGAGGTTTTCTAGGAAATCCGCAGGAGAACTAAAGTGACCGATATAGCTCTTGAATTGGCAAGTGGCAATGGGCAAGCCACATCACTCGCAGAACTGACAATCGATTGGGAAGAAAGGTTCTCAAGTACCACGAACCGGAAGACGTAGCGTAAGCAGGCCCTCTACTAGGTGGACCGACGATCTGGTGAAAACCACGGGGAGCCGATGGATGCAGGAGGCGAGCAGCCGCTCGAGGTGGCGCTCTCTGGGGGAGGCCTATGTTCAGCAGTGGATGTCTTCAGGCTGTTGTTGATTATGATGATGATGATGATGATGATGATTCTAAAGGTTTTTTTCACTAGTTTATTAAAATGATTACGAATGCAGACAGTGTCCCAATAAACAGATAGGAAGATAAGATAAAAACTCTCAAATGGTGAAACGTGTTTTCCACACAGTCTTATGATGGATGAATCCGAGGCCAATCAATAGCTGGAGACTCCGTTCTCCTAATTTGACGTTACGCTGACAATGACGGATGGTGCGGCATTTTTGTTACGTCTCCGTTTGAGAGGATGTGATTGTAGGGATGAAAGGACAACACCCATTGTTAGTATTATCGAAAGCTATATTAGGTTTAAACCAGAGGTGCTTTGAGCGGTTTTTAATCACTTTTATAGTAGCGCTTTGACATACTATCAGTGTTTATTGTTGGGGAAAGTCAATAAATCCCCAGTGACGCTGTAAATCTTGGTGATACCGTAAAAGCTGGTGCTTCTATAAAAGTCGGTGTCGCTGTAAGAGTCGGCGTAGCTATAAAAGTCAATGACGCTGAAAAAATCAGTGATGCTTTATTTATATTTTTTGCGTCACTGACCTATACAGCATCAATGACTTGATGCTGTAAAGGCCAGTGACGCTGTAAAATTCGGTGTAGCTGTAATAGTCGATGACGCTGTAAAAGTAAGTGACGCTCCAAAAATCAATGACGCTGTAAAAGTGAGTGATATTGTAAAAACCAGTGACGCTGTAAAAGTCGATGATGCTGTAAAAGTCAGTGACGCTGTAAAGATCAGGGACGCAGTAAATGTCAAAAATGCTGTAAAAATCAGTAACGCTGTAAAAAGCGATGATGCTGTAAACGTAAGTGACGCTGTAAAAGTTAATCACGCTGTAAAAGTCAGTGATAAAGGTTAGCAGAGAAAAAAAAATTAGGCCGTTAAAAATCGAGGTTTCATGAAATAAAATAACCTAAGGTTACTCGTAGCGGTGTCTATGCAATTTGTTTTTGCTGTTAATTCATATCCATTCATTTGGGCTTTACAAAGAAGATTACTAAATTAATATTAACAAGTTAATGATAACCGCCATCTAGTTAGGAATTAGCGCGATCGATTGGCCATAAAAGCTGTTTATATTTGGAATGTAATTAATGGCGTCAGTTTATGGTTACGACGTGCGATCCGATGGTATGCTCGTAAAATTCAATGTTGGCTTTATTGTAGGGTGCAGGGGTGATTACGTGGATACCGAGTTCAGGCCGTTAAATAATCTCCTTGGAAAGAGTGTTGTATACTCTTTTGAATCATAATATATTCGCGTAAAAATCCTCGAAGCATTATTATTGTATTCCAAAACATTACACCAGAAATCCTTCACGACTTCTGCTCAACATTGAGGGAAACTCAAAGTACCACGCGACGTACCTTGAGTTGACAGTTGCTTCGCTTCCCTCGTTTGAGAATAATTCACGAGGAGACGTCAAGTTGATAAGAGATTGTCAATTAAAAATACCAAAACACGAAAATGAGGTTAATTTGAGGTTGCGTCGAGTGGAGTAATCTCGTGGTAACGACTAACCCCCATATTCTATATTGACAATTCCGCGTAAATTTTTCTAAAACGAGGGAAGCAAAGCAACTGTCAACTCAAGGTACGTCGCGATGTACCTTGAGTTTCCCTCAAAGTTGAGTGGAAAACGAGTGAAGGATTTTTGGTAAAATGTTTTGGAATACAGGGGTAGGGGATTTTAGCGCATATTCATAAAAAGAGCTTTTTCGCTTTTTTCGCTTTTAGCAACAGATTTTGTTTTGGTATTGTTTAGAGTGTATTTTAGTGAGCCGCCTAGCATGTGCACCGCGGGAAAACTTGTCGTAGCTGTTAAGACATACTTACGCGCTACCATTGTCTTTTCACGGATTCTCACGAGAAGAAGTGTCGAGAAAATTTTGTCGCGGTGCGCATATTAGCCGGGCTGATTATATAGTCTATAATTATGTACTTTAGTTTGCTGCATTAACTACACTACCTAATAATAAAATTATTAATCTAGTTAGATTTTTTTTTTGTATATTTTCAAGGATCAGATAAACAGTAACACATACATATTTTATCTTAAAAGTAATACTAAAAAATATAAATAGATGTGTAACAACATCATTGACCACATATTAATAGCTGAATGCTTATTTATATCAAGACAAGATACAATATAATATACATGTACTTATGTAGTATTTATATAATGCAAAGGCACAATACGAGTAAGCATCTGAACGTTGTGTTCGTGAATAATGTGTTACAGTGAGGCTGGTTTGCAGTTACTCGCTAAAATAATAATAAGCCCCGGATAAGGACAACAAAAATGAATATAAGTCATAAGAAATAAATGATGAAATGAATTTATCATTATAAGTTTTAGTCATGCGGTAAAGAGGTGAACGATGACCAGAATTGGTGCGACAGGTAGCCATGGAAAAGGTTTTGTGACTGATTGTATCACGTGGATTTGACCTGAACGGTACTTTTAAGCGGACCCTGTTGACCAAGTCTAGGCAGTGGTATCGGTTTTGACAAAGGTCAAACAATAGCATAACATCAAGTTGTTGTCTCCTAGATTTTAAATCTAAAAGTTTATATTTTACTAACAAATCTTCATAAATATATCTTCATCATACAGTATATCGGCAACACCTGAAATGCACACAGCGTAAAAACTTCTTTTGGACTCGTTCAATATCATTATTATAACAATTATAATGTGGACTCCACACTGCCACGGCGTATTCTAATTGTGAACGGATTAATGACTTATACAATAATAGGTACGTTTGCTCGTTTCTGAAATTACAGGACGACCTAATAACAAAATTATACATTTTAAAACCACGCGATATTATGTTTTGGACGTGTATATCCAAAGTTAGCTTGCTATCTAAAGTTATAACTAGATCCTTTATAACTTTAACTTTATCGAGATTAGTATCACAAAGAGCATAAGTAAAGTTACTTATGTTTTTTTTACGCGTAAACATTAACCGTCTTACCACAAAAAATTTAGACGCGCCCTATACACTTGTTGAACAGTTGTTTCATGAATTCCATACCACAAATCTGCGCCTAAAACTCGTTTCAGATAGACGGGCGTTAAACACGTCCTAAAATTTAAAAATACTCAACCCTTTAGTTTAAGAGGTGTTTAACTGTCGCTGTCACCATAACACACACAGTCAAACTTCAGGCTAATAACGTTCCGTTTTTTCTATAGTCACAGCTATGACGCTAACATGTATTGGATTTACAAAATGAGTTCTGCGCGGAATGAAACGATTCATATAATGTCACCTTATTTAATAAATGTGGATTGAGTTAGACAGTGTTTAAGTAAACACGGTATAAATATGGTTTTGTAGTGACAAAAATAAAACATCCGTTTAAGGCGCATTTAACTTTTAGACGCTGTCTAACTAAACATGTATCTAAGCGATGTTTAAAATTATTTTTGTGGTAAGACGGTATAGATTTACATTTTTTTAAACTCAATGCTAATTTATTTCTTACACAATATGCAGAGAATCGATCCAAATCAGACTGAAAGTTAACATGATTTTTATATGTGTTAATAACTTGATACACTTTTAAATCATCTGCATATAACAGGAACTTACAAAATTTAAAGCAACTGTTGATGTAGTTAATGTATAAAATAAACAGCAATGGGCCCAAAATCGAGCCTTGAGGGACGCCCGAACTAATAGGAAGTTCATCCGATTCATAACCATTGATAGCAACCTTCTGGCTACGGTTTGTTATATAAGACTTAAACCAGCGCCACAAGTTACCACGAATCCCGTTAAATGCAATTTTGTCAAGAAGAATTTTATGATCCACCCTGTCAAACGCTTTTTGGAAGTCAGTATATACACTATCAGTTTGCTTGTTCTTATCCAAATTTTCAAATAGTTCAGTAGTATATACTAGTAAGTTAGTGACTGTAGAGCGACGTCGCACAAAACCGTGTTGATTTGGAATAATATTGCTATGTAAGCTAGGATACACTGCATTATGTATAAGTCTTTCAAAAAGCTTCGACAGAATAGGTAAAATTGAAATTGGACGATAGTTTTCTACATCTTTCTTTGAACCTTCCTTGTGGATCGGCACTATGCGCGCCATCTTCCAAATATGGGGACAGACACCCTCTTTTAGACACAAATTGAGAATATAATGTATAGGTAGACAGATTGTATCCGCTGTTCGGTTTAAAAAATATGGAGGTATATTATCAACACTTGAGTGTTGATAATATACCTCCATATTTTAACACTAGCTTGAGTGACAAAGGCATATAGCCCGATAAAAAAAATCTAAAAAAAACAATATTTATTAAACAAATACCTACTTAACGAGATTATATTTACAATAAAGCCTTAAATACCAATAATAGGTAATCAATAAATGAAAGGTCGAGCTATCCATCTTAGAAAATCTAGATCTTTTATCAACACAGAAAGGTTGAGCACAAAAAGCTAGTCTGACATTTCTATTACTAGAATCAGGCTTTTATTTATTACTAACTATTATCCTAGTGAAAGGAACACTAAAAAAGGGGCTATGATTAAATACTGATACAGTATAGTAAGGGTAGTAAAACAAAATACCAAAACGTAATTAAGGAAAACGTTTAGGTACTTGTAACTTCACAAATAGGTCTTTAGTTCAACGCAAGTTAGTACTTTTGCTAACGCATTTTTGATGTGTGCATGAATATTGAATAGATATCATTCACCTTGAGAACCTAGAAAAAATATTTAAACATTACTTTTTTTATCCTATTAACGCAAGAATTAGGCTATTGCCGTCTTACCACAAAAGATTTAGACGCGCCTTAAACACTTGTTGAACAGTTGTTTCATGAATTCCATACCACAAATCCGCGCCTAACACTCGTTTAAGATAAAATTTAAATATACTCAACCCTTAGTTTAAGAGGTGTTTAACTGTCGCTGTCACCATAACACACACAGTCAAACTTCACGCTAATAACGTTCCGTTTTTTCTATGGTCACAGCTATGACGCTAACATGTATTGGATTTACAAAATGAGTTCTGCGCGGAATGAAACGATTCGTATAATGACACCTTTTTTAAAAAATGTGGATCGAGTTAGACAGTGTTTAAGTAAACATGGTATAAACATGGTTTTGTAGTGACAAAAATAAAACATCGGTTTAAGGAACATTTAACTTTTAGACGCTGTCTAACTAAACATGTATCTAAGCGATGTTTAAAATTATTTTTGTGGTAAGACGGTTAGAGCCTTATTTATAAACCAATGTCTAAAATGCTCTGTCTCGTTACCACCCGTGACATTTCACGTGAGCGAGAAGTTGACAGAAGGTTTTAAGCTTTGATTAAATTCAACTAACGTCTATAAATAAGGCCTTTAATTATATGTAAAAATAAAACGATATGTAAATACATAATTATTTTATGCCCTAAATTTAAACACAATAACAGTTATCCATACTGACAAAATAAAGATGTAGTAGTGTTTTGTTTTATTGCAGAAAACATTCTTGACGTCCGCCATTAGGGCGTTCCATTCGTTCGGTCATTTCGTTCATTCGTTCACTGGTTCGTTACGATCACCTGGGGGCTTGAACGTAGGGTTTAGGTAATAGCTAGACATCACTGATGCTATTCTTTGTAGAGTTAGTTGAGATGTTCGTCTTTGTTTGTACATGCGTAGAATTAAAATGATTTATTTGTGAGAAATGCGTTCGTGAATTGCTTTGTTTATTGCTGTGTCCAAAGAAAAAGTTTGAGCATCTTCTTTTTGTAAAGATATACTTACACAGGTTTGGTAGAAATTCTCACAGTATCCTACCACTTATTAAAATTACCTACATGAAGATCTAATGATCCATAAAATCAAACGCGAAACATTAGCTAAATACATGCTTATTTTTTTGGAAAAGACAAAACAATAAATATATTGTAAGTCGTTCAACCAAAATGTTAATCTCCCATATTAAAACACAAAACATACAAATAGACGATCTCAATAAATCCAAAAACTCACCCCCCCCGTTAATTAGAATGTGGTCAAACCCGACCATTGAGACGTAACACGATAAGCTAATTGCCAATTTTATAAATTTTAACCTTACGACACGATTACACCCTTGGTTTTTCATAAGTAAATTTTCATCATCATCATTAACAGCCACTAACCCTCTCGTCGCCGCCCACAACACGTCTTGAGCAACCCGGAAGATCCTATAGCAGCCGTTGTTTCGGCTGCGCTAGGATCACCGGACTAGTCGAGCCCTTCTGCTTAGGCACCGATTTCGGCACCGGTATAGGATACCAGCGTAATACAATCGGACACCGACCCCACCGGCGAGGTCGACGTACCCCCCGTAGATTAGTTAGAATGGTCGCGACTTTCCACAGGGTCCACTCCTCCAGCGGACGTAGCCTTATCGATCCTCTTATCCCGGCAACAGCCCCAGCCGAAGCCCGCACCCCAGTGGCGCTAGTTGCCACCCAATTTTGTCCGCTGGGTGCCTTAAGTGCCTGCCCTCCTGCCCGGTGACGCTGTAAAGGCCAGTAGAGATCAACAGCATTAGTTCGTTCAAAAAAAAATCATTAACAGCCTGAAGACGTCCACTGCTGAATAGGCCTCGCCTAGAGAGCACCACTTTGAGTAGTTGCTCACTTCCTGTATTCACCAGATCTTTGGTCTACCTAAGGGGGGGTCAGCCTAAACTGCGTCTTCCAGTTCGTGGTCGCCACTCGAGAATCTTTCATCTCCATCGGTTGTCAGTTCTACGAGCGATGTGGCCTGCCCATTGCCATTTCAACTTGCTAATTCTAAGAGCTTTATCAGTCACTTTATCGTATCTACTAAATGCAAAGAAAACGAAAGCATCCAATTTTAACGATGTTAACGGCGTTAATCAGCTAACGCGCCAGATGGCCGCCGGGACTCCATCGCCGTTAGCCGTTAAACCGCCGTTTTACAATAACTCCGATCCGTTAATTGGCGGCGCACAGCCCGGGGATAATTAGAGAATTGGCTAATGATGTCACTTGAAGTAGTCGATAAGGGCCGACCCTTAGCAGAGTGCAAGTTGTGAGAGCCTTGGTTTTAGTTTTGTTTGATTTTTTATAAAAATGAATGACTTGCTGAGCAAGTCGTTTGCCTGATGTTAAGCGATACGGACGCCCATAACTGTTGCAGTGTCACTTGAAACTTTAAAATAATAAAGTTTAGTGAGACACTGCACTGCGCACGTCATCCTGAGACATCACACAGTCTAGTAATCAGTTTAGACTGTGTGATCAGATCGTAAAGTCTCATTTGCTCAGTGATTTCACCAGCTACAATGCCCTTCAAACCGGAACACAGGAGTGCTTGCACACTACTGCTAGGCGGCAGAATAACTGGCAAAGCGGTGGTACCTACCTAGACAAACTTTGCAGAAAAGTCCTACTACCTAGTTAATCTTTTCCTACTAAAAGCAACATCATAATGATTAAAATAGCAATTTCTTCTCTTAAACATAAGTGATGAACCATGGTGTCTGAATTTTCAAGCCACCCGGTTATAATTCTGGTCGGTTTTTGTGTGGCATTTATACTCCCATTTTTAGTTGTATATAAAATAGCTGTTAACCACGGCTTTGTTTGCATGGACCGCACTCATAGTTACCACACAATATTAGGCTCGGCAAGTTGAAGTGGCAGTGGGCGGGCCACATCGCTCGTAGAACTGACAACCGTTGGGGAAGAAAGGTTCTCGAGTGGCGACCGCGAACTGGAAGACGCAGCGTAGGCCGGCCCCCTACTAGGTTGATCGACGACCTGGTCAGAACAGTGGGGAGCCGATAGATGTAAGAGGCAAGCAGTCGCCCAAAGTCGAGCTTTTTGAGGGAGGCCTATGTTCAGCAGTGGACGTCTTCAGGCTGATGATGATGATGATGATGATAATTAGGCTCAAAGTATTTTTCATTGGAATACGTGTTCCACTTTAGGCTTCGTTCGTTACTTACCATCAGGAGTACTTAGTTGTGAACGTCCTATTTACTTCAGGTTTGTACTTTGTGCAAATGACCAGACTGACAGGCAAGAAGACAAAATGAAAAGCTACTTATGAATTTGTATTAATAGATTAGAAAACTTGGAATAACGGTGGAATTCATAAAAAACCGTTATATATTATGAATATTCATGTTTAAATTTGGGATGAGCCTTAGAGCAATGGGGTTGAGTTAAGAGAAGTTTAAAATTAATCACCCATCATTATCAATTCAATCGAAGCCTTATTCACAGTTGGTGGGCCAAATCATAATGAGAATTATAATCAATGCTATTACTAATTTAAACGATGATTTCCATAGTTTAAAATTATGCTTTCCATTTCAAATCGCGCACCGCTTTTGTCTTATTAAAAGTAGATGTATCTTTCGTAATTAAGTAATTCTGATATTGCTTATGAATATTCCACCAAAATGGTTCTGGGATTAATAAATTATACATTAACGCAGATGGTCGACCACTGGCATAATGTGCTGCTAATTTTTATTGAAAGCCTTTTAAATGTATTTTTAATTGAATTTTCTTGGTGTAATGAGAAATTTATTTTTGAGATTTTCATAAATCTACCTTATAATATCGATTGAGCTTTGCGTTATTATTATAAAATTTCATGGGAAGATACTTTGTTTAATAAAAATGATAAGAGTTATAAGTACACGGCTACCTATATACAGGATGTAATTTAATTCATTAGCATAAATTGAGCCCATGATAGTACATCATTTATAGATGATTATTAAAGAGGAAGGAGTGTCAATTATTTCATTTTTATTGAACATTATAAAGATTGCTGCGGCGCCTAACGTAGTTGGCGCGAATGATTTTGATACATTTAAACGTTTTTATACCTTGTACGTACTAAATAAAAACAGTAATTCATTATTTTAATTAAATTTTGTATTGTAGCATTTGATTAAGTAAGTTATTCTATTTTTTTGAGTTATTATTATTACCAAACAATGTGTTAGAATTCAAAAATTTTGATCCACACGTGAACGGTATTAGGAGTAGGTATCTAGTTTCAAAGGATGCTAATAAATTCAATTACACCCAGTATTTTAGTCATTAGAAATTTTCCAGCTAAAATTTGTTTGGAATATTCATTTTAATGACTTTTTAGTCAGCCTAGTTAGAAAGGTTCTCGAGTGGCGACCGCGAACCGGAAGGCGCAGCGTAGGCGGACCCCCCACTAGGTGGACCGACGATCTGGTGAAAACCACGGTGAGGCGATGGATGCAGGAGGCGAGCAGCCGCTCAAAGTGACGCTCTCTTGGGGAGGCCTATGTTCAGCAGTGGACATCAACGGGCTGATGATGATGAGTCAGCCTAGTCTATTTGCAATAAATAATGTAACTTTGAATAAGAAAGGGACTGTGACTGTGTTAAGAATAAATATATTCAACGGTATTTAAAATGCTATTTAGGTATAATTAGTATAGGTACCCAAATAAAAATATAAAAAACAATAAAAATTAAAAACTTTTTTATACGTAACCATAATTTAATTAAGTACACAAGCTATGTTAATAATAACTTATAATAAATCCTAAAAGCACGAATCCTTAAGTGTAATAATACCACAGAACTCTTAGACTGCCAATGTAATATTTTATAGGTCAATGTTAAGGAAATGAAACTTTTTAGACCAAAATATTTTTTATTATTTATAATACACGTCGAAACACACTCCTACGAATAATTTCAAGTTTTTCCCAAAAAGCATTTAATACTGTAATCTGGCATCTGATTGAGTTGTCGTACGACTTAATTTCAGATAAGTAGTATACGGCTGTCGTTTCCAAAAAGGGCGAACAAAGGCGCACGATACCATTCTTGAATTTAATTCTCTAGCCCGCATTGTCTGTTGATGTACAGATTTTCTGTGCATTACCATTTGTTGTTTTTCATGGTATAAGTTTACTTTTGACCATATTTATTGATAAATAAACCTGACGTTCGAACCGGAAGACGCAGTGTAGGCTATCCACCCTACTAGGTGGATTGACGATCTGGTGAAAACCGCGGGGAGCCGAAGGATGCAGAAGGCGAGCAGCCGCTAAAATTTCCTCTCTCTAGCGGAGGCCTATGATCAGCATTGGACGTCTTCAGGCTGTTGATGATGATGATGATGATGAAGCCTGTTCCTGTGCCTGTAATGCACAGAGCAAAAAAAAAAAACGCTTTCCCTCTACACTAAGCGTCTTTTGTTTCATAGCTCTGTGCTGTAATGTTTTGCGGATGTAATTATATAAAAAAAAATACATCACATCATTATAGATCATAGACCCTAAGATTCCGGCCTGTATCTAGGGAGCCAAGACCTACGAGGACCATGCTCCTACAACACAGTGATACAGAACAAGTATTTGCGCGTTTTTTAGTGCACAAATACTTACTAATAATAATAATTACAAGTGAATGATTTTTAAAATGTAAACCACACTTAAGGTATATCTGTAAAGATATTTTAGATATACCTTCCCTTGATTATCGCTGCTAGCGGTCAGGTAACCATAGCTCAGTGGTAGAGCGTCCAATTCGGTGAGTTGGAGGGCGCGGGTTCAAATCCCGCTGGTTGCTAAAATTTTAAAAAGACTATATTATCTTTAATAATTACAAGGCTGGAATAAACATTTATTTGAAATATGTCCCAAGACATTTTGACACGTCTGTCCAGTGAGACGAGAGTTATCAAAGTTATTTCCAAAGCAGAAACTTTTTGAAAACCAATAGTACCTCCAATACCACCCACAGAGAGTCGATGCACGAATTGTGATAAATTCGCGAGTGTTCATTATTGTGACGTCACGAGCCCGCCCTAAGTGAAACCTGCCATTATGGCACAGCGTAACTATAATATACAGTAGATCGTGTTTTAAAAACAGTTCGTTGTTCATTGCTATGTAGCCCACATCGCTCGTTGAACTGACAACCGATGGGGAAGAAAGGTCAAGTGGCGACCACGAACTGGAAGGCGCAGCGTAGGCCCTCCACTAGGTGGACCGACGATCTGGTGAAAGCCGCGTAGAGCCGATAGATGCCGCTTAAACTGGTGCTCATGGGTGCGAGGCCTATGTTCTGTAGCGGATTCTTCAGGCTGTATTGAAAGAAAGAGAAAGAAAGAAGAAAGAAAGAAAATACATTTATTTCAGGACATCACACAACATTACATTCTAACATACAACATAAATAATATAACAATAGAAAACATAATGCTACCGTATAAAATGTAATGCTGCGTGACGTCATGATAAAGGTCCCGACTCAGCATGTAATCAAGGTCGTAAGACCCCAATAACTGATTTTCAGTCGGAACCCATCATCATGACATCACGAACTCCAGGACAAACAAAATAATATTTAAACGAAATAAAATTATAATTCATATACAAGAAAAATAAAATACACAGAAAAACAATATTTATACGCTGTGCCTTTTTTAGCTGATGATGATGATGATGATGATGAGGCTCTATGTAGATGTAGGTAGTAATGAACAAGTAAAGAGAAATAATTCAGTGTGACCTATGAATGTTATACATGTTACGTAAAGAGATGTTATGCTCATTATATTTGCTAAGAGATCTTTGCAAAAAAATTTAAAGGAAGACCGAAAAGAACGCAAATGAAGGAGTATTATTCATTCTGACTGACACAGGTAGATTAGAAATAATTATGAATTGGGCATTTTTGATTTAGTGGGGTTTTTTTCTCGAGTTCTCCTACTTTCCACAACTCCACTACCATTGTAGTGAAAATGAGTTATTGTTATGGTCTATCCCTGTTCGTTGAGCAAATAACTTTTAATTGAAGACTGGCGCGAGTTAATAATTGAATCTAATGTTGTAGTTGAAACGTGCCCTGAGACTATTGGAGTATAAATTAGTGATCATGGTAGTAAATATAACAATTTGCCGTGTTGATGTTTTTTATGTTTTTGAATCCCGTTTCTATTGAAATAAATGGAGTTCTGGTAGGATAATTTTGTTGTCCTGCTTAGCTGGAATTTTAATGGCAATGTAAATAAATAAATAAATAAATAAATAAAAATAAAAGTCAATTCATTGCCACTACTACAAAAAACATAATGAACTTAAAACTACCAATTATAAATGTACCTAATAAATACACTTTGTAACGGACCACCCACGATGATCCCCGACCCCCGCACACCAACCGACCGGCGCGCTCGCCTTCCCGCCGCGACCGTACGCATACATGCATACGTCGCGATAACACCGATACGGGCGGGTGCGCCAAACAGTATAAAAGCCGACCCGATCCACGTACAAGAGAGTCCACCGTCAGTTTATGAAGGATGCATCCCGCCGCTATTTTGACGCGGCCCCCCATCACCCCAACCCTCTCGTAGTCCAAGCATCAAGCTACTCTACAGACATGACAGACCCACCACCCCGTCGTCGACGCCCAAGACACGTCTTGAGCGACCCGGAAGATCCTATAGCAGCCGTTGTTTCGGCTGCGCTAGGATCACAGGACCAGTCTAGCCCTTCTGGCTCAGGTACCGATTTCGGCACCGGTATAGGATACCAGCGTAACACAATCAGACACCGACCCCGCCGGCGAGGTCGACGTACCCCCCGTAGGTTAGTTAGAACGGTCGCGACTTTCCATAGGGTCCACTCCTCCAGCGGACGTAGCCTTCTCGATCCTCTTATCCCGGCAACAGCCCAAGCCGAGGCTCGCACCCCAGGGGTGCCCTTGAGCTAGTTGCCCCCCACTTTTGTCGGCTGGGTGCCTTAAGCGCCTGCCCTCCCGCCCGGTGATAGCCCGTTCATAAAAAAAAAAAAAAAAAAAAAACGTACAAGAGAGCATTCGCTCGGGGCTCCCGCGGTAGACGGACGTGTTCCGGAACACCAACCAGTCTCACCGCCCGCAGAGCCTCTAGCGAAGAGCCTGTCCCCCCGTTCCCCGCTAACGAGGGTAACCCTGCACCGCGCCTCCGGGCCGTTGGCCGCACGGCCTCACCAAACCGACCCCCCTCCCAACCCGCCAAGGGTAACCCTGCGCCGCGCCCCGTGGCCGTTGGCAGCAGGGCCTTGTATCCCCCCTCGCATGCACTAACATCCGCCGCGCAGCCTTCCCAACCTTGAGGGTAACCCTGCGCCACGCCCTAGGGCCGTAGGCAGCACGGCCTCAGGAGGCGGAACGCCCGTTCCTCCCGACCGCACCACGGTCATAGTCTCCCCCCGCGCGCCTCGTTTTCACAAAACCACGCGTTCCCAATTCTGAGGGTAACCCTGCGCCGCGCCCCGGGTGCCGTGGGCAGCAGGGCCTCAGGAGGCCGAACGCACTCCACGCACCGTCGCATTCCGAATCCGGAGGGTAACCCTGCGCCGCATCCGAACGTTGTGGGCAGCAGGGCCTCCAGAGGCAGAACGCGCTGCGGGTACCCGAAGCTTTCCCAATCTTGGGGGTAACCCTGCGCCACGCCCAAGGGCCGTAGGCAGCACGGCCTCAGGAAGCGGAACGCCCGTACCACCACCCAACGCGACCGCACGTCTCATCGTCCCCCCTCCTCGCGTGTCGCACCCGCGTGACGACGCCGAGCCGCCCCCCCGACCCGCACCGTCATCCGCCGTACGTACCACGCTTCTGCCGTCTCGCTCCGGGGTCCGTCCCGCCCTCGTCATCTTAGAATAAGGCTAGGAATGTAACCCGTTTAGACGCCCTAAGCACCGCATAGTATAAGAATGTTAATAAACCTGTCTGTCGTTAAAACCCGTACCGTGTGTTTCTCTGGACAAACCCCCTCCTAGGTCAGCGATTTTAGGGAATCCAACCCTCCTCGGCGACTACCGCTGCAAAAGGGCCGAATCCCACCATAACGCGACGTCCAGGCGAGCTAGCCCAAAGGACGCCACGTTACAACTTATTGTGGGACAATAGGGGTAACTTCAGCATGTGCTGTATTCACATATTTGCAAACACAGTGCTGTTTTTCAAATTACCCCTGTGCTTGGACAGATTATCGCCAAGAGGAAAAAAACGTAATAAGCGGTTTTGTTAAATACAGAATTCCTATAACAACGAATAATAATAAATATATAAAATTAACATAAATAATTACCGAGAACAGGTATATGAGGATATGAGGTGCGTGTGTGTTATGTGCGAGTTTGCGGACGTTGCGTTTGTCTGCTCTGTATTTTGAAGGTTGCATCAAAGTTATGCTTTTGCCGAACAAGTAAATTTATTTTCAGCCGTGACTTAAACGTTTGATTACTTATAAACTTCCTTAAAGGTGGCGGTAAATTATTCCAAATTTTTGACGTTCTATATTTGAAGCAACCTTCAAAACCTGCAGTATTGTGTTTGGGGATGACCAAGAGATTTTGTAATCTCGATCGTGTGTATAACTGGTGGCTATCTTTAGTAAAGCGAAACTTTTCAAATAGATATTCCGGTCTCTTACTCCAAATTACTTTCTGTGTAACGCAACCCAGGTGAAGTTCCCTTCGCGTCTTCATAAGTATTAAGTCTTCTAATTATGCAAGCTTATAAAAAAATTCAATGTCGCGATATGGAAAGAGCTATGCTCGGCGTTTCGATAAGATCCGGAACGAGAAGATTTGCTTCTGAACTAATTGACTAATAGCCTTTAAAATTTGTAAGGTGCCACACACCCACACACACACCCACCCACCCCCCCACACACACACACACACACCCACCCACCCCCCCACACACACACACATACGCGCACACACACACACACACACACACACACACACACACACACACACACAAACACACACACACACCACATCCCAATCTCATGTAACACATATATGTCAATAAATGATTATTTGATTTGATGTGATATTGTAATGTCAGGGGGTCACATAGCTCGTAGAACTGATAGGGAAGAAAGGTTCTCGAGTGACGACCACAACTGGAAGAAGCCACGTTGACCGGCCTCCCAGTAGGTGGACTGACGATCTGATAACATGATGAAAAATTACAATACTTCACACTGGCTAAATACACTATGTGTGGAGCCAAAATAAAAATAAATAGTTAAACAGCGAATGAATTCCAGCGAGAATACTGCAAGGCTAGGAAATAACACTTATCTAACAATACCTTAAACACGTTCCATCACAAGGAACCACCATAACTCATACTATTTTTCCCGTCCGGCAAAACGGCCGGTCCGTGCACGGATATCCGGCGCAACTGACTTCGCCGGAAACCGGAACCGGCTGCCCGTCCGGCTAATGGATCGAGAGGGCGACGATAGATATCTGAAATGATATTGGGGACTTAAGAATTTCATATTTAAGGGTCCGACTTTTTTATGCGAATGAAATTTTTGTTAACGATAGTGGTTATTCCATAAAATAATTACTACATTACCTACCTACTAAATATTACTAGCTACTATACCTTGGTCTATTCCACTTTGATCACCTGGGTGATCATTGGATCCTCTTTAGTGTCCTATGATCACATAGGAATATGATCACCCAGGTGATCATTAGTCGACTCGATTCAAATTATCAATTCGGTATCCTTAAATCACCCAGTAAAAGTAAATAATAAATGTACCGTCCCGATCTGAATTATTAGTGGTTTATAAACTGTGAAGTACCAGGAGACCAGAAATACTGAGGAGGAGGTAAAACTGAAATTTTATACTGAGTTCATTTGCCTATTTTCATACCAAGCAGTTTTTTTTTACGTTTGATAGGCTTGCCTTTGACCACTATCTCACGAAGTTCTTGGATAACAATGATATATCTGTAAATAAAAAAAAAAAAAATTTCTTTGTAGATCAATCTTTAAGGCTTTTTTAAATTATAAAATTAATAGTTCAAACCGGTTTATAAATGACGGAGTTATGTGGTAACAAAATACAAACGAGTTAGGAACCTCATCATTTTTGAACTCAGTTTAAAAAATATCCCAATCATGGTATATACTCTAATTGCGAGTGAGTCATGGAGGGAACTAATTGAAGATTTAACTATAATGATACTACAAAGCCCTGACTAGACTAAACACCCAAAGTAGGTTATTAAATTAACTAACCAACAATATAACATAAATTCTATCGGGCCCCATACGAGTTAATTTTCAACTTGAATAGTTATATTGTAATGTCTGTCACCCACTGCCGTGCTCTGCCCTCCGTTAAAGTGAAATTGGCTTGAATTGGTGTGTAGAGAATTTCTACATTTTTTTTTTCAAGTCTATTGAATATTCTCTCTTATTTTTTGCCACTAAAATAAATGGTTAAACGCTTGATTTATTTTGTGGAATGATGGTAATTGTTAGTATCTACTTATTGTTTTTATTCGAAATCGCCTTTAGCCCAGTTATTTTATTATTTTGCAAAGAATACTTAACTGTGTTTTGAATTTTGTAAGGAATAAAAAGATATGAATCTTTAAATAACTGTTTAGTAGGTACTTGCTTTGGTTTACAAAATATTCTGTTTCTGTCTTTATTTTTTCTGTTGCATTTGTTTCGCATTTCATTTTTTTTATCTTATTTCTGCTATCGCACTTATCATCAGGTGAAATGATCAAACGCAAGCCTACCAAAGAATAAAAAAGTAAGTTCCAAGACCTATTCTCCACACATTATACCCCATACTCCTCCCATATTCTTGCCACGTACAACCCCCGTAACTTAAGGGTTCCATATCTGCCCCTACGTGTGGAAGTTCGCACTTCTTGTCCGTCAGTCCCCTCCCTGCCCTTGCGACACGACGCTTGAACATCAATTGTTTCAGCTCTTAACTTACTAGGTAGTTTTTCTAACGAAGTTTAGTCGGAGACAGAAATACGTTTTCTTGACTTCGATGGTAACTTTGTTTAAGATGTTTTGTAAACTTTTAGTCGCGATAGAATTTAACAAATTATAAGTAGTATTTGTTGGCGTTGCTTTATGAAAATCGTTTTTCACGTAAAAAACGTCAAATAATTATTATAAACATGGGTACAAAAGAAAAATAGCCCGAACTTGAAAAAAAATTGGTAATCGTATCTAGAGAGTTACTAGTTAGGGTTCAGTGTATTCATTTGGCCCAATACTTCACCAACACGCAATAAATGTCTGACTGACTGGCTTCAATGCAACTGTTTTTATAGTGTTAAGGATTATAATGAATTCTGTACAAATATTTACTTGTAAGTTATAAAAATTGTGATTAGTTATTAAATAACATTTGCACGTCTGCTTACAGACTGAATACATGAGCAAAACTTTTTGTAAGACCTATACTATACATGTATTTTAGCAAATAAACGATTTGATTGATTGATTGATTGATTGTTTGTTTGATAATCTTGCATTATGCAGAAATAAAACAATTCGTAAAATAGCCCGCGTTATTCCGTTGTATGGGATGAGGCACCTGTACTGTAGGTATTATATTATCTGGGATTATGAAAGAATGTATGACAATTTTAAAGCAGTATCAACTGCATTAATTATACTGAAAAAAAAACAAAGCCAGTCATCTCATCAAAATCTATAATTCATTTTTTTTTAGGTTTTAACCTATCTTTAGATTTAGAAAGCGTCATCTTTACCTATACAACACAATTCCTTGTATATATTATGTTGTGGTTCATCATTATCAACAGCCCGTAGACGTCCACTGCTGAACATAGGCCTCCCCTGAGAGCGCCACTTTGAGCGGCTGCTCGCCTCCTGCATGCATCGGCTCCCTGCGGTTTTCACCAGGTCGTCGGTCCACCTAGCGGAAACTATGTTGGGGGTGTTTAAAAAAAATTAAGGATTAATGTGGATACAAAAAACAATTAGCTCTTCCATTGATATTATTGTTATTCATTCATGAACTTTCTAAAATACTCAGAAATGTTTTGCAATAAAAGGTTACGTTTGTTTCACTTCACTTAATAGAAAAGGTGCTAAGTTTCAACCCCTACTTGTTAGAATCACTTTGTAGAGTACCAGTAGTCCGTATCGCGTTACCGGCATTACTGTAGGTATTATTTTATCTGCGCTGGCAGGAAGGAACTGTAATTCCCGCTGATTGTTATCTAGCAAATGGGCGTCCATTAAAAAATGTATAAAATAAATTTCTCTTTTTTTTTTAATTTGTATTAGGGATAAATGTTTCTGAACTTGAATGTAGAATGATTTTGCGTTTGTGGTTACTGTAATATGTTTACTTATTAGGTTAGTTGATTTTATTATAATATGTGCGGCTTCCTCTACTCGAAGGAAATAAAATCAGTCATTGTTTAGCAAGCATGGTGTTTTATTTCAGTTCCATTGCTCAATTGAAGAAATGGAAAAATTAAAAATTTACCTATCGAAAAATTTCCGTAGAATTTTCAAATTAATTTAATTATGTCATAAACCAATTGAGCCATGTTGTCCAACAACAATAAAGCTCTGTTTCCTTGTAAATGAATAAATAAATAAAATAAACACATTTATTTATTAACCCGCTATAAAAAATACAATATTACCTATTTATGTGTGCTACCGAAACCGAACAGGGCTGTCGAAAAGATGGTTGACCCATTTTAGTCTATTTTTCACGTGATGACGGTGGTACGTATACCCTACTTTTTGTCCCGGAAAATTATGAAGAAACTATTGGATAGTGTGAATATTTTCCACGTAGAAATAATCCAGGGTACAGATAATAAATTATTCCGTTTACACTAATTTGTTTGAATAACTTGTGGGTAAACCTTGTTAACCGCTAATACCCAATAACCAAGTTAAATACAGCAACCAAATGCAAATCCCTAACAATTTACAATAACCCCGCTCGCGACCACTTAATCATAGAACAAAGTATCTATTTTGTAAACATGAGATATAGACACAATACGAGTTTTGGCGGGAACGCGGAAGAGTTCACGTCGCTGCATTGTATTATTTTTCAAAACTTTTGCTGTTTCCAGTGTTAATGTTTAAAATTGGTGGCGTTTTACGCATTAAGTGCTGAATTACGAGCAGGAGTGAGGGCAAGTGATATAATGTGGTGAAACGTGACTTTTCGTGTTGCTTCCAAAACTCCATAGAAGCTTCTAGTAAAGTTGCCACCACTTTGCTGGAGCATGACTTAGACTGGACTATGACTACCTGACTTAGACTGGACTATGACTATGGCTAGGACATGACTTTATGTGAAATATTTTATAACTGAAAATATAATACTTGACACTGGCTAAATACACTATGTGTGGAGCCAAAATAAAAGAAAAAAAAAATAGACACAATACAGATTATGCACAGTAAGGGTAATTCAAAAATTATAATATTAAAAAAGATACCACGGATTAGACATAATTATGTACCCAACTTAGTAATACATTTTTTTATACAGGATATTATGAAAAACTACAAAAACCCTCATAATATATAAGTATTAGGTTTTTTTTGTGAAATGTTTAAAATAAGGCTTTTGCGTAATTTATATAATATCTGCAATATATACATAGGTGCTATAGTAACTGCGAGTGTGTAATAGAAAATAATAATAAGTATCTGTGGACACTAAGCAAAGCTTGTACAATGGTCCATACTGGTAATATTGACTCCATACTGAACTGACCTTATATAAAACATGCCGCAGTAGTTTTAATCAGATACGTTTTGGGATGAATCAAGTGCTGCGCTCTAAATAATAAATAATCAAATAGCGGGTAAAAATATTTTTTTTTATGAGAATAAATGACGTGACGAGCTGGTCGTTCACCTGATGTTAAGCAATACGGCCGCCCATAACAGTTGCAGTGTCACTCGGAACTTTAAAATAATAATGTTTTGCGTGACACTGCACTGCGCACGTCATCCTGAGACATCACACAGTCTAGTAATCAGATTACTACACTGTGTAATCAGGTCATAAAGTCTCATTTGCCCAGTAATTTCACTAGTTACAATACCCTTCAAACCGAAACACAGTAGTGCTTGTACACTACTGCTTAGCGGCAGAATAACTGGCAGAGCGGTGAGTGGTGAGCCTAGACGAACTTTGCAGAAAAGTTCTACCACCTAGTACCTAGTAGTAATAATGTTTTATTATTGCGTACAAAGTACAAAGCAGTAAAGATTATGTTATAGCTTAGGTTGAACAACTGTTGGTCGGGAGCGATAGTGTGCTGAACGCACCTCCTTTTTTATAGATGTTTTACTATTTTTAAATGTTTTTTGTGATGGTTTTGTTTTTGATACGTCTGGTCAGTTATTATAGATCTACCACCAGAGTACCAGCGATTTCCTTATTTTCCCTTGTTTTCATGAATCTAAGATAATAGTAAGCTTCCGTGGCTTAATAGATAGAAAAGGATAAAAAAAATCGATATTAAACACCATTTCAACAACAATAAGGAACACATAACATGAAAATTGGAAGCTATGAGGAGGAACAATTTATCATCATCATCATCATCATCATCATCATCATCATCATCATCATCAGCCTGAAGACGTCCACTGCTGAACAATGGCCTCCCCAAACAGTGCCACTTTGAGCGGCTACTTGCCTCTTGCATCTATTGGCTCTCCACGGTTCTGACAGTCGTCGGTCCACCTACTGGGGCCCTACCTACGCTGCTTCTTCCAGTTCGTGGTCGCCACTCGAGAACCTTTCTTCCCCATCGGTTGTCAGTTCTACGAGCCTGCCCATTGCCATTTCAACTTGCTAATCCTAAGAGCTATATCGGTCACTTATTTCGCACTATTCAGGCGATACTGGCATCCAGAATCAAAAATCTTTAAAATGACATTTCTTTTACTGCATTCAACAAAATCGCGGGACATCGAAAGCTGATTTACCACGCCATTAATTTCGTCCCCGTGAAAAAGCTAAAATTACCATTTAATATGGTTACGAGGATCGGAATCGCATGAATATTAATACGTATTGATCAATATTAATCGAACGAGACGGCGTTTTGCTTGCGGACAGAGCACAAGGATTTTGTTACACCGAACTGTAACAAAAACAAACGTTCGGAAAATATATAATGACTGGCAAATAGTAGGTATAAACCTAACTGAGCACAAAGGTTCTCATTGAATGAATAAAGTGACTCAATGATAGAGAATTATTGGATCGGTTTAAGCCTATACAGTAGTTTTCCATTGCTTACGGTGCTAATAGGCATGATGACTACTATTAAAAAAGAACAAGTAAATATTACTTTCATAAAGAAGATTAAAAATTAATGCAATAATTGAAAAAATAAGCAAAATTGGTAAAGAAATCACGGAGTAATAAGCTTTTAAAGTTTCTACAGTAGGCATCTCCTGTCCCTTTCTCGCAAAACAGAGCGCCCCCACAGTTACTATGAAAAATCTACTCGTGACGTCACATGCCAAAGAGATTGTATGAAAAGCTACCACAGCTTAGTAATGAGGTACTATAACGACGTTTCTCTGACGTCACTGTCCGTTTGAGCTATCTCTTTCTCTTCCGGTTTTTAAAATGCTTGTAACTTGGTCATTGGAGTTTTGGCGGGAACGCGGAAAAGTTCACGTCGTTGCATCGTATTATTTTTCAAAACTTTTGCTTTTTCCAGTGTTAATGTTTAAAATTGGTGGCGTTTTACGCATTAAGTGCTGAATTACGAGCATGAGTGAGGGCAAGTGATATATGTGGTGAAACGAGATTTTTCGTGTTGCTTCCAAAACTTCATAGAAGCTCCTAGTAAAGTTGCCACCACTTTGCTGGAGCATGACTTAGACTGGACTATGACTACCTGACTTAGACTGGACTATGACTAGGACATGACTGCGTGAAATATTTGATAACACGATGAAAATATAATACTTGACACTGGCTAAATACACTATGTGTGGAGCCAAAATATAAGAAAAAAAAAAAAAAAACTTGGTCATTTTTTCAGATATTTAATTTTTGTTTTCACAAATGTTTATCTTTTGAGGAATATAATTAATTTATCCAAAAAATATTTTTGTCATCGTGCCCATTATTATATTGTAGTGTTTACCTCACTTGTTGATTGGTGGTTGCCGGTACCATTACCTAAACTATTTATGTTGGGTACATAGACCACGGATGTATGCTTTACTTGAAAATTATCAGATAGACAGACGGACAGTGGAGTCTAAGTAACCTGGTATCTTTGGTTACAGAACCCTAAAAATGTTGATATTTAATAAGGCCTACGATGGTGCATGCATGCCTAGAGGATACCTGTTCACTCTTGACTTAAAGACACCCAGGTTATCATCATCATCATCATCATTAGCAGCCCGAAGATGTCCACTGAATATAAGGCTCCCTAATAGAGCGCCACCTTGAGCGACCACTCGCCTCCTGCATCCGTCGACTCCCCGCGATTTTCATCAGATCGTCGGTCCACCGAGTGGGGGGCCGGCCTACGCTGCGTCTTCCAGTTCGTGGTCGCCACTCGAGAACCTTTCGTCCCCATTGAACGTTACGCTACGGTATAATCTAAGGTCCTATTTACCCAATCAGGGTAACCATCAGATAAATAAACGTTGGAATCGATATTCAAGATAACCATTCCGTTTAATTCATTGTCCATTGACTAATATTGTACCTCTCAAAGATCGAGCGATTATAATTGACTAATAGGTATTATGTCTTTAGGGCACAATTATTACAAATAATTTAAATCTTAATTTGCAGAGCTGAGTCCAATTGGTGAATCCAATAGGAAGAGTGAATGCAAAGAGATATATTTTATGTACTAACTAAAAGTGGTAGGTGATTTGCATTAAAATATTTATATAACTAGCAAACAAAAATTGTAGTAAAAAAATTGTGCTTGTGAGGGACGACGAACAAATAGTGCACAAGCACAATATTTTTCTGATGAAATGGTCTGGACAAGATTGTTAGCCTCAACTCCGACATCTATGGGGTTGCTTGGCCGGGTACCCTACTTCGCCCCGTCGTCGCCGCCCAAGACACGTCTTGAGCGACCCGGAAGATTCTATAGCAGCCGTTGTTTCGGCTGCGCTAAGATCACCGGACCAGTCTAGCCCTTCTGGCTCAGGTACCGATTTCGGCACCGATATAGGATGCCAGCGTAACACAATCAGACAGGTCGACGTACCCCCCGTAGGTTAGAATAGAATAGAATAGAATAGAATAGAAATCTTTATTGGCCATATTATAACATTGCATGCTATCATTGGCAGGTCCGATTACAATTTCACTTATTATCTTTTTTTTTTTCCCACTTTTGTCGGCTGCGTGCCTTAAGCGCCTGCCCTCCCGCCCGGTGACGCTGTAAAGGTTGGTAGAGACCAACAGCACTAGCCCGTTTTAGTTAAAAAAAGGGTACCGTACTTTGGTAAACGTATTTGTATAGGACGCCCTTCGACAAGTGGAGCGATGACTTTTTGTGTGGCTGGTGGTGGTTAGATGAGACAAGTCAAAGGCCAGATTCCATGGCGTACCTTGGGAAAGGCTTATGTCCACTAGTGGAATATTAGCGTAGATGATAATGGTGATGACAACTCAAATCTGGTAATGATTTAGCAGAAAAAGATTTCGATATTTTGTCCCAGCTTGGTAGACGTACTGATGCTCCTCGGCATCAAATAAAAACTCCCGGATAGACTGGTAGGCGTATATTGTACTCTTTTTACAGTAATTTGGATAGGAAATAAAAACAATGTCTTTGCTGCAGTGGTGCTAGTGTGTCAACAAAATCAGTCAGAAAAATATTAATCCGGACGACGCGGCGAGGCGCGTCTCTTGTGATTAGCGCAGGCGTTAACACGTACATAATTATATTTTTAGCAAACATAATATTCCGTCTAGCCATATCACTGCGCATCGGTGCTCCCTGTGTTGCTCCCCATCGATGCAAATGCGACGAAAGGGTCAATAGTCTCGGCCACCATGGTCTATCATGCAGTAGGAGTGCTGGCCGTATACCTCGCCATAGTGTTCTGAATGACGTCATACGTCGGGCCTTCGGAAACATCAACGTCGCAGCTGTCTTAGAGCCCAATGGCCTCATTCGCGACGATGGTAAAAGGCCCGATGGTATGACGCTCATCCCCTGGAAGATGGGCCGGGGTGTGGGACGCCACCTGTGTTGATACACTGGCACCGTCCCATCTTCCGGACACGTCACACCAGGTAGGCGGCGCTGCTACGGCTGCGGAATCCGCCAAGCGGCGCAAATATTATAGCCTTGACAGAGGCTTTATATTTGTGCCGTTTGGCGTAGAGACACTGGGGCCGTGGGGACCGGGTGCCTTCGACATTTACAAGGATTTGGCGGGGCGTTTGGTTGAATCAGCACGTGACCAAAATGCTGGCATCTACTTCGGTCAAAGGATCAGCCTCGCTATACAGCGGGGCAACGCTGCCAGCATTATGGGTACGTTGCCCAATTCTATAGATTGCTTGAACTATCTATAGACCTTTTACAGTCTATAGATAGTTCAAGTATTCTTTAGACATTTATTTTTATTTTTAAGTAGATATAATATATAATAGTAGTAGTTAGTAGTTTCTTGTTTTGTGTTATATAGGTTTATTTGAAGTTATTGCAAAAACTTCCCAGGTTCCAAGTGACTGCATCTATTATGGATATGGCCGTGCCACTTAACATCAGGTCAACGAATGGCTCGTCACGGTTATATTCTTATAAAAAAACTTCCCACATAAGTCAACCAAAAAACAGCATTTAATAATAATTTATTTTAAAACACCCACTTCCATTCACCCAAGTTTTTAGCGTGAACTTTACAATTTTACTGCCTCCTTCGCAATTACCGTCAAGGGGTAATTTAAAGCATGAAGCGGTAATTTAAAGCATTAAGTTGGTAATAGCACGCCCGAGGCGATAATGACATGATGATATCGCGAGCGATCATCGCGATTGCTCTCAATAATCGCCCGCCGTTCAACAGGTTCGTAAGATTGTAATGGACGCGCGGATGATGTGGCACCGAAATTATATTTACCGATGTTTTTTCCCTTCGACAGGTTGAGTATAAATAAATAGGCCTGATAGCTCAGTTGGTAGTACCCTGCCTTCTGAACTGAGGGCTGTGGGTTAAATTCCAAGCCAGGATAAATATTTCTGTGATGAACCTAAATGTTTGTTCCGTGTCTGGGTGTAATGTTGTATTCTATGTATGTATTTACAAACTAAAAAGTATGCGAAGTATTATATCAGTTCTGGTTCTCATAGCACAAGCTATGCTTAGTTTGAGGCTAGACGGAAATGTCCACACATAAAAATAATAGGTAAATTTATTAAAATAGAGAAAAAAAAATCTTGCATCATAATTACATCCTTCATTGCTTAGTGCAATAAGCAGTTAGCCTTTTTATAAATTAAAAAGTATGTTAATGTTATTCTGAATTTCATCAAAATCCGTTCATTAGTTTCAGCGTGATGCGTGTTCAAAGGGACAGACAGACAGACAGACAGACCAAAAACTCAAAAACAAAACAGTGCCCAGCTACTGTTTTATTATTAAAAAGAAGAAAATACAAAAGCGGTCAAATTTAATGTACATGGGTATAATTATAAAAATCAACATACGTTTTTTTATTGCAGGTTAATATGCCTGTATAACGATGAATACAATTGCTTTGATTTTACTATAAACACGATTGTTATTTTTTACCACATACAAAATGTACGCAATAAAATCCGCAATACGACCATCGTCTAACCAGTCCAGCTTCGCAAGTGACAAGTTAAATGTGCAATTAAGCTGTTCTTGAAGTAATCAGTGGTTATATACGAAAGTGTGAATACTTACATCGATACTAATTAGCGTTTAGCTACCAGTACTGGCAGCAATTTGCTCATATTTGGAGACTGGTTGTTGCAAGCCGGTCGTCGTTTGATTGCAATTTTAACTGAAGTAATAAATGACAGTCAGACTGCTGTTATTCTCCGGTGTAATAACCAGCCACGTGCGAGCCGGATTCGTGCAGGAAAGATTCCGTACTATTGTCTAAAAACGAAAAAAATCACGTTTGATGCATGGAAGCATCCTTAAATATTTATTTTATTCTGATTTTTAGTATTTGTTGTAATAGTGGCAACAGTAATACATCATCTGTGAAAATTAAACTGTCTAACTAACACGGTTCATGGGGTACAGCCTGGTGATAGGCGGACAGAAAGACATAAATACAGATAAACAGACAGATGGACAGCGGACAACGGCCTTAGTAATAGGGTACGCTTTATACCCTTTGGGTACGGTGTAATGCTACATGTATGTATATATCATAATATATTACCTGGTTTCTATTATTCATTCACAACTTTCACATCACAGCACTTGACAGTCCTTTTCACAGTAATTTAAGCACAAAAAAAAAACTTGATTTTTCTCAAAAATTTTACATCACTTTATCGATTTTGCGCGCGGGTCACGGGCCCGATTTCTAGACACGACTGCTCGGATGGCAGTTGTTTTGAAACTGTTTTTTTTGTTTCGAATTTAGTTTCTCTTCAAATTCATATTTTTCTTTTTCTACTGTCAATTTCAGTGAGGTATTTTATAGTTTGGCCATGATTGTATGTATTTTGACTCTAGATTTATTTTTTTTACTATTCTGTATTCAAAATTTTGAAAACTGCAAAAATCTAGAACCTTGGAATGCTAGCGAGGTTTCTTTAGAAAAGCTGTCGCTATGGAATGGCAGTCTCAATTTACTCCTCGAACGAGGAACACTAAATTGATATAAGGCCATTCCCGGGCCAGGCAAGGCCCGGGAACTCAAGAACGCCTTCAAAAACCATCTTTGGCTATCCAACACCAAAATTGTGAAGTGAATCTCCATCTACGTCAATCGCTGCGCCACGACATATCCATTGTCAAATCGCCGATCGCCGAGCTACATCCGCTACAGCCAGTCGCGAAACTACGACGAATCTATCGCCGAGAGCTGATCGCCGAAACTACATCTGTTGTCACCGTCGGCCGCCGTATCTACCACGACGAATCTATCGCCGAGCGTCAACCAGTGAGACGACCGGTTTGCCTTTTTCAAACATTGAGTGGCAATATAACTTCATCACCATGTTCCGGCCCGTCGTCCGTCAAAGCTTTGACGACTAATACCTGCGTGTCTCCTGCTCCTGCATCTTGAATCTGAGCTGCGTAATAATACTTCATCGACGGTGGAAGGACGAGAATCTTCTTCTGGATCCAGAAGCTAATAACTGAATGAGCTAGCCGCTGAACTCTGGAAGTCGGACAAACTAAAGGCAACGAATTCCTCAGTCTCTATAACGACAGTGGGCCTTGTTTGAATAAAGACCCGGAAGTGGGCCTTGTTTGTTTGAAGACCCGGAAGTGGGCCTCGTTGAAGACCGGAAGCGGGCTTTGTTTATCTGAAGACCCGGAAGTGGGCCTTGTTTGGATCCAATAACATTCTAATTCTACCGTGATAACTTGTAGGCCGTAAACAACTTAAATTTCGCGTTCTTCCGCATCATCTAGAGACTTTTTTTTTTGCTTTCTACAAAGCTTGTAAAATTTACGAAAATAAATATCTGTTACCAATTCCTTTTTTTTCTCTTCAGCTCTTAGGATCCTGTCAACCTAGGCACTGTTTAGGTAGGGGAGGAGCTGCTCATTAACTTGTAGCGTTCCATTCTACCTTTTTCACGAAAGGAACGGATGTAACGTGACAGTTTGGCGCCCAACTAAAATGAACCCTCTAAAACATTCTTCTAAATTCTAAAATAATACTTACTCAAGTAGGCTAAAATTTGATATTGACTTTTGGCTCTAACGTAATATCTTAGGTACTTGCTTAATTTATTTTTATACAGGCAGGACACGCGGAACATCACACTTACATTCTACAACACTCGCATAGTACTTAATACTTAAACGAACTTAAACTTGACTTGATTTTATCCTTGACTATTGACTTCAACTTGTGACTATGGCGAGACCAATTAAATACTCGTTTCTAAACAAACTTGAACTGGAATATGAAGTGACTATCAGAGGTGAAAAACCAGCTGACACTTTGACAACTCTTAAGGAGCAGCTGGCAAAATTGAGTCACATTCAACCTGAGGACATAAAATCTTCTCCAATACCTCTCAAACATGACCTCTCCCAAGCAGAGATCACGTTTAATTACGTCGAGGGTAAAATCTCGCACCTCGAAGCCACGGATGATAAAAGTAACCTGAGGAAAGTTGAATCTTTCGTAAATCATCTTCATTATCGCCTCGAACGCTTTAACGCCGTTCCACCATTTGTTGAGTCATGCTCAAACATACGATCTCGCTTCTTCACGCTCCAAAAACGGTTTGAAGTCTTAACTTCAGATTATTCAGGATCTTCTGAAGAAGTGTTAGTTGACATTCACAATCCTTGTCCTCAGACTCAGCCTAGCCCTCCCTCGATTTATCAATTACTACCTATGACTGGAACCAATCAAACTTTGGAAGTACTGAGTACTCCTCAACCCACTTTACCTTCAAGCATTCTGACTAGTATACCACTGGCTTCCGAGTCTGTACAAAACTATCACACTTCGGATAATTTTGTGAAGGAGCTCAAAACGTTTTCTTTCAATGGAAAATCGTGCCCTAGATCATTCCTTCAAAGGTTGGACGAGTTTAGGATTTCTCGAAACATTCCGGAAGGTATGCTTTGCAAGCACGCCTTTGAGATTTTCACAGGTGATGCCCTTCATTGGTTTCGTTTTCAGTATAATCGAAATCCTACCTTATCGTGGAAAGATATTTGCACATTGCTGATTCGAGATTTTGGTATACATGATTACGACTATAAGCTGTTGGAAGCTATAAGGAATAGAACGCAAGGAGCAACTGAGACCATTATCGTTTACGTCTCAATTATGTTCGGTATGTTTGCTCGTCTTTCAAAGAAACTTAGCGAGAGCGAACAATTAGAGATTTTACTCCATAATATAAGACCGTGCTATTCAGTTTTTGTTGCACTTAAAGATATTAAAACGGTAGATTCTTTAATTTCTACTTGTCAAAGTTACGAACGCATTTCTGAACGAGACAAAAATTTTCATGAGCCTAGATCTGAAGACACTTCTTGTGCTGCTGAATTTGCCTATCTTCCTTCATTTTCTAAAGCTTCATTTCCTAAAGCGTCTCCAAACGTAAGGTACACTAATGCAGTGCATGAAGATAAACATCCACGCTCGTCATCTCAAACTAATGACATTTCTAAAGAAGAATTCTGTTATCGCTGTCGTATCACAGGCCATTCTTTACAAACTTGTACTAAGCCTAGATACCTCATTTGTTTTAAATGTGGTCGTAAAGGCGTGAGAATCAGCGAATGTCCAAAATGTGCTCCATCAAATCAACAAAAAAACTAGCTGACGACTTGAATGGTTTCACTAAATCACATAACAATAATTTTGATCTTAACGACTGGAATCAATGGTTAAATACTATTCGAAATTTTATGTTTTGCTACAAAACAACTTCTGTTTTCTACGACAAAGAAAAAGACTTTAACAGACCTTTTATTAACGTGTCTATAAACAATATACCTTTTTCCGGTCTTTTAGATAGTGGAAGTTGTATAACTATTTTAGGTAATAACTCTCATAAAGATATCCAAAAGTTAGGCTTTAAACTATTCAAGTCTCCAACTCAAGTTATGGTTGCTAATAAACAAAAAGCAATGTCTTCTGGTTATTTTCATTTGCCATTGAGATTTCATAATCAGACACATGTTATCAAAGCTTATGTTTTCCCTGATATTTATCCTTCTTTGATACTTGGGTGGGATTTCTGGAAAGAATTCGAACTCTCCCCAAAGATACTTTCTCTTGAACTCAATCTCGAATCTAAAGATCATACAACTTGTGCTGTTGAAAATCAAATATCAACATTTGATCATCTGTCTGGGAATCAAGTAGAAATTGCTAATGACATAATCAAGCGTTTCAAAAGTATTTCTTTTGAACAACGAGGTAAATTAGGCCGTACTAGTTTAGTTAGTCATCGGATCAATACTGGTGATGCTTTACCTATAAAACAACGTTGTTATCGTCTCTCTCCAGAAAAGCAAAAAGCACTCATCAATGAGGTCGATAAAATGCTAGAATTAAAAGTTATAGAAAAATGTGAGAGTCCTTGGTTATCTCCAGTACTTATCACTCCAAAAAAGAACGGAGAATGGCGTTTCTGCGTCGACAGCAGAAAGCTGAATGCAATTACTCGTAAAGATGCCTACAGCCTCCCTTTTGTTTCTGAGATACTAGATAACCTCAAAAATGCTAAATATTTGTCTAGTATCGATATAGCAAAGGCTTTTTGGGAAATTCCATTGCATCTCAAAGACAGAGATAAAACTGGTTTTTACGTACCTGGTAGAGGAATGTATAGATTCACTGTTATGCCCTTCGGATTGACAAACGCTCCAGCAACTCAACAAAGACTCATGGACAGTTTATTCACTCCAGAGTTTGAGAATAAAGTGTTCTGTTACTTAGATGACATAATAATCATAGGTGCGACATTTGAGGAACATATTTCACTCCTACTTAAAGTTCATCAGAAACTTTCTTATGCTGGTCTAACCATTAACTTTGAAAAGAGTCAATTCTTTCGCAAAGAACTGAAATATCTTGGCTACATAGTAGATGAGCAAGGATTGCGGGCTGATCCCAGTAAAATTGAAGCGATTCTAGCTTACGCTGCTCCTACCTCTAAAAAAGAAGTAAGAAAATTTTTAGGTACGTGCAGTTGGTTTCGCCGATTCATACCTAATTTCAGTACTATTGCTTCACCACTCTGTAAATTAACGTCATCTGGAAAAAAATCTCCAAAAAAATTTGTCTGGAATGCTGAGGCTGACTCTGCTTTTGCTAAATTAAAAGAATGCTTGACTACAACACCAATACTATCTTGCCCTGACTTTGACTATCCATTTTCCGTTCACTGCGACGCTTCTAACTTTGGGATAGGTGCTATGCTGACTCAGGAAAAAGACAATAAAGAAGTTGTTATTGCATATATGAGTAGATCTCTAAACAAGCATGAGCAGAATTATTCAACTACAGAACGTGAGACTTTAGCTGTCATTACTGCACTTGAGCATTGGCGTTGTTATCTTGATAACGGTAAACGATTTACAGTATACACTGACCATGCAGCATTAAAGTGGTTCCAAAATTTGTCTAATCCTTCTGGCAGATTGGCACGATGGAGTCTTCGTCTGTCTTGTTTTAACTTCGACCTAAAACATAAAAAAGGAAAAGAAAATGTTGTCCCAGACCTTCTGTCGCGTCATAAAATACCCGATACTGCTATTATTGGTGGTGTTGAACCCATATCTAGAGACAATGCATCACAATTGGAACTATATAATAGACTTTTTACTAACTGTCGAGATAATCCTGATGCTTATCCAAATTACAAAATTCTCAACAATAATTTATACCGTTTTAATAACTCACCTGATTATCTAAATGAAGATTTTGCTTGGAAAGAAGTTCCACTTCCCTCTGAGAGAATGAATCTCATCAAAACTTGCCATGGTGACTCAGAAAGTAATCCCCATACTGGCATTTTCAAAACATACAAGAAGCTTTCTTTAAGATACTATTGGTCTGGTATGTTTAAAGATGTGGCTAAAATGTGTTCTTCTTGTGAAACATGCCTCTCTTATAAGCATTCGAATCATTCTCCATATGGTCCTATGGGTAAACCAAAAATTTGTTCAAGACCTTTTCAAAGCCTCTCATTAGATCTAATGGGCCCTTTTCCACTCACAAGACAACGTAATCAATTCATACTAGTGGTTACATGTTCTTTTTCAAAGTATTGCCTTATTTTCCCTATCAAGCGCGCTACATCTTCCAATATCATCATGTATTTGGAAAATAATGTGTTTCTGGTACACGGTGTGCCACAAACCATCATCATGGACAATGGTTCACAATTTCAATCTAATGAGTTTCAAAGTTTTCTGAATAAGTATAAAATTCCTTTTATATTTTATTCACCTCGATACTGCCCTCAAGTAAACCCCACAGAACGGTATAATAGAACAATTATCACCGCACTTTCACAGTTGGTCGGAGATGATCACCGTTCATGGGACAAACATTTGCAGAAAATCCAATATGCACTCAACAGTTCTGTAAATTCTACAACTGGGTTTTCTCCATCCTTTCTGGTCTTTGGACGTGAAACCATACCATGTGGTTCACTATACACTAACTGCTCCAACCTTGATAATTTCATTTTTCTTCCTCGTGACATCTACGCCGCTAATTTAGGATTATTATCTAACATCATCGATAAAGTACAGGTTGCATTACACACTGCACACACAAAAAATGCTGCTCATTACAACACGAGACACACCTTTAAAGAGTTCAACGTTGGCGACACAGTCTGGCGTAAAAATTACGTCCAGAGTAACGCTGGTGCATATTTCAGTTCAAAGTTGGCTCCCAAATATGTCAAATGCACAGTTGTTGAGAAGCTCTCACCTCTCGTCTTTATTTTAGAGGATCCTAACGGCTTAAGAGGAAAGTGGCATGTAAAAGATTTTAAAGTGTAAATAGTGTAGCGGTTGTATTCTGTTTTTTTCTCTAAATTGTATACTTATTCTGTAAATAGCTTTAGCGTATATTATTTTTGTATTGTACAAGGAAACTAGACCCTTTCGGCTTATTTTTTAAATCCATTTTACAAACGTTATTTTTTTTTTTCACTCTTTTTGTTTTATCCTTTAACACGAGTCGTGTGGGTAAGAAGCCATTGTGTTTACTCATTTTTTTTATACTTTCTTAGTTACACATGTTGTTACTCTAATCTTAATTTCCTTGCAATTTCTTAAATACAAGGTTCTTGAATATTAATTTCCTTGAAATCTTCAATACCCAAGGGTGTGTGTAATATTCTTAAAGAGCGGTACACAACTCGTTAAATAAGCCTTTGTGTTGTACATTTTCTTAATTGTAAATACTTATTATCTTTACTCGGGTTTTCAAAAAGGTGCGGATAACGACACCTAATTAAAAAAAATAAGCCTTCGTTATGTATAATGAATAGTTCCTTGTGGAGTATGCGTCATCAAATATGTGAACCATATCCCCTAAGTATGTTTGTGAGCGAGTAAAAGAAGAAGTGCAAGATTTAAGTATGAAAGAGCAAGGTTTTATTCCTAACCTTCAAAATTTTCAATGGAGTTGAAAATTTTCTGGGGTCGTGGGGGAAATATGTAATGCTACATGTATGTATATATCATAATATATTACCTGGTTTCTATTATTCATTCACAACTTTCACATCACAGCACTTGACAGTCCTTTTCACAGTAATTTAAGCACAAAAAAAAAACTTGATTTTTCTCAAAAATTTTACATCACTTTATCGATTTTGCGCGCGGGTCACGGGCCCGATTTCTAGACACGACTGCTCGGATGGCAGTTGTTTTGAAACTGTTTTTTTTGTTTCGAATTTAGTTTCTCTTCAAATTCATATTTTTCTTTTTCTACTGTCAATTTCAGTGAGGTATTTTATAGTTTGGCCATGATTGTATGTATTTTGACTCTAGATTTATTTTTTTTACTATTCTGTATTCAAAATTTTGAAAACTGCAAAAATCTAGAACCTTGGAATGCTAGCGAGGTTTCTTTAGAAAAGCTGTCGCTATGGAATGGCAGTCTCAATTTACTCCTCGAACGAGGAACACTAAATTGATATAAGGCCATTCCCGGGCCAGGCAAGGCCCGGGAACTCAAGAACGCCTTCAAAAACCATCTTTGGCTATCCAACACCAAAATTGTGAAGTGAATCTCCATCTACGTCAATCGCTGCGCCACGACATATCCATTGTCAAATCGCCGATCGCCGAGCTACATCCGCTACAGCCAGTCGCGAAACTACGACGAATCTATCGCCGAGAGCTGATCGCCGAAACTACATCTGTTGTCACCGTCGGCCGCCGTATCTACCACGACGAATCTATCGCCGAGCGTCAACCAGTGAGACGACCGGTTTGCCTTTTTCAAACATTGAGTGGCAATATAACTTCATCACCATGTTCCGGCCCGTCGTCCGTCAAAGCTTTGACGACTAATACCTGCGTGTCTCCTGCTCCTGCATCTTGAATCTGAGCTGCGTAATAATACTTCATCGACGGTGGAAGGACGAGAATCTTCTTCTGGATCCAGAAGCTAATAACTGAATGAGCTAGCCGCTGAACTCTGGAAGTCGGACAAACTAAAGGCAACGAATTCCTCAGTCTCTATAACGACAGTGGGCCTTGTTTGAATAAAGACCCGGAAGTGGGCCTTGTTTGTTTGAAGACCCGGAAGTGGGCCTCGTTGAAGACCGGAAGCGGGCTTTGTTTATCTGAAGACCCGGAAGTGGGCCTTGTTTGGATCCAATAACATTCTAATTCTACCGTGATAACTTGTAGGCCGTAAACAACTTAAATTTCGCGTTCTTCCGCATCATCTAGAGACTTTTTTTTTTGCTTTCTACAAAGCTTGTAAAATTTACGAAAATAAATATCTGTTACCAATTCCTTTTTTTTCTCTTCAGCTCTTAGGATCCTGTCAACCTAGGCACTGTTTAGGTAGGGGAGGAGCTGCTCATTAACTTGTAGCGTTCCATTCTACCTTTTTCACGAAAGGAACGGATGTAACGTGACAACGGAACCTTAAAAACATTTAAAATTTTCGCAACGTTGTTGCGAATGTTCGACGCTATGTTCGATATAATTGCTCACACATCACCCTGTAGCATTTATTCATATTTGGAACTAGTTGACCTACCCCGGATTGGCGCGGTCTTATTAGTTTTACGCCTAAGTAAGTGAGGAGGAAGAGGGAAAGGGATAGATATATAGTTGTTTGGTAAGTACCCCACTCCGGTGTTTGGTATCACATATTTTGCTCGCACTCTTGTCTTTGTTCGGTGAAATGTTACAATAGTTATTTGTGCAACAAGAGAGCAAAGTTGATTTTTGTGTCGAGTTCTAATGTTGAATCCCGCAAGCGAGGATGCAAAAACTTTGGTCTCGAGTAGCACATACATCTTTTCACCTCAGCAGTGAGAACATCATTACAGGTACGTACTTACCTAGTAACGAAACACTATCGCGTTCCCGCCAAAAGCATGACAAAAAAAAATATTCATGTTCTCTCCAAAACTCCATATAAATGTAACCTAAAGCTGGCTAAATACACTTACCGCAGTCATATTATTAAAAAATTACTTTGTCTCACGAATTACTTTGTCTCTCTCGAAGTTGTCGACAAATACGTCTATCTAGGGCAGACTGTCCAATTGGGTAGGTACAACTTCGACAAAGAGGTCGCCCGAAGAATCCAACTCGGCTGGGCAGCGTCCGGGAAGCTTCGACCTATCTTTTCGTCCAAAATACCACAAAGCCTGAAAACAAAAGTTTTCAATCAATGTGCGTTGCCAGTGATGACTTATGGAACTGAGACGTGGTCTCTAACTGTTGGCCTCATTACTAAGCTCAGAGTCGCGCAACGAGCTATGGAGAGAGCAATGCTCGGTGTTTCCCTGCGAGATAAGATCCGTAATGAGAAGATCCGCAGGAGAACTAAAGTGACCGATGTAGCTCTTAGGATTAGCAAGTTGAAATGGCAATGGGCAGGCCACATCGCTCGTAGAACTGACAACCGATGGGGAAGAAAGGTTCTCGAGTGGCAACCACGAACTGGAAGACGCAGCGTAGGCCGGCCCCCCACTAGGTAGACCGACGACCTGGTGAAAGCCGCGGGGAGGCGATGGATGCAGGAGGCGAGCAGCCGCAGCCGTGGGAGGCCTATGTTCAGCAGTGGACGTCTTCGGGCTGTTAATGATGATGATGATGATGACTTTGTCTCACGCAGTGAGCAAAATACGATTAAGCTTACTGTTTTCGCGCAGCAAGGGTGCCATTTCGAGCTGCTGAGGTGAAAATTCATTTCTCTCTTTGGTTGGTAAAATAAAGATGTAACTATTGTAGGTATTATATTATCTGTAACAAAGCGTCGAGCGTCGTGCTCGATGTTCGGTTCGTGAAAGGGTGTCATATTAAAGGTTGGGTATGATGATGATTATTTAGCGTGGTGGTGTAGTGTCATAATTCGTGGTAACCGCAGGAAACAAATATTATGTTTATGAAGTTTTCCTTACACCTATTTTTGAATCAAAATTTAGTTCATTGCCAACTTTTGACAGTGTTAGAGTTACAGAAGGTTTATTAACGCTCCGAAATTTAATTGGTATTTTTTTATGACAATTGAAAAAATGTTCTCAATGAAAGTATTATTTGTGGTGGCTGTATTTATTTTCGTTGACGGAATGGTTTTTCCACGTGGTTATTATGATTACCGTAAGTAATTACTACTTATTTTAATTTTAGTAAGAACGTTAATGTCCATTTGCATAGGTACCTATATTTTTGGCTAGATTTTTTATAACTATTTAACCTACCTTGGCTTCGCACAGGTTAATGAATTTTACATCCGAACCCTGTTAGGGATAAAAGAGAAGCGAAAGGAAAAAAGATAGGGGAAAAGGATGAATGGATGGGACGGCGAAGGAAGGCAAACATTGCCTCCCTTCTGTTGCCGTCCCATCCATTGATCCTTTTTTCCTGTTTTTCGCTTTCCCTCCTATCTTTCCTTCGACAGGATGTCTATAAATAAAAGGTAAATAATATTCAAACAAAAATCTTGAATAATTACTGTATCCTTTTTGCTTCATGCGACCCGCACTTGGTCGGCCGGCTTAGAAAACAAATAATATACAAATTGTTATTTTGAAAAATTAGCTATAACCAAACCAAACAGCGAAATCCGTAGAGCAGTTTCAGCGTGACGCGTGTTCAAAGGAAAACACAGATAGACCAAAAATTAAAAAAAAATTGTATATCGATTAAGAAGTGTTTCTAGTTCATAATAAAAATGTTTTTGCGACATTCACCCCCAGACAAATTGTTTAAATTATTTATTGTTTACTGTAGGTTATATCCTTATATCCTGTAACAATCATTTATTAAAATATTTGTAAAATCAAGGACGTCTGCCAATCTTAGCGGTTTTTGTTATTTTTATTATTTAATATTACTCTAGGGTCTAGCCCGGACATTTGGGAGGCATTGGTGGGGCCGAAGCTAACACCAAGAGGCCCTGTTGTACTTATACCAAATTAATTATTGCTGTACAAAGCATGGTATGGCATAATGTAAAATATTTTAAATATAACGATAAAAAAAAAGCTGGCCTATTGTGGTAAACTTTTGATGGATGGTGACATTGGGTTATGGGATGATAGAACGGCACCTGCCAATTTTGTCTCATGTCAAAATATTTGAGGCAGGTGATGACTTGCCACCCACTAAATGAGCCTCCTGTAGTGGCTACCGCATATTGGTGACGAGGAAGCAACATTGGTGTGGGTTAGGGTAGTAGTGGTTAGCTTAGGGTGTCGAGAGGTGTGCTGCACTTTCACTGAACGCTACTCGCGGCGTTATGTCCTTTAACACTTCCACCCTGGAGCTTAGGTTCTTAGCTCTTGCGACTTCCACCCCCAGACAGCCAGTTTAGGCAAGCCAGGGGTTAGGGGTCTCACTTAGCCCCTTGGAATCAGAGTACGCGGTGTCGCCACTCACCGACGGCTCGCCACAAAGCCGCCCCTGCGTTATTATTATTATTATTATCAACGCTTAAATAATGTTTTATTCATTATTTTTTCAGATTCTTATAGGGAACATGTGCTATCAATATCTTATATGAATGATGATGAATTTATAAGTTGTCTCCGCTTGGAAGTACGCATTGAAGAGGAGGAGATAAATCGATTACGTAAAGGAAATAAATACGAAGGTTCCTATCAACAGATATTGGAATCAGTATACGATCGGATGGAGTGCGATTCCTTAATTCATGATACCCTATAATAATAATATAATAAAATAAATAATAAATACGCAGGGGCGGCTTTGTGGCGAGCCGTCGGTGAGTGGCGACACCGCGTACCCTGATTCCAAGGGGCTAACTGAGACCCCTAACCCCTGGCTTGCCTTAACCGGCTGTCTGGGGGTGGAAGTTGCAAGAGCTAAGAACCTAAGCTCCAGGGTGGAAGTGTTAAAGGGCATAACGCCGCGAGTAGCGTTTAGTGAAAGTGCAGCACACCTCTCGATACCCTAAGCCACCCACACCAATGTTGCTTTCTCGGCACCAATATGCGGTAGCCACTACATGAGGCCTATTTAGTGGGTGGCAAGTCATCACCTGCCTCAAACATTTTGATATGAGACAAAATTGGCAGGTGCCGTTCTCTCATCCCATAAGCCAGATCATAATAATCCATCAATAAGTTAACAACAATAGCCCAGATATTTTTACCTTCATATTATACAAAATAGTTATATCAGTATGCCAACATGTAAGAAAGAAATATGTAAAACACAGTCACATTTGGTCCTCGCTGAAATGCAAACCATCGACGTCACGTCCAGGGATATTGTGACCGTGTTATAGTTATCTTTGTATTCAAAAAGGCCTCTTGGTGTTAGCTTCGGCCCCACCAATGCCTCTCAAATATTCGGGCTAAACCCGAGAATCAAAATGGTTAAGAAAATAATAATAATTAATAATTTACAAAGGTGATGTCTATTTATTTACAATAATTATAATTTGAATTAGATTAAAATAATACAATACAATTTGCGTTAACCTACAATCGATGCTAAAATAATAAACTATAAAACATGTCAACTTACTAATAACTCAAATTACAACAATTGTCAAATAATTATGCTAAAACGTCACACCACACATCAGGCTACTCCACTAACCCACCCCTTATTGTTCCCGGTGCAAAGGTGCCCATAACGCTTGCTGCATTGCCGCGCTGGATGGCAATGGCCAACCTTTGCACCAGAAACGCACCGGAGCGGGAGTCACCCGACCTCTCGGTCATTCTACGCCCTAGCTCGGCCACCAAGTTCTTCGCTTCAGCCCCCCAGCTGCCCATGGTCTCCACAGCGATGGGCACAAAATAATAGTGGGGTTCCATCGCTGCGTATTTCAGCCGTTTCTTGCAAGCAGCCTCTTCCGCCGCCGCTGCCGGAGTGAGGGCGGTACGGACCAGATGGCTAGCAGCAACCGTGTTGACGCAGGTGGCATCCCATACAAGGCATTTGCCACCTTTCCACGGCACTAATGTCAAGCCATCCGGTCTCTTGCCGTCGGACCTACTAAGCCCCGGCGGTTCCAGTACACAGGGCACATTAGCTGAGACGAAAGCTCTACGGACGATGCCGTTGAGGGCATGGTGACGCGGAAACCTACCCGTGCACCGACGACAACTCAACGCGTGATAGCCATTGGCCTCCACCATGGAACCACAGGTGCATCTATGAGGTTCACACACCTTGGAGCCAAGACGGAGGGCAACCGCCACGCGTAGAGAGTCATCGTCCAATAAAGTGCCCAGGTAAGGTGATGGCAACGCGTGCAACCATGCCCCGGATTCTGACCGCGACACCGCCCGAAGTCTCGCCAAATCTGCCCCCGTGGAACCGTCCGTGATCCGACTCAAGATCCTCTCAGCGCTTACATCATCCCAGGCTCGCTGGACATGGTCGGCGATCGGGGTTGGTTCACCCGGGTTAAGGGCAGACCAAGCTGACAGCGCCTCAGGCACGAAGGGTATGCTCGCCTCGGAGAAAGAATGGAAGTGACGAGGTCCACAACCCCATGCGCCGACGCCAGGAAAGCCGGCAAGCCGATATCCCCCGCACACCGCACTCCAAGACCGCCGGCCGTGCCGTATTGGCAAGGCTGCTTGGCACCACTGAGCCTCATCTAGGGACACGTTCAGGATCAACTCCATCACATTTTTTAAAGTGTTATCAAATGATGAAACTTCTTCCGGACAAAGCCAAGTGGGAGTTGTTCGAAATAGGTAAGTTATTTTGGGCAGGGCGAAACACATACGCAACGTGAGCGGAAAGATTTTCGAGACGCTCTTGGGTGGAAAAAAGAAGTTGTTCACGGGAAGAAATAGCCTCAGGAACCCCATTGAGGAAAATGGGTGAACCCAAGAGGCTGAGAGTAGTTGTTGACAGCTCCCTTAGACCCGGCAAATGGGTATTGAACCGAGAAAAGTCCGTGAGGGCTTCATCACTGCAGGCAAAAAATAATATTTATATAATATATAATTAATATTATGATATTATAATAATAAAATATTATAATATAATTAATATTATAATTTATAATTTTGATGTATTCCTAGCCTTCTCTTGATTGTTTTGAACAGCTGTTAAAATTCACTCCTTTTGTATTATGCATGCAGTCATTACCTGTAACTGTGATGACACTTAGCAACGTTTCCTTGTGAATGAATGTGTTCGCGCCTACTACCTTTGTTCTACACTTCTACAAATTGCTAACATAATCCAGTAGGCGTTCAATATTTTGTAATATGAGGTAGGCCTTAAAAAATCACACCTTTCTCATCGAACCAACAAGTTACCACGCAATATTGTTTCTCTCGTCTTATTATACAAAAATACAAGTTTTTCAAGAACAAAACGGGTTTAATTTGAAGATTAAACCCACCTATGTCTACTACAAGACATATTTTGGCGCTCGAACAAAAGGACTACGAAAATAATCGTCAAAAACAATCTGTGTCACGCCGAGTGTCTCCATCGAAAAAGACGTCGGGTGATAGCCAAGCAGACCTTGAAAAGGAAGTATAGCCAGGATACGGGCATACCAGCCGGGCAGGATTAGCAAGAAGCAGCCCCCGCAGCTAAGTGTGACGTCTTCCATGAGTTAAGTGCTCCTTACTTTCCCTTTCATACACCTACAATTTTCATTAAAATTGCAATTCATGCAACTACAATTGTCCAAATTACATTCCTTATCGCACCATTTGCGCATACATAAGTGTTAAAACATCATCACGATATTTTCCCTATTTTTCGTCACAAAATAACCTACATCTTGTGATACGATACAACCTAACCTATTTACAATCTCAACATTCTTTCGATATTTACCCTTTATATACAAACCAAAATGGCATTAATTTCCAAGAAATCATAATTCTATAATTAGTAGCTAAATATTCTAAACTCCCCAAATTAAAATCTCATTTGTTTCTTGCGTAATTTCAACTCGAATTGCCGACCATTTCCAGGGTACCTAACTGTGCCAGTGGGCTACAGTGAAGGCCTGTCCCGTTACGTCAGTGACAAGACGATCAGCTGTGAAGGTGTCATATCCAGCTTACGGCCTAAGCGAGGAGCGTGAGATAACTTTCATTACTAAAACTATTTACATTCATTTTATACAAACTAGTTGAACTAAGTACCAGGGTTTTCTACAATATTTTAATCGGTATCTTATACTAATAATAGTTTGCTGATTCTATTATTTCACTATTGACGATATAAACATAAAATTCATAATGCTTTCCGATAGTGAAAAACCTGGGACTAGTACGGTTACCTTGAAGGAGTTATTGGTCAAACGTAGCTCAATCAAGGGTCAGATTACCAAATTTAAGAACTATTTAGATAAAATTAAACAAATTTCATGTTTGTCAGCTGCTGAGATGGCTGAATTATCGCTTAAACTTGGTAAATTTGAGGGACTGTCAACAAAGTTTGATGCGTTGCAAAGTGAAATCGAGGTCACTAATTCAGTATGTCTAGATGTTGAGATTGATGAAAGAGACAACATTGAGCAGGATTTTATAACTAACATTGTCACAGCAAAAACTATCATCGATCATCAAAATAGCATTAAAGATGCAGTAAGACGAGAATCAATATTTCAAGAAGCTCAATGTAGTCTCGAGCATCACCACAATATTGGTGTCAAATTACCACAAATATCTATTTCTAAATTTAATGGTTCCTATTTCCGCTGGCTTGAGTTTCGCGATACATTTACGAACTTAGTGCACAACAATGAGCAAATAACGAACATACATAAATTTCATTATTTGGTTTCATACCTAGAGGGCGACGCGGCTCGCATTATTTCTAATCTCGAGATATCCTCAGCTAACTACAAAGAAGCCTGGGCATTGTTATGCTCACGGTACAATAATAAGAGACTGCTAATTAATCATCACTTAAAATCATTATTTAATATTCAAGCGATCACTCGTGAGTCAGAAAGTTCTCTGAGATTTTTGGTAGACCACGTCACAAAAAACCTACGTGCTTTGTCTAGCCTAGATCAACCTACCAACCACTGGGATATATTGCTTATCTATATGTTGTCTTCGAAGTTAGATAGCACCACACTAATGAAGTGGGAAGAAAGACGTAACTCGCTCGATGAAGTACCTACCTTAGAACAATTTAATAAGTTTTTAATAGATCGTGCAGACGTTCTAGAGTCTATTAATAGAAATAAATATGATAATTCTTTCAGATCACAAACAAATACACCGCGTCCCCCACCTACTAGCAATTGCAACAACAACAATTACAACAACAACAACAACAAACAAGAGCGAACTCCGATAAAATCATTTGCCAGTACAACACAAAATACCGTAACTATAAATTCATGTATTATTTGCAAAAACAATCACCGAATATATGATTGTCCTATATTCAAATCAAAATCTATAAAGGAACGAATAGCCGACGTTGAAAAATTGAAACTGTGCTATAATTGTCTACGACGAGGTCACGCCGTAAGCCAGTGTATCTTAGGCCCTTGTCGCGAATGTAAAGAAAAACATAACACTATGATTCACCAATCCGAGACGGCATCGCCGACTTCGGCAGTTCTGAGTAACGCGGCGATGTGCGAGTTCGGATCCAATGATGTACTATTGTCTACAGCAATGATCGTAGTATCCAACCCTAATACGAACGCGAAGGTCGTTGTACGCGCTTTCTTAGACTGCGGCAGCCAATGGTCGTTTATAAGTAAGTCATTAATGCAAACACTATTATTACAATCAAATCCTATTGATCTCAGTGTCATTGGAATCAGCAACAAATCAGCGGACACAATTAAAGAAAGTTGTGTGGCCGAAATATCATCCATGCACTATTCATTCACTGCAAAACTTTCATTTTTTGTTTTAAACGAGTTAACAGGTAGATTGCCTAACACTCCTATAAACTTACAAAATTTAAATTTGCCTAAGAACATGAAGTTAGCAGACCCTAAGTTCTATCAACCAGGTACAGTTGATCTGCTAATCGGATGCGATCTTTTTTGGGACATTATAGGAAACAAGAAAAGGTCATTAGGTCCTAATAATCCTAAGCTCATAAGCTCCAAACTGGGATGGCTAGTGGGCGGTCCTATGAGTACATCATATACAAAACAACAAACAAGATACACTAACAATCAATCAAAAACTGAAAATCATATAACAACAAAACATACATGCAAAAACCTTGATGCAGAGGGGCAAAAGGACAATCATGCGAAGGATCATACGAACAATCATGTCAACAATCATGCGAACAATCATACGAACAATCATGCGTACAATTATTCGAACAATCACACAAACAACACCCCATGCGAAACTAACAATCGTTCTAGCGATTATACAAACAATCATTCAAACGATAACTCTTATAACCATTCATGCAAAACTAACAATCATTCATGCGATCATGCTAACAATCATTCATGCGATCATACTAACAATCAAACCAATCAAACCAAGCAAACCAATCAAAACAATCCAAACAATCCAAACAATCCAAACAATAATAACAAACAAAACATACAAACCAATCTAACAACGGTTCATTGTAACCATGCTGTAATTTCGAATCCATCTCATGCAACCGATATTGAAACGATGCTCACAAAATTCTGGGAGATTGAAGATCTGCCACAAAAAAGAATTTTGAGTGAAGAAGAAAAATCTTGCGAGAGTCATTTCTTAGAAAATACTACTCGCCTAAACTCAGGTCGATTTTGCGTTAAGCTACCTACTATTGACTCTCCAGATTGTCTGGGAGACTCCTACACTATTGCGAAAAAACGGTTTCTAAATTTAGAGAAAAGATTCCGTAAGAATCCTAACTTAAAGACTCAATACGTTGAATTTATTCGTGAATATTCAGAATTAGGCCATTTATCCATATCTAATGTTCAGATACCAAACCCGTCATACTTTTTATGCCACCATGCCGTTTTCAAAGACACAAGCGAAAGTTCTAAGATTCGCGTTGTGTTCGACGGCTCTAACGTCACAGGCTCCGGCTATGCCGTCAACGACATCCTGATGGTAGGCCCAAGCATTCAAGACTCTCTTTTCTCCATATTGATTAGAGCGAGACAATACAAATACATATTAACTGGCGATATAGAAAAAATGTACCGCCAGGTGATGATACATGAAGATGACCGCAATCTACAACTAATCTTATGGAGGGAAGATGAGTCTATGCCTATCGAAACGATGAAATTGAATACTGTCACTTACGGTACCGCAAGTGCAAGATATTTGAGCACGCGATGTCTTTGGCAAGCCGGAGAAGAATGTGAAGATAATACAATTAAAACTATTATACAAAGGGATTTCTATGTAGATGATTTAATTACAGGTGCTAATGATGAGCAGTCATTACGCTACATTCTAAATTCAGTTTCAAATGCACTAAACTCAGCATGTTTCAAACTACGAAAATACAAATCAAATTTACCTACTATTTTTGAAGATACATCTATTGATACACAACAAAACCTAACCTTGAGTGAATCATCAAGCACTCTTGGAATTGGATGGAGTCCATCCAATGACAGTATGCATTTTCCGATATCAACTCCAATCCAAAACACTATAACTACAAAGCGAACTATAATGTCAACCTCATTTAAGATATTCGACCCATTAGGGGTCTTAAGCGTTTGTATAATAAAACCTAAAATGATTATACAAAAACTATGGCAGTTGAAACTAGAGTGGGATGAACCGGTCCCACGAGACATACAAAATGAATGGAACAATTTTGTCGATAATTTAAGCTATATTTCAAAACTACAAATACCAAGAAGAGTTTTATGTGACTCACCTAAAGAAATAGAACTACATACCTATAGCGATGCATCACTAGGGGCTCTAGGATCATGTGTATACATGAGATCTATAGATAACAATAATGTCATTACGGTCAAACTGTTATGTGCTAAATCCAAGGTATCGCCCTTGAAACCAGTAACTATACCTCGCTTAGAACTATGCGCGGCTTTGCTCGCTGCCAGACTATGTAAAAGCGTCATCGATTCCTTAAGATACAAACCATTACGAGTCGTACACTGGTGCGATTCTACCGTAGTATTAGGATGGCTCAACAGCCACCCCGGCAAGCTGAAAACCTTTGTCGCAAATAGGGTGGTCGAAATTCTTGAGACTACACAGCTACCATCCTGGCGTTACGTGCCAACCGACGCTAATCCAGCTGATCTAATCAGTAGAGGTGTTGACGCCAATCAGCTACAAAATCTTGACTTATGGTGGTCAGGTCCTAGCTATTTAGCTCGCGATGAATCTGATTGGCCAGTCTTGAATCCAAATTCGTTCTGCAAAGATTTACCTGAAACAAAAAACAATAACAAATGTAAAAACATAAATTATACAAAAAATACTTACCCGAAATACTTACCTGATGTGATGATCCATCCAGCTACGGTTGTAGAACCTGCAATAAAAATACAAAATTATTCTAAACTAAATAAAATACAAAGAACCTTAGCCTACGTTAAACGATTTATTCACAATACGAAAAATACTAAAAACAAACTTACCGGAAATTTAACCATTGAAGAGTTAGACAATTCATTTACTTACCTGTGTGCTATGGCACAGAAGGACTCATTTTCTGTCGAATATAACGCATTAATTCAAAACAAGCCTTTGAATTCAAAATCCAAGATTTTATCCCTTTCTCCATTTTTGGACGAAAATCAATTAATCAGAGTTGGTGGTAGAATAGAAGCCTCCAACTATCCATATGAGAAAAAACACCCAATACTTTTAGACTCTTCACATCATTTGACAAAACTTATATTCGAACATGAACATTTACGAAACCTTCATGCGGGCCCTCAACTATTACTGGCTACAGTAAGAGAATCCGTATGGCCAATTAACGGAAGACACCTCGCACGGCGTACAGTCTACAAGTGCGTTCGATGCAGGCGTATTCAAGGTAAAACCTTATGCCCAAAAATGGGCGATCTGCCCTCACAACGCTTAACCCCTGACTATCCATTCCTCTCAGTAGGCCTAGATTTTGCCGGTCCTTTTCTAATACTAAATCGTAGAGGACGCGGAGCGAAACTCATCAAATGTTATTTGTGCTTGTTCGTTTGCTTACGGTACAAATGCCTACATCTAGAAGCAGTCAGCGATTTGACAAAAGATGCCTTCGTAATGACATTACGAAGATTCGTTTCACGTCGGGGGAAGCCAGCCGAAATATTTTGCGATAATGGGCGGAACTTTGTTGCCGCTGCTAAAGAATTAACTGATTTCCTTAAAACTAATGCTAAACCTATATCTGACTTTGCACTCAAGAAAAAATTAAATTTGTTTTTACTCCAACTTACGCTCCTCACTTTGGCGGAATTTGGGAGGCCGGAGTAAAATCGGCAAAACACAGCATCAAACGCGTTATGGGTAATACCCATCTCACATTTGAAGAAATTTCAACCTTATTTGCGCAAGTGGAGGCTATTCTTAACAGTCGCCCCTTGTATCCTCTATCATGTTCCCCGGACGACTTCCTATCCCTAACCCCTGGGCACTTTCTCATTGGGAGACCATTAACTGCACTGCCAGCACCTGCCCTGGACGATCACAACCCAAATACACTCAAACGCTATGCCCGGCTAGAACAAATTCGTCAACATTTTTGGCAAAGATGGCAACGTGACTATATTTCCGAGTTGCAACAGCGAACCAAGTGGAAAACCAATACTTCCAAATTGAATGTCGGAGACCTGGTGATACTTCACGAAGACCACGTACCTCCGCTGTCTTGGCGTCTGGGACGAGTTCTTCGCCTGTTCCCGGGACCAGATGGAGTGTCCAGAGTTGCGGACATTTCCACTACACGAGGCTGCGTACGGCGGCCTTTAGTTCGACTTTGTCCTCTACCGACACTTGAGGATCTACAAGCTTGAAAGCGGTTCCTTTCAACGAGGGGGAGGATGTTCGCGCCTACTACCTTTGTTCTACACTTCTACAAATTGCTAACATAATCCAGTAGGCGTTCAATATTTTGTAATATGAGGTAGGCCTTAAAAAATCACACCTTTTTCATCGAACCAACAAGTTACCACGCAATATTGTTTCTCTCGTCTTATTATACAAAAATACAAGTTTTTCAAGAACAAAACGGGTTTAATTTGAAGATTAAACCCACCTATGTCTACTACAAGACAGAATGTTTTATAAAACCATGTGCGGTGTACATTATGTTGGTAATCATAATAAATAAATATATAACCTGCACATATAATGTTTTTTTGTATTACTGTGTATATTGTTGCCATTCTTATTGTTTTTTGTGTGAATGTAGAGATAAAAAAGTCTATAATTGCAAGATATCAGAAAAAAATCACACAGGTTGGCTTAAAATTTTGTGTTGATCCCGTTAAACCAGTTTTTAAATAGTTTGTTTGCTCGTTTGTTCGTTCATTCGTTTGTTAGTTACACCAGAACACCAGAAAATACTGAACGGATTTTTATGCGGTTTTCACGCCGTCACAAAACCCCACCCCATTCCTTGCCACTGTGTTTTAACTTGCTACTTTAAATAGGTGAGTAAAATGTTCAGTCTGAGCTTGAATTACCTAAATCTAACTATCCAGTCAAGGAGTAACAGTTCATAAAAGTTCCTTTATTACAGCTAAAATGACTACCACTAACTTATTCCTCACACTCGCTTTAACAGAAAACTCAAAGCGTTAAGAACGTTCCAACAAAGTGTAAAAACTCCGAGTGAGTCGGAGTGTGACAACTGATAACGCGCTCTGTGACCGCTGGAGGAGTTACGGCGCAAGTTTTTGTATGAAACAGAGAGGTCGGAAGGAAGTAATGAAGGATATGGCCACTACACAAACTTGTATTTGTAACACATCATTAATAGTATGAAGACATAGCGCTACTGTGATTGGCTGCTTGCCTCCTGCATTCATCTGCTCCCCGTAGTTTTCACCAGATCGTCGGTTCACCTAGTAGCCACCGTGGCTTTAAACAGATCGGTTCACCTCGAGGGAGGCCAGTTTACGCTGCGTGTTCCTGTTTATGGTCGCCACCATAACCTTTCTTCCCCATCGGTTGTCAGTCTTATGAGCGATGTGGCCTGCTCATTGAATTTAAGCTTGCTAATAAAATATATTCTAAGAAATTGTATCCGTCACTTTAGTTCTTGCAACATAGCAACTTCAATAATGTGTTTATAATTCAACGCTATCATATTTGGAGAGAAATATTGTTTCTCTAAAGGACAAGATCTGGTCGTGGGTGGACCACATCTTTCACAGAACCGACAACCACTTAATCAGACAAGTTCTTGAGTGGAGATCACGTTTAGAAAAACATAGTGTAGAATGGCCTAACGACTTGTAGAAAACTGTTCAAAACTGGATGGGAAGATCTGAACACCAAGCTCAGTGGAAGGCTATTTATTAGAAAAGCAGTGGACATGCATAGGCCCTAGATCATGATGATGATGATGATGATGATGATTCAATGATGCTATCCGTGCAGTTCTGGTCAGAAAATAACAGTCACGAGTCGTCAAGTAGCGATAGAAGCCTTTGCATGGCCTAAACCTAAAGCTTGCCTACATGTGAAGCAAGAACAAATACTTACTTAATTATTCATAATCCATTTATTCTGCGCTAATGCACACGTCGACAGGTCAGGCAGACAAGACAGGATAAAAGAGTATAATTCAAATAACTCATCTAAAATTCAAAAAGTATTTGCAATTTCGTGCTTGTTTTTGTTGTAACTTATACTTTAAAAAGACGTCACTAAAGTTTCTTGTAGCTTCTTCTTCACAGGTTTAATCAAAGCTACGGATCGGAGTTGTCTATTCTGCTTGCATCTATTGCGATTCGATTCAATTTGATTTAATTTGATTTGACGGTAACATTAACCTGGAAAAATAACCAATAATCCTTAAGCAGCCACATCCAAACACTACCTTCGCACCTCCCCGGCAATCTCCCCAAAAGTTTTGATATAACCCCGTAGCGGAGCAAGCCTACTGAATATTTCATTAAGTCCAACATTTTTTGTAGCAACGTAGAATTTACATGTTATGAGTTAGCACGGCTTATGACGTGATACGCGATCTTTGCGCTCCTTCTGTTTTATTAACGGAACAGATGTTGTTTGTAATGTTGTTTGTGACTAGAATATGGGAAAAGCTTACGTTTATAGAGGAAGAAACCATTATAGATAAAGCGTCTTGAACAGAATAGGTCATGGCGAGATGATATTAAGTCCTTATTATGTTAATCATCACAGGAGTCTTTTACTGGTTCTTTTTAATCTAGTTTCCTGATCCATCTATTTCAAACTTAAATTATTTTTCAAACGTTCTCAGTGGCACACATACCTTCTTTCACGGAGTTACACGCCATAATCTACTGCACTGGCCAAATGCGTGGTAGAAGTCAAGTTTTGCAATTAGGTGATCCTACTTCGAAGCTTCTATGATATTTGGCCAATGAAGAAATTCATTTCATATACTATATATAATTATAATACTGAGCCAGTAGTAGTCAGTATAATGGTAACAGGTACTATATAATGCGATGGAACAACTCCAATATTGCCATGTTCTTCGAAAAACATTTCTTTGTATGGCAAGCTTACATCCTGGTTGCTACAGTAACAGGACTACGCCTCAGGGTCATAATTGAAATGTCATTAGAGGTGTGATGATGACGGGAGTCAGATGGCAAATAAAATGGGAATCGCCCTTTGTTTCGCCCCAGGCTCGCTGAGATTCAATTTGTCAGGAATTTGTTTGTGGTGTACTCTAGGAGCGAAAGCGGAACGGTAACGATTTTTTGATTTTGAAAAGTCAATGGCACAAACTGTATCGAGTGGTAACCACAAACCAGAAGACGTAGCTGCCCTAGAAGCGTAGAAGCCCTTCCTTAAGTGGACCCAAACCCTGGTCAAAACTACGGCCAATGCTACGGAAAGAGGCTAGTATTAGGCAAAGTGGCATTCTTTGGGAGAGGCCATGTTCAACAGAGTAGACGTTTTTCTTTGATGATCACTATTTTAATAGTAAAAACAAAGGATATTGAATTGGTTAGAGAAATACAAATAGACAATTAATTTTAACTGCCCGCTTGTTGATATGCGTCTGCCATTTTTGTTGTATCAAAATCGTATGAACTTTGCAGGTATTATTACAAAAAATAGTAGTAGATCAGTCACGGTGTGCCAATTTTCAAAATCATAACTAACGCAACTCTTTTTAAAATATTTTCGGATGTTTTGAAATAAGACTGAAAATAAGGAGCTGATGCTATGTTTCATGGTAGAAACTTACCCGTGGTTTCGGGTACGTTTGTCAAAATCATGCTTAACTTAACTTCCCAAATACTGTACGCTTATTGGTTGACTAGCCGACGATCAACAGGGAACATTGATCGTCTAGTATTTCAAAATTGATATTAGTTTAACTTTAACAAATGTAAGCGCGGGGATAAGAATGGCATAAGTTCATCGAATTTGACAGAGTTACAAATCAAGAAAGGTTCTAGAGTGGCGATCACGAACCGGAAGACGCAGCCTCCCACTATAGGTGGACCGACGATCTGGAGGAGGCGAGCAGCCACTCAAAGTGGCGCTCCCTGGTGGATGCCTATGTTCAGCAGTGGCCGTCTTCAGGCTGTTAATGATGATAGTGATGACAAATCAAGCAATTTTTATTCTATTTTTTCTTGTCGTTACGCTTATGTCTTGTCCACAAATCGGCAAGTTCCCGGCCGCCCGGAGCCGCCCCGAGGGACGAGACGCGTTTGTCGTCCGACACCTGCCCGAAAGATCCAGTTTCTTGTTTGTGAATGCTTATTGGGGACAACTGTAGTACACCTTTAGGCCGTACGATCGTTGATCGTGTAGTTACGCTAATTTAGAATTGTATTATAACGCCATCTACTTTTACAGAAGAGAACTATTTGTTTTTTGAGTATTAGAAGATGATAACAGGTGGCGTGGATAATAACACTGGACATTATTGCCATTGTTATAATGATAGTGAGAAAAGAGAGAGAGAGAGAAGATAAGAGAGGGAGGGAAGAGAAGAGAAGATTGCGCTGGCTAGGTCATGTACCTCTTTTGCCAAGACAGCCTCTTCTCCCTAGCGACCAGTCGGTCGTCCTTTATTGAGATTCCAAGATAGCGTTAAGTGTGACATGTTAAGTTTCAGTATTGGAGTTGCCGATTGTGAGCAAATTGCAGAGGATTGCCATCAAGAAAGGTAACGGTGGAAGGTCTAATCGCTTTTGACAACGCGTAGCTTGAACTATTGGCTAAGAAACGCACAATAAGACACCAATGTGCATAAAACCCGCTACCTCCCACGTCACTACATGTTTGCCAAAAATGTGACCGCATATATGGCTCTCGTATCAGCCTAATAAGCCATGAGCAGAGATGCATACCTAAATAATACGGGCGCTACTTTAATATTTCTTGTAGATGTAAACAAGCCAAAGATGATGATGATGATGATGATGATGATGATGATGATGATGATGATGATAATGATGATGATGAGTTCTTCTCGTGTAGGCAAGTGGTCAGCCCTGGTGTCGGAATTTTTAGGCCGCCCAAAGGCTTCTGACTTGACTATTGTCTTACGACAACAGCCGGGACCGACGGCTTAACGTGCCCGCCGAAGCACGGTAGCGCTCAGTTCTAAATACCAACTTTTTGCTGTAGCGGTCACCCATCATAGTAGTGACCGCAGCGAACGTTGCTTAACTTTACCGATCGGTTAGGAACGCTTAGTCGTGCTTCGCTATGAGCGCTACATGATGATGAATGATAGGGATAATCTTATCATCCCGTTGGTGTACATTTTGTTTACGATTTCACGTTTAACTAGTCGATTGTTTTTCTCTAATCTATGCATTTAACAAACATAAGAGCTGTAATATAAAAAAAACTTTGCAAATTGAGAAATGCGTTTAAAAATAAAATATCGGATCGTACCGTGTACATATCCTCGATTTGCGTTCACAAAGGGGATCATATTAGCCCTCTGCTCCTTTGCGACGCGTATCGAGAGCCTCGCACATATTGCGAACGCAAGCCGAGTTGCAAACCATGATTGGAGGATTTTGGTTTGTTTGAGACTCGGTTTACTGATCAACCATCGAGAGAATCAATATTCGGGTCCTTCTAAATGATCTTTGTTATTATTTTGCACTGAGAATTTAGCAAGATGAAATGGAATGAGCAGGCCACATCGCTCGTAGAACCGACAACCGATGGGGAAGAAAAATTCTCAAGTGGTGACCGCGAACCGGAAGACGCATCGCAGCCCGGTGTCCACTAGGTGGACCGACGATCTGGAGAAAACTGCGGGAAGCAGATGGATGCAGCAGGCGAGCAGCCGTTCAAAGTGGTTAACACTTGTGCCTTATGATTAAAGAACGATATTCTCAGCCATTATATAAAAAGAATAATGTGTGACTTATAGCTATTGTGCGATAGGTAAGCAGACAGGTCCTTAAAGCAAGAATTATTAGAAACCAATATAGAGATAGGATGAGTACTTAAAAATACATTATACAAATAAATATTTGAACACAAACACATTACGGATTTTCCTTTCAACCGCGCCTAATATATTTATTGTGAATCACACATTTACATAAATAATTACATCATCCAGTTTTAACTACTTGAAAGTCAGCTAAAGTATCAATTAATAATTCAATCCTAACTATTAACATCCAAGCCTGCACACTAATGCCATTACTACCCCAAAACAACCCCAACCCTGGATTAAATGCCATAACACCACCATAAAAGCAAGAAATTATTATTCAACCTTTACAGCACTATTATTTGCTTGTACTATAAAAGTTATGGTCGAGTCAGGCTACTAGTAGTAACTCCGCCAATCTTGTTTTACAACCCGGCGTGTGTACTATAAATTGATACTATAAAATAGAGATGAATACAATAGTCAGAATCACGAGTCCAGCAATGTTTTGGCCGGAGAAACAGACTCTATTATTATTTCAACCTATCCAGTATATGTTAGTTATCTATCTTCCTCTCTTCTAATGTTGCGTGCCCGACAGGGTCCATGATGAGCTGCAACTACGTAAACGAACATCTTTAAACAACATTGTGGAATGCAAATAAACAATTGAATTGAATTGAATTGCAAATGAAGTCTACTTATAGATATACATAGGTGAAAGATAGATTAGTCAAGAATTGGCCTGCGTTGAGCTCTTCTTGTAAATAAAAAATTAAAGGGAAAGGAAAATAACGAAATGTCCTGCTATACATCAGCACACATAAAATTTCAAATCTCTTATTCACAAATATATGCTGAAAAATACTTTTTTCTATGTGAATGAATGACGTGACGAGCCAGTCGTTCACCTGATGTTAAGCGACACGGCCGCCCATAATAGTTGCAGCGTCACTCGGAACTTTAAAATAATAAAGTTTTGCGTGACACTGCACTGCGCACGTCATCCTGAGACATAACACAGTCTAGTAATCAGATTACTAGACTGTGAGATCATATCGTAAAGTCTCATTTGCCCAGTAATTTCACTAGCTACAATGCCCTTCAAACCGGAACACAGTAGTGCTGGCACACTACTGCTTAGCGGTAGAATAACTGGCAACGCGGTGGTACCTACCTAGACGAACTTTGCAGAAAAGTCCTACCACCTAGTAAAGTAATTAGATGAGTTTCAAAGTTTCTCATCGAAAAAAGTCTACTTTCGGAATGAGGGACAAATCTAATTGCACCATAACTAAACTAGATTTTGTTATTGGTAATTTGCTTTATGATGGCTTCTGCTTTAGTAAAAGACCTTGTATCGGTCTACTAAGCTGATGACCTATTTAGATATAAATATATACTTAATTGTATATATTGTACGAAAATCTGTAAGTTAGACAGTGGTGTTGGAAATTGATAGATGTGTGCCTACGAAGAGTATAAATAAAAATTGAGGTTATTATTAGCATTAGGTATACTTAGAGCTCCCGTAAAAGTGTCCGGAAAGGTGAACCACTAGAAAAATTATGCCGGTTCAAGTACCTCTATTAAAGGTATAAAGGTAATAAACTCTAAACAGGGTAACTGTAGCACGAACCTTGGCTTTGATGCTTGACCAGACTTTCCCTGTATCGTAAATTTTTCCAATCGAAATTATGATTTACTGAAGTTTCAAGGTTACGATGCGATGCGTTTTGTTATCCATAGATAATAACTATTATAGATAGATATGTGTACATAATATGAAATTCTGCTGTTTATTGTTATCATCATTATTAAATACCTAATATTTCCTAATGACCCCTAATAATGGGTTATGGTGTTCCTCTTATGCCTCACATGTTTTGCAAGCCTTATCTATAATTTAAGCAGAGCCCTAATTAACTTAACCATAAGGCAAAGAGAATACAAGTAATGCGTAGCCGTAAGATAAATAATTAAAAGCGCGCTTATCGCAATAAACATCAATCATGGAACAAATAAGAATAGGTTTCACTAAAAAATAATGTTTAATTAGGAGTTAAGGCGGGAAACGCAGAAAATTTCACGTCGTTGCATTGCCTAATATTTCTCAAAACTTGTGCTTTTGCCAGTGTTGATGTTTAAAATTGGTAGCGTTTAACGGATTATGATGCTGAATTACGCATGAGTGTGGGTAAGTGATATAATGAAGTGAAACGTGGTTTTTCGTGTTTGCTTCCAAAATTCCATAGAAGCTTCTAGTGAAAATACCACCACATTGACTAGGGCAAGACTGGACTATGACTACCTGACGTAGACTAGACTATGACTATGATTGACTTTACGTGAAATATTCTATAACACAATGAAAAATTTGAATACTTGACACTGGCTAAATACACTATGTGTGGAGCCAAAATTAAAAAATATATGTATTTCATTATAAAAATACCTAAAACTCCTATATAAATAGCGTTAGCGTTGTGGTGTGGCATCGATCATCCATGACTAATCGTACAGCCGCAGAAAAAAACAACATTGATATGAAGTCTTCCTTAAAATATTATTGCACGTAATTATAGTCCATTGCCAACTCTTGACGGTGTTGGGATTATAGAATACGGAAACAATGGAAAAAATGTTCTCAAATAAATTATTATTTGTAGTGGTTCTATTGGTCGTTTGCAACGGTGAGTTTTTTAACGTGCGTTGTTCACTAATAAACGTAATTGGAATTATTAGTCAAAAAATTAAAGTCCAAGTGATTTTTTTTACGGTTTTAATAGTACTTGTGGAATCTTTACCGCGATTAGAATTTTTTTCATTTTTTTTTCTGCGTGTTTTAATAATGCAGCCCAATTTTAACCTATTTCTGTGGCACCGAAACTTTTAAAACCGTAACAAAATTATCAAGCTATTATCAGATTTTTATATTCAGTATTTCTAAAAAGGAAGAGTGAATACTTTGTTGATTACTAGTTATCTAGTGGGAAGGAAAAAGCTTGTAACATTCATCATCATCATCATTAACAGTCTGAAGACGTCCACTGCTGAACATAGGCCTCCCCCCGGGAGCGCCACTTAGAGCGGCTGCTCGCCTCCTGCATCCATCGGCTCCCCGCGGCTTTCACCAGGTCGTCCGTCCACCTTGTGGGGGGTCGACCTACGCTGCGTCTTCCAGTTCGTGGTCGCCACTCTAGAACCTTTCTTCCCCATCGGTTGTGAGTTCTACGAGCGATGTGGCCTGCCCATTGCCATTTCAACTTGCTAATCCTAAGAGCTACATCGGTCACTTTAGTTCTCTTGTGGATCTCCTCATTTCGGATCTTATTGTTACATTACTGGTTAATAAATCTTGTTACACTACATTTATTTGTCTATTGGTGATCCGGCGCCTTGTTTATAAAATCTGTGAGTTTTCAAGTCAAAAGTAAACAATGTAGAGTTTTTTTTTGTTTTACCTATTATTTTTTGTTTTTTTGCTCTAACAGTATTTTTATTTCTTTTGCAGCTCTGCCAGCATTATGTGATGATTTGCCTTTAGGCTCAGAAGATATAATATTTTGCATCGCATTAAAATCTAAACTTTCAGAGTCTAAGAGGAAATATGAATTAGGATATGCATATGAGGGTTACTACGCAGAGTTATTACAAAAACGGTACGATGAAAGTGATTGTGATAGACATCTATTAAATACTGAATAAATAGTGTAACTGAAGTTTTTTTTTTATTCTTAATGGGTTTGCGTTTGGCCACATCTCACCTGATGGTAAGTGTAGATGAAGCCTATATAAGGTGGGACACACTTACCCAGAAGTTAAATTTTCACTCTAATTTTTGTGGAAGGAAATACCGTCACGGGAAGCAAGTTTCATTCCATAGATGTGCAGATTATGAAAGAATTTCCGAAACGATTTGTGCGAACATGGGGCACGTCGATGACATAAGGATGGAAGGCTTCACCGAGTCTAGTTGTTCTATGACGGAAAGCAGAGGATGGGATGAGATCATGGAGCTCCTGAGAACACTCCCCAAAATGCAGACGGTAAAAGACGGACAGACAAGCTACTTTTATTCGGCGTTTCAAATTTTGCATTCTCTTTCCAAGCAGCGTTTCATTATTAACCATTCTTAATTATTTAAACTGAAATTGGTATGGAATGTTTAGTTTCCTACCGCTACAACTATAGACCACATAAGATTATTATATGAAATACCTACTGGAAGGCCGGTTTCTCATGCTTATAAGGTAGGTACGGCAAAATTCATTATTTTTAGACTTTTTTTTTATGAGAATGAATGACGTGACGAGCTGGTCGTTCACCTGATGTTAAGCAATACGGCCGCCCATAACAGTTGCAGTGTCACTCGGAACTTTAAAATAATAAAGTTTCGCGTGACACTGACTGCGCACGTCATCCTGAGACATCGCACAGTCTAGTAATCAGATTACTACACTGTGTAATCAGATCATAAAGTCTCATTTACCCAGTAATTTCACTAGCTACAATGCCCTTCAAACCGGAACACAGTAGTGCTTGCACACTACTGCTTGGCGGCAGAATAACTGGCAAAGCGGTGGTACCTACCTAGACGAACTTTGCAGAAAAGCCCTACCACCTAGTGAAACTATACAGACTCTTAAATTTCGTCATCATCATCAACAGCATGATGACGTCCAATGCTGAATATAGGCATCCCTCACAAAGCACCACTGAGCCACTTGGCTCCTGCATCCATCGGCTCCTCAAGGGTGTTACCATATCGTTGGTCCACCTAGTACCAGCCTTTGTCGCCACTCGAGAGCCTTTTTTCATTATCAGTTGTCAGTACTACGAGCGATGTGGCCTACCGATTGCCATTTCAACTTTCTATTTATAAGCGTATAGAGATGAGAACCGCAAATCAACCACAACAACATTAACACGATGTTCTGCTGAATTACTAGGTGGTAGGACTTTTCTGCATAGTTCGTATAGGTGAGTAGTAAGAAAGCTCGTTTATGACCACGATCGGTTCTTGTAAGTATTTGTAATGAATAACCGGCCGAGTGCAAGTCGAATGAGCGCACTGTTAAAAGGTCCGAATGGAAAGTCTTTTTAAAAAACACTTTTAATTTTATTTCCCTATATAAGGGCTTAATTACTTATATCGAGATTTATTTATCAATTAATATCTTATTTAAGAGAGCTGCGTTCATGTGAACGGCCCGTCGCCGACTGACGCCCAGCTCAGCCTACTCCTTACTCTTTGACCCTAAACTGCTGAAGAGGCCCGTAAGGGCTGGTGGTCAGCACCATCCCCTACTGAGGTGGGGTATAACACCTCCCCCTTTACTGGATGGAGACTGGAGACTTTAGGGTTGTTCCCAAAAGTCTCTGGGTTCAAACTTGGGTTCTAAGGGGTGCAATATGGCCAATTTCGACGTCAGAATCTTGTTTGTCTGTTATTTCAGGAGCAGGCTGAACCGGTGATTTTTTGTAAAATCTTAGTTTAAAATCTATAGGATGAATAGCACCAGGTCGACTGGGTCGTTTACACGTTATGGTCTTATAGGCTAAATACGAAAAATAGGCAAAAATTATAATTATTACAACGAAAATAAGGGAAGTGTAGTGTGTCCCGTACTTCACTATATGTGACTTGTTTTCTATCGTTTTTAGATTGTTTACTAGCGATTCTACAATGATTTTGTTCTTTGAATTAAATTCGTCCAGGTCTACGTTTTGTAAGTGAACTGGGGACACATTACCTGTCACATTACTAAATCTATAAATATTACAGCACTGATGTTGAATCCATTGTAGCTTGGTATCAATGTGGTGCTTTTACAAAATCCGATGCAGCCATCGGGTATAGAGAGGACACCTGTGCCTAAAATGTTTGTTTCATAAATCTTAGAGTTTTTACAATCAATAGATATTTTATTGATTGTAAAAACTCTGACTGAATATATATCCACTTATTATTAACTAGCGTTTTCCATATATCGAGTTTATCGGAAATAAATTTTGTTTCGCACTGCACTGGTATTTCACTGATAACCTTTAGATAAGAGTTCACTTTCACAGGTGGGCTTAGCGTCCACAGCATACACATTAGTTATGTCACATGGTTTTACAATGTTGCAGGTCATTGACGTTACAATAGTGTGATTTGTCCTTGGTCATTGCTATGTATATGCTGTTTGGAATAATTAGACTAAATGAACGTGGTTCCTTTGGGTTATAAGGTGTGGGCTGAGCGATGCTATGAAATAACATGTAACTAGCAATGTTTACCAGCGGCACTTCCAAAAGGAACACAATTTTGTTATTTATATAGTAGCATACCACTTTACAAAGCCTTAAAATTAAGTATATAGAATTTATATCTAGAGTAACAGGAAGTTCTAGAAATCACTAGGCAGGTGTCTGTAGTTATCGGTAAGCTCTCGGTGTTATTGTTGGGGTGTTATTATTGAAGGGTGTAAAATATTATGACTACTGAATAAAATTGCGTTGGTTATGTCCTCCAGTTGGAATGACAGGGTGAGAATCGACGTTTCCAAACTATCAATAATTTCGTGTATATTGGAAAGTATGATTAAGCCGTTAGTTATCTTAGAGATATTTTTTATACTGATCGAGAGTTTGTCGATAGCATTGTTTAAATTAAATTCATTATTTCTTATCTTATACAGGGTAGTGTTGTATGACGCAATCACGGAGCCGGTAACCAAAATGTTTTGTTTCATTAGAGAGGCCAACTGCTTCTGATCATTTTGCACAGATTCTATGGCCTCGTCATACCGTAAGGCATCATCCTCGTCCAGAGTGCCAAAAATCTGTTTGAGTAAACTACCTATACCTCCTACCCAGGCGCTACGCCTAACTCTGTTATCAAGCAGGTGTGAGATGGATTCAAATTCCTTATTCATATCTTGGTACCGTGCCGTCAGGGGTTGTAAACTGTTGTGACATTCTGTACTAATTTCTATTATGTGACTTTCGGTGCATAATTGTCTTGTTGTTTCTAACACGTGTTTAATGTTTCTAATGTGTGGACTGATATGAGAAATATCTAACGGTATTAATATCCTCAAATAGGCATTATTAATTTTTAAAGTGTCTAAGTAGTCGAAATAGATGCCTGCACTCGAAGTAATAGGCTGGGTGAAATTATGGAGAGAGTGACCCTGAGCTGGAGTTCTGCAAATAACAAACAAGGCCTATCAAAACTAAAATAAAGTATGAATTAAGTAATCTAACTTAGTTACTAACTTTCTTATTCTACCGATTATTTTCTAACAATTACTTTATTTCTTTTCCAGGTGGCGTAACCACGGATCTACTCTACGGGTACATAAGTACACTCAAACTTATTCTATGTTAATTACTATCCTATCCTAGTAATGATTTATTTATTTACAGGGTAGCCTAAACGTCAGCGGGCTTCACTTGGTCGAAATGGTGCGTGACGTGGCGTCGGTTGATCAGTAAGGTAAGTGTATTACTACCATTTACGGCCCTTCCAAATGGGTGAGAGAGCCTTTCGCAATCTCAAGTGATTTTTCAGGTAAACGTAATCACCAGCTTTGTATCTGATCGGTCGAGTACGCGTATCGTAGTACGTCTTAGAAGACTCTTTGGATTTCCTTATGAAATCCAGAGCTTTCTCTCTTGAGAACCTTAGACGGTTCTGAAGCATGCGAACATAGTCAGGGTATGTGGTTCCTGGGGATTCATCAAAGATGGAATTTGGAATGATTGGCTTACTCCCGAACATTAGTTCATAGGGGGTGAAATGCGTAGTAGTGTGAACGGATGTATTGTAGGCGAGCATGGCTGTATAGACATAGCGGGCCCAATTTGATTGTTCATTGTCAACATAGGATTTAATATATTCCTTGAGGGTTGAGTGGCTATGCTCTAAGGCGCCTTGGGTTTGAGGGTGGTAAGGAGACGACCACAAGTTTTTTATTTTGAGGAATTCACAGGTCTTCTTGAAGAGGTCCGACGTAAAGTTGGTACCCTGATCTGTGAGGATCATTTTAGGGATACCAAAGATTGATATGTAGTGAAGAAGACATTCGCTAGTTTCCTCAGCTGTTGTGCTACGGATTGGGTATGCAGTAGAAAACTTAGTCAAGTCGTCTTGGGTGGTCAAAATAAATCTTAGTTTTGCAGGGCCAGCGTCAGGAAGTGGGCCTACTATATCTAGAGCTATACGCTGGTTTGGATCTGTTGACGTACTAGTAATTTGCATGGGGGCACGGTTAATTTTCCTTAATGCTTTATTTTCTTGGCAAGATTTACATTGTTTTACGTAAGACTCTATGTCGCTACGCATTCCCTTCCAATAATATGTTTGCTTTATTCTGCTGTACATACACGTAGACCTTAAATGTCCTGCTATCGGGATATCGTGATTATCAAACAGGATTTTCTTGATTTCTGTCGGAGCTGGGTATATGATATTGTTGTGATAGATCTTGATTTTATTGCCAGTGTTGTGGAATAAATAGCATAGCATATTGTAAATTCTGATAAATGAATGTTTTTCGAATGGATTTTTCATATCAGAAACACCAATTTCACAAGTATCGCCGAAAACTACTATATCGTCTCTAACGGCTTTCAGTGTCCTGAATATTTCAGGGTAGGACGCTTCGTCAAAGTGGTGAACTTTTATGAATAGCAAATAGTATGTCTTATTGTCCTTTTCTATTCGTTTAAATGAGAATAATTCTTTTTTGGCGTCAAGTACATCGGTGGTTAATACTGGATCACTCAATATCTCTTAGATATATGGGTTGGACTCGTCTAAATCTATGGAAGTAGGAACAAGTATGATTTTGGAAGTGCATTTCATTAAGTTTTCGTTGAATTCCTCAACATGGGAATTGAAAACATTATCTTTGTCTGATAAGGCTTTCAGAAAAGTTGGGTAGTCGTCAGAAGTTACATTTGGACTAGTGCTTGTGGATGGAACTGGGGGAGCTTCCTGGGTCGCCGTCGCTACGTCATCATTTGTTGTTTGTACAGTCAAAGGTTCAGCTTCACGAAGGTTGGCAGTTTCATTTTCAATTTCCTCTCTCAGGGGGTCAGGCACATTTGTAGGTAAATCAAGATCGGGTAAAGGAACAATTTCTTCATACAAAGGATCTAAGGGATCTGGAGAATTTGAGGGATTCAGTGGTGTTAGGGGAACCTCATCAGGGTGAAATGATGGTGGTGATATTAATAGGTCCATAAGGTCTTCATCTAGCTGTCGCGTAGGAATATCTACGAGAGGAGGATTAGATGTTGGAACATCCGTTGGTTCGACTAGATTCACTGGGAATCTGGATAAGGCATCGGCATTAGAATTGATTTTGCCCTTTTATACTGGATATCGTACTCAAATTCTTCCAATTTGAGACGCCAACGTATGTGTCGTGATCCTGGGTCTTTACAATTGAAAAGCCATCGTAATGGTTTGTGATCTGTTATGATTTTAAAACGGTGGCCGTAAATGTACGGTCTGAATGTCTTAGTGCCAAAAATTATGGCAAGGCATTCCTTCTCGGTCACACTATAATTGCATTCCGCTTTATTTAAAGTGCGAGAAGCGTATGCGATAGGCCGGTCCTGTCCAACGGGACCTTGGGACAATATGGCCGATATTGCATTGAGGCATCACAAGTCAATAGAAAAGGTTGCGTAAAGTCAGGATATGCCAGGATTAGTGCCGATACAAGTTTGTCTGCCTGTCCTTATATGTATGTCTATGTGTATTTTAGATGGATAGACCATGTGCAAGTCTGTCCCACAACAATTTGATGAGAAGGGGATTCTCATTTTTACCACTGATAGAGTGGCAACAGGCCCATAATAACATTAATAACTTAAATAGAAAATAACCCGAAAGTGAAATAAATGTAGTGATCATGTCGTGGGCGTTACTAGTTAGTGTCCAGTGAATTCATTTGGCCCAATACCAAAGAGTATAATAACTGTCCTATAGGAGCCCAATACTTCGCCAACACGCAATTAATGTCGCTTGATAATCTTGCGTTATGCAGAAATAAAATAATTCGTAAAATAGCCCGCGTTATTCCGTTGTATGGGATGAGGCATCTGTACTGTAGGTATTATATTATCTGGGGCAATTGCCAGATTTTACCTTATCTCAACAACTTTAACACAAAATTGATGTAGATTTGCTTCACGAAATCACGAAATCCAACAAGTTATCGATCGACAGGTTCGAGTAGCGAACTTTAACATGACATGCATGAGTTCGGGCGGACACGCAGGGAGCGTGAACGACTACGACAAAATTAGCGATAGCGTTTGTCAAAATTTAGGCCTCAACACATCACGCTACCGCCGTGGGCGTTATCTACGATGATGTTTGCGACCGAGTTAGCGTGACCCGATGTCGCTTATCCGCAGGGACTGTCATCTCCATACATTTTGGCGTTAGCGTTAAGCATTAACGCCAATGGAAAGGGATCTTAGCTAGACCCCCTGGTTTTAATTTGATGATCAAGGGCGGAAGTGAAAGTCAACTGGTCCTCAGGTAAGTGGAAGATATCAGAGTATTGGGAGCAGAGTTCTACAAGGGCATCCCTTTCTTCTTGGTTTAAATGGTCAGTTCTTAATGAGTGGATTACTTCGTCAGTTCGTTTGGATGTTTCTTGGGTATTTGAGTTAATAGGATATGCACTAGAATGAAGAGGTTCAATATCTAAGTCCAAGTTAGTCTTGACATTTATAAAGGTTTCTGAAGTATTGGCAATAGTCAGGTTGATGCGGCTATTATCTTTGATTTTTACGATACAGTTGGATATTAGCAAGTTGTCTGAAAGATGTTGGTCTACAACAATACCTTCCTTCAGGTCGGTTCTTTTTATTGAGCACTCTATGACGGCTTCGGTACGAGGCGGAATGATGTAAAAAGTTTCGGAAAACTGTAGTTTAATGTCGATTTTCCCTATCTTCAGAGTATCATGGGTATAGTCGATGTTACAACCAAAAGGTGTCAAAAAGTCGGTGCCTATGATGCCGTCATAGGGCAGGTTGATGTTCCCAACAACATGGAATTTGAACGGTATGGATTTATTCTCTTTTAGTTTTAGCTTGAGCTGGAAATGACCTTCAGTCTGAGTTGTTTCGTCATTGGGGTCTATTCCCTTTAGTTTTATCGGCTCTTTAGTTAGTTTTATACATTTTTTGATACTAGATTCTTTTAATAGACATATAGCGGAACCCGAATCGACTAGTAAGGATAAAGGGATATCTGATGTTTGAGAACCTAGCAATACGTGTGGTAACAACCTTTTTGTCGTATCTATATTTACTTCATAGACTTCTTTCTTTGTTTCGTTGTAAACGGAAGAAATTCTCGGATTTTTTAAGTTGCGGAAAATCGATTCAGTGGTTTCCTGACCTTTGGTTTGAGGCTGTTTACCCTGTAGATTAGTTGGTTTGATTAATTTCAAGGATTGGGCGCTTGTTTGGGGCTGGTTACCCAAGTGGTCCCTAGGATTTGTAGGCTGGATACTTATTTGGGGCTGGTTACCCGAGTGGTACCTAGAATTCAAAGGCTGGGCGCTTATTTCGGGCTGGTTACCCGGGTGGCCATTGGATACAGAGAATAAAAGGCTGGTGCCGGCTTTTGCATATGGTCCCGTGCGACACGGCGAGACTCCTACTCGTTTAAATCTAGGTTATCATCAAGTGTGAAGTCTATTTCAGCTTGACCTGTCTCAACCTCTGATTGGTGAACAAAATTGACACGTGGATTTGGCCTAAATGGGCCTTGGCTAGTCGTTGAGTTTTGTTAGAATTTGAAACGATTATTGTTAAATTCACGTTTTTTACACATATGGATGTCATGTCCGGCCGTCTTACAGTACCGGCAGAACGGGTTAGATGGTCCCTGTGACGTAGGGCTTTGATTATACTGCGATGAAGCTCTATAATTATTATTACTATTACCTCTACAAGAATTCACCTTCGGTTTGTTGAACTTGGGCTCTGGCTGAGGTCGCTTGTATAAGCTCTGCTGTATGTGCTCCTCGGATATGGCTAAATTAATGGCTTCATTTAAGGATTTTGGTGACCTACATCTCACAATATTCGAGATACGAGGGTGCAGCTCCATGAGGAAGTGGTGGAGAGCCAGATCTCCCATGGCTGCGGCGCGACCAGGTAACTCCTTGGCTTTTGTATTGGATAATGATACCTCGGTCAATAACTGTGAGAGGCAGGTCTCCACACGGAGGGCGAATTGGCTGACATTATCATGCGGCTGTTGCTTGCTCTCTTGCAGCTCAGTCAGGAGATGTGTGTAATGTTTACGTTCACTGAATTGTGTCTTAAGGCAGTCCTTAAGCTGATCCCATTCTTTAAATTCTTTAATGGAACAAGCAACTTCCGCTTTACCATGTAATTGGCTGATAATATATTTAAAAAGTATCGGTTTCTGGGATTCTGATGCAAGTTCATAGGCGTTATTGCAATTAATTATGAATGAGTTCACAGTTTCTCGGCTACCATCGTATGATTTAATAAATTTAAACAAGGTATTTAAATCCATCTCAGACATTGTGGGAGTAGCTGCTGCTGTGGCCCTTGTAACCCTTGGGGAACTAGGGGCAGACTTAAAACAGTCGCTGGTACCTTGCTGTGCTGCTGCAATGTCGACGGATAAACTTTCTTCAGACTTAGCCGCTATTGGCATGATAAAACAATTGGAAATAAATATAGCTCGATTTACAGCCAACTAAAATAATTATTAATTTGCAACTGAAAATGTTTAGGAACGATGCGTATAAACGATGCGTAGGCGGCGAATGTAAACACGACGAGCGGAGACATTCCGAATTCCAGTTGATAAGATGGGCCACGGGTGCACCGGTGATGTCGATGGGCTTCGGCTCGTCGAAACCTTGGATGATGATGAACGTTTCAGGAACTGTCTTCTGGCAGTCTGCAGCACCCACTGGGTGGCTGGAGCTGAAGGTAGGTGAAGGACTTCGTGCAGGATGCAGGATTCTTCGCGCAGTTGAAGGTAGGTGATTGCGGTTCAGGATGCAATCTCCTCTGGATGGTGGATATTTTCCTTTCCAGGAAAATGATGGATGAGTCTTGACGACGGCCGTTCGAGAACCGGCGGTTAGTGGGAATACCACTTATAACTTCCTTCCAGGGCTATCCTGGATTTTGGACACAACACAGTTCTCTCTTTGGTTTTATTCACTTTGTGCGCGAGTTGGCTGAGCGGTTCACTCGCTGGACACTGGGGATTTCCGATCCCACCGCTTCCACCAAATGTTAAAAGGTTCGAATGGAAAGTCTTTTTAAAAAACACTTTTAATTTTATTTCCCTATATAAGGGCTTAATTACTTATATCGAGATTTATTTATCAATTAATATCTTACTTAAGAGAGCTGCGTTCATGTGAACGGCCCGTCGCCGACTGACGCCCAGCTCAGCCTACTCCCTACTCTTTGACCCTAAACTGCTGAAGAGGCCCGTAAGGGCTGGTGGTCAGCACCATCCCCTACTGAGGTGGGGTATAACAGCACGAAGGTTTCCGTACCCTAATCTATAAAAAGAGAAAAAAATCACGTTTGTTGAATGTGAAGCCCCTTAAATATTTATTAAATTTTGTTTTTTTTGTTATTAAACTATAGCGGCAACAGAAATACATATCAGTTATGGAACCCTACAAACCAATTCAATATTTTAACGCCCAAGTAGGTATCACTACGATTTTCCCCATTATGCTTTCGTGGTATCAATTTATACTAAATAAATGTTTTATTATAATAATTGTGGAATCCACATACCTACTCATGTTGTTTTTAGAATAATAACATGAGTGAATAATATTCATTTACATTCTTTTTTAAGACAGCTACACGGTAGTTCCCTGACTCACGGTAACCGCAAAAACATCATAATTGAATTTATGCTTAGTTCCTTGCTAACTATTGAAAGTGTTGGTATCACCACAGATATTATAATAGTATTCTACCTTTCACTAAGCTGCTAAACCTTTAATTCGTAAAAAGCATAAGATTATTCGGTAACAATGGCTCCTTTTATTCCCGTTAGAAAACCAACTTTGATAACTGATAACCAGTAATAAAACAGGATTTTTTTACTAGTTAACCAACTATCAAACTTAGTATTCTAATAAGAAAAATATGCTCTTGTTTCATAACCAGTAAAAAAAACAGGATTTTTTCTTCCCACTAGGTAACCAGTTACCAAACTTTGTATTCTAACGGGAGTAAACAAATAAAACCTACACTAAATTTATTTTAACTTTATTGTTTCGATCAAATTATTCCTGGTATGACATTAATTTCCTGAACTATGTGTGCATGAGTATTATTAAATCCATCATCCTGTTTTTCTTATAATTATAAATGCTTTTGTAGAATTATTTTTACAGGCAGGCAAATATTGTTATCACGTATAAGCGCTATGGTTAACTCACGGTAACCACAGAAAACAAGCTAACCTGATATAAAGTCATCATTATTATTGAATTGTTTAGTTTCTTGCCGGCTCTTAAAAGTGTTGGTATCACTAAACGGTCCTGAGCCTTCAATTGGTAAAAAGAGTACCTACATTTTTCGATAAAAATGGGTTGCTCTAAGAATTTATTGTTTGTGTTGACCCTATTGGTTTCCTTCTTCGGTAAGTTATTAAAAGTGTGTTTATTAATAAATGCTAATAAGTAATCATTAATCTAAATCATAGAATATTGAACTCCTTTATTTAGGTCGGGGTTTTGAAGTTTCTGTTGTCTGTAAGATATTTATGATGAGCTCTTGGGACCCAGGGGAGAGGGGGTTGGCTCCATAAGTAATCACAGTGCGTGGTGTTGGCACTCACCGACGGCCCACCACAAAGCTGTTCCTGCGTTATTATTATGATATATTATAATAGCACGTAATCCGGCTTACTTTACGTAAAAATCACGTCGATTAACTCGACCGGTGTTCGGGCAATAAAGATGCCCATCCTCACGGAGCATGCTCGGCGCCGATTACTGCGGACCAAGGCCCGCGCCGCCCGCTGCGAGAGCGGTGCGGGGGACGCAGATTGATAAAGTAAGCCGGATTACGTGCTATTATGAGTTCTACTTACGTTACCTTCTATAATATGATATATTATGATGATTGATATATGTATACACATATTTTTAAGTTAAATCGGGTCTTTTCGCGCACAGTAATTTATCAAAACTCTATTTTTGACATTGCAATTCAACGAGGCAATGCTGCCAGCATGTTGGGTACGCTACCTACCGGCAGTGGGCTGGAGCATTTGGACGGTCTATAGGCCATCGCGGCCTATTATACAGTCCATATGTTCTTTGTAGTAGGTATAGTGTAGCTAGTTAGTGTGTAGTGTAGTTAGTTTAGTTTTTATTATTGTAGTAGTTAGCTTGAGTAATAAAGACATGTTACTCGTTAAAAAAAAAAATATTTGACTAACCTCGACTTTTTAACCAAGTTACATTGGCCGTGTTCACGAGAGGACTGGAGTAGAGAGCGTCATCGTCGTGCAGACGGGGCGCTGTCTCCAACTAGCCGCATTTGGTCTTCTAAAACTTCACGATCAATGACTCTATCTAACTAACTTTAAAATATGAGTCGCGAAAGTTTAAAAAGTTTTATGTGTGTACATATTTTGTTTCTTTTTCAGCTACACCGACATTTGGTATTGAAGAAATAATAAGTTGCATCGGATTACGCCGTGAAATAGAAAAGGCAAGGAGTAGTCGTTTATAAAACGGAGACGAATACAAAGGTTCACTCGAACAAGAATTACAAGAAGAATATGATCTCAGTTACTGTGACATATACGTTCATCCATATTCAGCTTCTGAAGAATATTGAATCAGAACAATTATTTTTATAAGTAACATTTTTTATACAAGATAGGCTTAGGCATAGGCTAGGCTGGGCTAGAGGTTAAGCTTATTTGATTAGAATTGGAGAACACAAATGGATCAAAATATCAATATCAAATACATCTTAAATCGGAGCGTAGATCATGCAAATTACATTAGGTTTTAATTTACTTCAATACATGCAGTATTTCCGAAGTTATAACGTCGAGAAGTTTAAACCCCTTTTTGAATTTCCAAGATTTGCCGCGCTCATTATGACGTCACCCCCGCGCTCGTTCCGGTCACTCGCGGCGTGCTATTCGTGCAAACGAGTGCGCCACTATCGAATGACAACGGGGTTGACGTCATCTCCTCCCCGCAATTTTAAAAACTATGATCGTAAATATCGCAATCATTTTTCAAGATGTAAAAAAAGTAAAAACACAGTTTTTCTCGTAATTGTTTTTTGATTAATTTGGCATATAAATTAAAAAACGTTTGTCGGGCCCAGTATTGTAATAATACGTTTATTACATTACCCTACATCGCTAGGCCTCAAAGATTATAGTCAATGGTAGGTCTACACCGCTCGTGGAACTGACTACCGATGGGAAAGAAAGGTTCTCGAGCGACGACCACGAACCGGAAGACGCAGCGTAGGAGACCCCCACTAGGTGGTGGTTAAAATTAAAAGCCTGGGAAGTCGACGGGTGCAAGAAGCCAGCAGCAGCTCAAAGTGGCGGTCTGTGGGGGAGGCCTATGTTCACCAGTGGATATCTCAGGTTGTTGATGATGATGAATTTATCATTGACATCTTCACATCGATGGGTACGGGCAGCGGAACCCTCGAGGACAAAGGCTGGCTGACTTCATGGAGAAGGAGGGCCTCTTTATGATGTACTCCTTCTACAAGAAGCGGCCATCCAGGAAGTGGACGTGGATAAGCCCCGACGGTTCCACGAAAAATGAGATAGACTTCATGATGACGACCAAGAAGCGCATATTCGATGATGTCTCTGTGATCAGCAAGGTGAAAACCGGTAGCGATCACCGTATTGTACAGCAGTGCCGGCATTAGGTGTAATGAATTGCCATTTACATTGGTTTGCAGCTGGTTAAGGTCAAGAATTTTAGCGGAGCGTTCATCTTACTTAGGGGAATATGAAGATTCTTATGAACAGACATTACAAGTATATTATTATTACTATATAAAAAATTGTGATAGAGAGCTGTTACTTGATTATTATTATTAAAGTTACTCCAGAACCCCTAGTTTGTATTATTATTATTTATTTATTTATTTATTTATAGTTGCCAGCATGTGGAATGAGCTACCCTTCTGATGTCTTACCGCTGAGCTACAACATAGGGCACTTCAAACGGCATGTGAATAGTATCTTAAAAGGTAGGCAATGCCCCTGGTGTTGCAGGTGTCTATAGGCGACGGTAACTGCTTACCATCAAGCGGGCCACCAGCTTGTTTGTCTGTCTGTGTTATAAACAGGGTAGTTTGATTTGGTATACCAATAGCCCAGATAATATTAATAGGTACATACTATACTCACTTTTGGAGTAACATAAATGTCTATATTTATGATTATTATAGCAGTATCGCCTGCTCAGCGTAATCTACAGAATAATTTGTAAAGGAAAAATTAGAATCACGAGTGGGGATTGAACCCGCATCCATCCATCCCTCAAGCCGGGATATGCTTTACTTAAGCTACCGTGACAAGTGGTCTCACGTCCGAATTTTTCCTTCACCTTATACGACCAACTTATGGGGTTGGTAGCGCCATCTATTGAGATATTCTTGAGAATTATCCCAACCAGCATGGTCAAGTTACATCAACACAAATGCTGTACAGATAACGCCTCCCAAATCAATATTCGGACGTGAGACCACTTGTCACGGTAGCTTAAGTAAAACATAAATGTCACTCTTTAAGGCTAACATGTTCTTCTATGACTTTAAGAAATTCATAGCTTTTCATTGTAGAAATTGCACGTCTAGTTTGTGTACAATACAACTTATTCAGGCACTAGCGAAGCGACCTAAAATACAGACATCAACAAAATTCTAAGCAACACATTGATTTTTGAATATTTAAAATTTTATAGATTCTTTTTTAATAATTTCTTCTGTATTTTATTAATCGGATAAGAGGGAAACAGAAGGTAAAGAAGATAGGAGAAAAGGATGAATGAATGGGACGGCCGGGTAGACTGGGTGTTCATGGAACACCCCAATTTTTGTCTTATTTTGTCCTTTTAATTTATATTTTTTGTCTCTTTGGTTTTTCTTTCATGATTTAAATGTATTTTGTTCTTGTTTATCCTGCGCAATGAATATTGGACTAATTTATGGTACCCAGTTCCCTTCAGACATACGAGGCATTCAATAATTTTATTGTTAGGTATATGAATGGAGCGTATAATAGAACGCACAAAATTGGTGTAAAAACACCATGTTCAATTGCTGTAAATGTTACCCGAATCACGAAAGTGTTAATGGTTCCATAATCAGCAGGTAATTTTCGTGCATAAAATATGTGTGCATGTTTTATGAACTCTATGCCATTATTCCTATAGTTCAAAGTGTAGATCCATATTGAGTAGGTAATGATCATTGCCATGTAACATGTAACATTGTGTTGTAATATGAGTCACGTTAACCGCAGCATATGTATAACCGATTGTTTTCAATTTTAGTTTTTTGACAACTTTTGAAGGTGCTGGAATTACAGACGGTTTAAGCGTAAATTAAATATTATAAGAGACAATTACAAAAATGGCAAAAATGTTCTCAATTAATATATTATTGGCAGTGGCTCTATTTATTTCATCCTACTGTAAGTATTTAACATTTTTATAGTTTTTTTCTGCTTTCGGAAGTGATAGCGATTGAACTTACCGGATAGTTTTCGGTGTTTTTCTCGTTAGATCTGCTTTGATCGAAACAAAACAATACCAATTTGGTTTATATAAGTGTTGTGTTGTCCTAATTAGGTAGAGGTAAGCCAGTAGTTTCTCTGTTTATATATATTTTTCCGGCTTCGAGGTTTCTAACCTCAAGCCGCCATCATGGAGTGTGAACCGCCGCCCGAGCCCCCTGATCCTGCTTCAAATATCCCATCTGCAAGTGCAACTAAGCACCGTATGGAGTCAACCGCTCAGCCTCCCGCGAAAAAAACCATTACATCACCTGAACTAGCATCAGCATCAATTGAAACCGTGTATACAGACCCGACTATTGTTGTTGGCGGTCTTTCATACAGCGCACTAGATAAAGGTCCGTATGTGGTCCACGTCTCTCGTACAGAACCTGACTATTCAGCAGGCACTACTATAAGACCAATTAAATTTGGCCAATTTTTGAAATCCCACCAGGTCACAAACATTTGTGCCGATGGAGTTAAAAGGGTAGGACGAAACAAAATTTCCGTAGAATTTACCTCTGCCGATGACGCAAATAAATTTATATGTTCTCCGATCCTTCCCATGTGTAAATATGTGGCAACAATACCTATTTATAATGTCACCCGAATGGGCCTCATTCGCCAGGTACCCACCGATATGTCAATGACTGAATTTGTAGAGTCCCTTGATCGCCCGAAAGGCTGTGGTAAAGTATTGAAAGCTAGGCGCCTCAACAGGAAAAACATTGAAGAAGGAAAAGTCACCTGGGTCCCAACCCAGACAGTTGTAGTGACCTTCCAAGGCCAAATGTTACCTTCAAAAGTATATTCCTATTATACCTCTCTCCCCGTTGAATTGTACCAGTACCCGACAATACAATGTTTTACATGCTGCCGATTCGGACATACAAAATCACAATGCAGGTCTAAACCTCGTTGCTTTCGCTGTACCAAGGATCACTCTGGAGATAGTTGTGAAGTTCTAGAAAAGGACTCCCTTTGTCTTCATTGCTCGGGCCGGCACTTTGCCACGTACAGAGGCTGCCCGGAGCATGAAAGACAGAAGTCTATAAAAGTTGTGATGGCCCAGGACAGTATATCTTATGAAGAGGCAGCAGCTCAGTTCCCAAAGGTCTCTCGGTCTAATGCCGAAGTTTCACAAGAACCTACATCAACTCTCTTCCCCTCCACCCAAACTTCTGGGTCTTCTCAGGATTCCCAGCCCCGCCTAATCCGCTCTACTCGTTCATATGCAAAAACCGTTTATGCCACCCCCAAGCCCAAAACTCCACTCGGGAAGTCATATGACAAGATTGCCCACCAAATGATTGTAGCTGATCCGGCTCCATCATTACCGAATGGTTGTGCCTTAAGCAACAACCAGCCTTCAGATTCCTCACCCCAAAACAACAATATGTTGGAAACTCTTATAAACTTAATCATCAACATCATCCTCATGAATCCTCAACCATTACCGTCCAACGTTGCCTCTAAAATCACACAATTAGTCTCATTGTCTCAATATGGATCCAGTAACAATTTTGCAGTGGAACACCCAGAGCATGCGTCGAAAGAAGCATGAACTGGCCCACTTAATCACTAAATTCCACCCGTCAGTCATTGCCGTCTCGGAGACATGGTTAGTTCCAGGCTCCCAATTTCGGGTGCCGCGTTACTCCTGTCTACGGGACGACAGGGCTGACGGGTATGCAGGAAGTGCTTTACTCACTAAGCGCTCCCTCCAGTTCTCCCAAATTCCCCTACCTCCCCACCCGCCTGATATCAATATTGTTGGTATCAGATCCTTAGGTATTTCCTTCGTATCTATATATATTCCCCACCCCAATTCGTCTCTTATTCCAGATATACTTCTTCTTCTCTCCTCCATTCCTCCACCATTGATGGTAATGGGTGATTTCAATGCCCACCACATCCTGTGGGGCTCTAGCCACTCTAACCTATTTGGCCTTTTACTTCTAGATGTCTTTCATGAAGTCAATCTCTGTGTGGCAAATGATGGATCTCCTACCCGCAGAGTTTTTCCCTCTCAAAATCCGAAAAGTGCTGTTGATCTCTCTCTCTGTTCACCATCACTTCACCCCCTTCTCTCTTGGACAGTTCTCCCGCTTACATATGGTAGCGATCACTTTCCTATCATTATCTCTATACCCAACAAAGTATCTCCTTACTGCAATCCTTGCCCTTCTCTAAAATACAAGCTTTCCTCTGCTGACTGGTCTTCTTACGCTTCCACACTTGATCTCAAACTAGATTCTTCTTCTATATTCCCCATAGACATTGACCCTATCACTTCCTATAAAATATTTATAGAAAATATTACTTCCTCTGCTGATCTCCACATTCCCATTAAGAAGCCTGCTAAAGATTTCAGAGTCTCCACCCCATGGTGGAATTCTGAATGCACCTCTGCAGTTCTGGAACGAAAAGAAGCAGAACAGAATTACAACTTGTCCATGACTGAGGAAAATTTCCTAAAATACCAACAGGCTGCAGCAAAAGTCAAAAGATTGGTCTCAAAAACGAAAAAGCTTGGATGGATAAATGTATGTGAAGGCCTATCTCCAAGAACCCCATCATCTCTAGTTTGGAAACAGATTAAACGTTTTAGAGGAGCGTATAATTATGAGAATATATCAGCCAACGACCCCTCGTCTTGGTTAGAAGCCTTTTCGGATAAATTAGCCCCTCCTTCTGCTCCCAGCGCTGATTCCTTACCTTCACTACCATCACCTCTCCCATCTCATAACTGTTTCGATTGCCCGTTTTCCCTATCTGAATTAAATCTTGCACTAGATGGACTTACTGACTCTGCTCCAGGCATCGATGGAATCCCCTATTCTTTTTTAACCAAATCTTCTGATAAAGCCAAAAAAATTTACTTAGAATTTATTAATCATTTTTTTCAAAATGGTATAGTTCCTGAGCAATGGAAATCACAAATTGTCATACCAATATTAAAACCTGGTAAGGACCCCTCAGATCCAAGCAGTAGAAGACCAATAGCACTGTCATCTGTCTTAAGTAAAATCACAGAGCATCTAATCAAACATCGGTTGGAATGGTTTGTTGAAAATAATTCATTACTGGCCAAATCTCAATACGGCTTTAGGAAGGGATTAAGTACCATGGACAGTCTAGCGATTTTAACTACTGACATCTTCATAACATTTAAGGAAAACAAGCTTTTATTCGGAGTGTTCCTTGATGTGGCGGCAGCATACGATAATGTCCTGCTTCCGGTCCTCAGGAGAAAACTCATTCAGCTGAGTATCCCAGAGAAGCTTGTACGATTCATATGTAATATGCTGATGGAACGGTCGGTAATAGTAAAGTCAAATAACATATTCCTCCACCCTAAGACTGTATGGAAAGGTTTGCCTCAGGGATCGGTACTGAGTCCACTACTCTATAGCCTCTATACTTACGACTTAGAAAGCTCCGTAAACCCATTCTGTGAAGTGCTTCAGTATGCTGATGATCTGGCTCTTTATGTTCAAGTAGAGTCCACTGAAGAAGCAACTAACAGACTCAACTCTGCCTTATCATACCTTAGCGATTGGTTACATGACCACGGCCTATCACTGTCTGCTTCTAAAAACTCGGTGGTAGCTTTCACAAGAAAAAGGCTCATTCCTCTAATTGACCTATTTATAGGAGAGGAAATCATCCCACAAAGTAATAGCACCAAATTTTTAGGCATTATACTGGATTCTAGAATGACTGGCAACTCCCATTTTGACCGCATAGCACAAAAATGTGAAAGAAATATTAATATACTCCGCTCACTTTCTGGGGCCTGGTGGGGATCTCATCCTTACTCCCAAAAGCTACTCTACAACGCCATAATCCGAAGCCACTTCGATTACGGCTCCTTCCTTTTGAACGCCTATAACAAATTCGGCCAAGATAAGATCTCCAAAGTTCAATCCAAATGTCTACGAATTATTCTTGGAGCCATGAAATCTTCTCCAATTAATGCTTTGCAAGTAGAGTGTGGAGACCCTCCTCTAATCATTCGTAGTCAGTTCCTCTCAGATAGATTTCTTTTTAAACTAATTCAGGATTCCAATCACCCTCTCCTTCCAAAATTAAAACACCTCTCGGACCTACATGACACTTCTAATATTTCTAGTAAAACGCCATGCTTGCTCCTTAATTTTATCAAACTGTCCAAACTACCTGATCCAGTCAATCAGTTCACTGCAAATCCTTTATACTCAACCCCATATGAAGCCCTCATATTCCAACCTAATGTCATGCTAGACTTTGGTATAACCAAAGATTCTGTTAATGCACGCAGAATAATCAATGAACAAATTTACAGTAAATTTAGGGATTGGCGCCTCATATTTACTAATGCATCCAAACTCTCCCCCAATAGTGTTGTCGGTGCAGCTGTTTGGATTCCCTCCTCAAAGATATGTTTAAGCTTTAAGAGTCCATCTTGCTCTACCGTGTTTACTGGAGAAGCCCTGGCTCTCTTGGAGGCCATTCTATTTGTTAAATCGCATAACCTTCTAAATTCTATAATAATCTCGGTCTCTAAAAGCTGTCTCGAAGCTATTCTCTCTAATCCTTTCCGATCCTCTTCTAGATTCCCTTTAATCTTTAAAATCAAACAATCCCTATATGAGTGCCACAACCTTGGTATTAATATCATCCTTGCCTGGATCCCAGGACACTCAGGAATTCCCGGTAATGAAACCGCGGATTCCTGTGCCAAAAATGCTGTACAAACAGGCACTTTGGACCATTATAAAATATACTCTCATGACCTTTGTCTCCTCCCAAAAATTCATCTACAAGCATCATGGTCAAAGCTCTGGGAAACCTCCAAGAATCAAAAAGGTAAATTCTACGGAGATATACAACCAGACATCCCAGCTGTCCCTTGGTTTTTTAAACTTCGAAAAGCTAACAAATCTACCACCTCCACAATCTGTAGACTAAGATTAGGACATTCATGCACTCCAGTGCACTTAGCCAAACTCCGGATCAGGGATCACTCTATGTGTGAATGTGGCCTGGACGAAGGAACTGTGAACCACATATTTTTCAGCTGTCCTAAATTACGTTGTTCACTTTATGATATCCTCCCTCCTGCTATCCCTCGTCCTACATCCTTAAAATGCCTATTATCCCTTACCTTCTCACCGTTAGTGAACTATATAATATGTAAATTTATTAGTATAAATAAAATTAGGTTGTAGTATTATAATAGTATATATGTATGAATATTAAAATAATATAAGTATTTATGTAGTAATAACAATTTTTATGTTTAGTTAACCATAATATTTCTAGTAGTTTTACTAACACCGTGTTTGTCTTAGTTGTGTTGTCTCTTTGTTTTCAGAGTAAATCATCTTGGTTGAGTCTCCCTCTTCTCCACCGATCATATTCTTTTGTAATACACCATCTCCAAAAGTTCATGACACTAGCATGAAACGGACATTGGCAGAATTGTGACAACTAGCCACAGAAGCCATAAACCAAGAAGTCAAGTCAAGTCAACATTTTTATATTTTATAAACGTAAATAAATAATGAAAAAGCTTGGCAAAAATTAAATTTAAAAAAAATAAGTCCGTGTAATTTTCTCATCGCCATCAGTCTGAAAAAGACACTACTAAACCGAACAAGATCATAACGTGACACTTTGAGCGGCTTGCCCCTGCATCCATTTCATCATCATCATCATCATTAACAGCCTGAAGACGTCCACTGCTGAACATAGGCCTCCCCCCGGGAGCGCCACTTAGAGCGGCTGCTCGCCTCCTGCGTCCATCGGCTTCCCGCGGCTTTCACCAGGTCGTCGGTCCACCGAGTGGGGGGCCGGCCTACGCTGCGTCTTCCAGTTCGTGGTCACCACTCGAGAACCTTTCTTCCCCATCGGTTGTCAGTTCTACGAGCGATGTGGCCTGCCCATTGCCATTTCAACTTGCTAATCCTAAGAGCTATATCGGTCACTTTTGCATCCATTTGGCTTGCAATTTCGAACAGATCCTCGGTCCACCTAGTGGTGGACTGTAATAATATTATATACCTTGCATCATCTACAAGGGTAGCTATATACAAAACTGACATATCTCTTCTATCGAGAAAATGTTTGTCATTTTTTGTCAAGGTTATTTTACCGGAGTTACATTAGGTTCCAGTGTTATCATCATCATCATCATTGACAGCCTGAAGACGTCCACTGCTGGCTGAACATAGGCCTTCCCCATAGAGCACCACCTTGAGCGACAACTCGCATCCTGCATCCATCGGTTCCCCGCGGTTTTCACTAGATCGTCGGTCCACCTAGTGGGGGGCCAGCCTACGCTGCGTCCTCCGGTACGTGGTCACCACTCGAGAACCTTTCTTTCTCATCGGTTTTCAGTTCTACGAGCGATGTGATCTGCCCATTGCCATTTCAACTTGCTAATTCTGAGAGCTATATCGGTCACTTTAGTTCCCCTGCGGATTTCCTCATTGCGGATCTTATCTCGCAGATTCCAGTGTAACTCCAGTAAAATAAATTAGATTACCTATATTGGGCCGAATGCAACTGATTGTATCACTGTACAATCACGCATGAGTCTGTCGAGTGTTAATTAGTGTGTGTTTGTTTTTCATTTGATTATTATTGGCATTGACACATTCATTCTTTTTCAGATTCGCCCGCATTTGGTGCAATTCATCATTTGTTATCTGACATAATATTGATTTGCAGCACTTACGCTCAAGAATTTCAGAACAAGAGGAAAAACGTTTAAATTATGGATGGGAATACGAAGGTTCCTATGAACAGAAATTACAAGCATATTTTGATGACAATAATTGTTATGAGCAGCTGTACCTTAATTATTAAAGTCACTCTATAACGATTATTTATTTATTTATTACACGTTTTCATATATCGTCTATATTGTAATTATTCTAAACCAGCTTTTGCCCGCGGCTTCGCACGCTTGTGTTATGTTATTTTTACGTTATAGTCTAATCATTTCGTACCAAACAACAAAATCCAATAAATCTTTTCGAAGCTGAGCACAGTAACCTGTATTAGTATAGGTATAGGTATAACGCAAGCATAGCCGTGAGTGGAAGCTATTTAAGCCATTACCTAAAATTAAATGTTTTGAGTCTAATATAAATTTATAACAGTAAAAGAAGTTTCAAACAAAAAAAACTATAATTATATAAGTACCTCTTCATATTACAACAAAAAGAAATCATCATCACTTCACTCAGGTCTTTAACAGAAGTTTCAGTAAATTTTGTTTAGGTAGTAGTTACCTAAGCAGGCAGGTACTGTTTAGAAAAATATGGAAGAATCACACACGATGATCCTGTTTTGCTCAGTTTTGCATATTATCCGCGCGCTTTTTGTTCCATTTACCACATTTTTTTTACCTTCTTAAGTTTGGTTCCATACGAATTGAGTACTTAACTACCTACACATAAGATAGTTACTTACCAACTATAACCTTCTTGAAGTAACCGAGTAATCAATCATTTCCTGCTCCCTTGGTTTATTTAAAAGCCCACTGATCTAAAATATTTTAACTATTAAAAACTTATTTCAACATGCAAAAAGAAGAAGAACAAATCAAAAACAGTCATAAACGAACGTTACGCGCCATGTTGTTAATTCGAGAATACAATTTTATTGCCATAATGAATACCTACATATTATTATATCTAAGTAGGTACCTACCCTTTTTAAACATTTTTCATCAAATATTTCGTATCATTGGCTAAATACAAATAATAGCACCTCCGGCTTACTTTAATGCCAAAATAAAAAAGGTTTTAAAATGCGTAGCAATGGTAAGGGTCTATAAGTTAATTAGCTATAACTACTACAGGGGGTCTAGCAAAGATACCAACCACTAACGCTAACGCCAAACGCTAACTCCCAAAACTGTATTGAACAGACATTAGCTGTGGAAAAGGAAGCGATTTCCAAAATTTCATCCTACATTTTGGAGTTAGCGTTTGGCGTTAGCGTTAGTGGTTGGTATCTTTGCTAGACCCTCAGGTACCTTAAAACTTTCTTGGGGTCGATCAAGAATGTAGCAGTAGCGCAAAAAATAATTTTATCTACCTAATTAGAATGGTAACGTGTAGAAGTTTATGTAAATAATACATTTTACCAGATCGCCAATAAAGAACATTGCTCCTGCCAAAACCCTATAAATCGAAAACTTGAATAAAAATGTAAGCTTCAATATTGGCTAAGTATGATAATCGCGTGAAGCCTTATGAATAATTATAAAAAATCCACCCTTTTAAACTGTTTTCATAAAATACTTCCTATCATTGGCTAAATACAAATTTTGTCTAATGCCAATATAAAAAAGGGTTTACAATGCGTAGCAAAAGCAAGGATCAATAGGCACAGATTACTGAATATTTTACTACTAAAGGTTAAGCTATAGGTACTATAAATACAATTTTAAATACTTATTTCTAATAGTAACGCGTAGTAGATTTTTGAAAACTTAATACATAATACCAGATCGCCAATAAAGAATTTTGCCCTCGCCAGAAACCAATAAATCGAAAACATGAATAATAATTTAGTTATGTTTCAATATTGGCTAAATATGATATCACGTGAAGCCTTAAAACTTATAAAAAAAGTCTAAGAAGTTTTCTAAATTCCTTGTTCTCTGTGTCGTGCTCATATTCAAGAATGTTCTCATACCTATCCTCTTTTTTAGTTTGGACCACAGATTAACGAAAAAACTTATCTATATGTATGTCTTGGGTATTCTCTAATCTGCATTGCATCAAGCGCAGACAAAGTTATCGCGCGATGTATTTCTCCGTAGCCCGAAAAGTGTGATAAACTGCCAGTAATGCAAGCGCGCCAATTGTCATTTACTCTTTTTTGTCTCTTAAGTTATAAATAAAAACATGCATTAAATTACTTCCTTATTGCTTAGTGCAGTGGGGATTGTTCAGAATGAAATAAAAATGACTGGGGTTCCGTACTCAAAGGGTAAATCCTTAACACTAAACCTCCGCTGACCGTCTGTCTGTCTGTCTGTCTGTCTGTCCATCAGTCACCAGGATGGACTCATGAATCGTGATAGTTAGACTGTTGAATTTTTCACAGATGATATATTTCTGTTGCCACTATAACAACCGTGATCCGTATTCAAAACGACAGATAAACAGACAAATAAAAACATGGAGGATAGTCAACAGAGATATTTTTCCGCGCCAACTAAACAGCGAAGGTTCGGGCGTATATGAATCCGCGCCATAATAGTAATAGAGTTTTTTTTTCTTTAATCTGTGCATCCGGATAAACCCGAGATAAAATTACCGTCAGTAGCAGTGTAGCAGAGTAACATTTTTTTTCTCTCATCTATGGTTAGTAGCCAAAATATAACTTACCCTTTGACACTGGCTAAATACGTACACTATGTGTGGAGCCAAAATATAAAAAAAAAACTTACCTTGAGGCCGTGAAGCGGCCATCTTGTTAAAATCCCGTTCCGTTTCATAATGAAATCTTAATCATTTTCACCAATAAAAATATTAACGATATTTTAAATTTAATATATCCTGTTTTGCATCGGGTTTTTCTAAGCTTATTAGTGAAAACCGCATGAAAATCCGTTCAGTATTTTCGGACTTGTGCCGTAACAAACAAACAAACAAACAAACAAACAAACAAACAAACAAACAAACAAACAAACAAACAAACAAACATACAAACAAACAAACAAACAAACAAACAAACAAACAGACAGACAAAATGTCTAAAAAGTAGCTTAACGTGATCAGCGAAAAATTTCAAGCCAACCTGTGTAATTTTTTTTTCGATATTTTGCATTTACAGATTTTTTTATCTCTACAGTTTTATTATATGTATAGATAGATGGTACCTAGTCCTAAATATTTCATTGTATGAGCCATGTGAGGGCGTTGCACTTTAGAGTGGAGCGTTTTATTGTTCCTTTCTGTTACACAACCAGGAGGCCTACCACAACCTCTTATAGCATTATTACTTCAACCATACATTGAAAAATGACATAAAAATAAGAATACTTTAATATTGAAGTGGCAGAGCAGTTTCGATGACGTCACGATAAATCGTTCACTCAAATACAACTGTCATGTCATACCGTTAATCATGTTGACACCGACGTTCGACAGTGATAACGCTATATAAAAATGTAGACTTCTCGTTCTCACGCAGGAATACTTTATAAGTTCATGGTATGAATTCGAATAATATTATTGTAAACTTGAAGCATTACGGTCACGAACCATGATGGTTTTGTATTAGTTTGTGGTGACCCCCCAGGAGGTTGGATTCGGATGCTCCTCGCGTTTGATGTCTTATTTTGTCTATATATTTTTTTCCCTCTTTGTTTTTCTATTTCATGTTTTTATATTATGTATTTTTTCTTGTTTATCCTGTGCAAAGAATATTTGACCAATGTACGGTTCCCAATTCCACTCAGAGATACGAGGCACTCTTTTATTCAATTATTGTTAGGTATATGGATTGAGCATATAATATTAGAACACGGAAAATATTAAGGTGTAAGAACATAACGTTCAACTGTTGTAAATGTTACGCGAATCGTGAAAGTGTAATACATTCCATAATCAGCAGGTAAATTGCCATTGAGTTTATAAAACATGCACACATGGAGTGCATGTTTTATGCACTCATGGCATTATGATTTTTGTAGTTCCTTATTATAGTATCATTCATCATCATCACCATTAACAGCCTGAAGATGTCCATTGCTGAACATAGGCCTCCTCAGAGAGCGCCACCTCGAGCCGCTGCTCGCCTAATGCATCCATCGGCCCCTCGCATTTTACACCAGATCGTCGCGTCGGTCCAAATCCCGTAATCATAAAAAATGTCTAAATAAGCATCGTCGGCGAATCCTTCTGTCCGCGAAACGTTCGTAGTGGAAAGGTTCTGTCTTCGATATGCCCATCAATGCATCGAATTGTCGACGAATCATTCGTAGTTTAAAGGTTCTGTCGTCGATTTGCTCATGAGTGAATGTTTCTGTCAGCGATTCGTAATAGATAGGCTCTGTCGTCGATTTGCTCATGAGTGAATCGTTCTGTCGGCGAATCGTTCGTAGTTGAAAGGTTCTGTCGGTGAACTACCCATAAACGAAATATTCTGTCAGCGGATCATCCGACAGAGAATTATTTGTCGGCGAACTGTTTCAGAATCAACTTAGTGTAGGGCCTATATACGCTGCATGTTAGTTTCATTATCCTGTAACATTGTGTTGTAACATGAGTCAGGTAAACCGCAGAAAAAATAATAAATGTATTACCTCACTTGAATCACTCACGTTTTTAATTATTGCATTAATTTTGATTTCGATTTTACTTTATTGTCAAGTTTTAAACGTGTTGGAATTACAGAAGGTTGCGTGAATATTATTAAAGACAAATACAAAACAACTACTGCTGAACATAGGACTTTCTGATGGAGCGCCTTCTATATCATAAACATAAATAAATTAGCAGTGAAAATGATTAGCACAGATAATAATAATTAAAAAACAAATAAATCACAAGTCATTTTCTCTTTTCATCATTATCAGTGTGAAGAAGTCCACTACTGAATTGAACAAAGGCTGCCCCATAGACTGCCACTTTGAGTGGCTTCTTTTCTTTCGCATCCATTCGGCTCCTTGCTATTTCGACTAGGTCTTCGGTCCTCCTAGGCATCACCTGCACGGGTTGCTGTACAAATCGATACAGAAAGAGTGTTTGACTTATAAAAACATAACAAATCATCAAGTCAAAGACAAAAAAGTCAATTTGAATGCTGGTTAAGTAGTATGATTTTGTATTTCATTCAACTCCCAAAAACGAAAGTGTCAAGTTTTTGTTTGCCGAAGTAATGTAATTAAAAATAAGATAAAAATAAATAAATAATGTGTGGACATTTCTCACAGCGCCATCTGGCCCCAAACTAAGCAAATCATAATAATATTTCTATTATTATTTTGGTATCAGTATTATTCTGTCTAATTCTTATTTTATTTAAAAAAAAAAAAAAAATATTTGGTAGGTCCAAATAAAATAATATTCAAATGTTTGTCCTAATATTTTGTGGCGTTGTCTTATTTGGTCCAATATTATCATAATTTGCATGTTTAAATTTATATTTTTTTTTATTCAAACAATGCAATACAGTTACTAAAAACTAAATTAAATCTAAACCAAGTACTTATCTAAAACTATCTAAACTTTTAATATACACTTATAAATAAAAAACAGCGTTTAAGTCGCAGTCTGCTGGTAAGGTGCCCAAAAAGCTGGCGACATTACCTCGTTGAAACTTGACCGAGGTAAGAGCCATCTCTTTGGTCACCTGTAGTTTCTATAAGGCGTCTGGATATTTCCTTCACTCCTTTCTTAATTTAAACTATATAGGTACTAAACTAAACTAAACTATACCTAAAAACATTAAAACTAAAATATGAAACTTAAAATAAACCGTTGGTGGAGGGAAAAGTGCCAGGATTTTTGCGGCATTGCCACGTTGAATGGCAATGCTTATCTTTTGTGCAAAATAAAAGCCAGCATTCAGGTCACCTAATTTATTAATTATTACTCGTATTTTGAAAAAAAAATAGTAATGAAATTATCTCTTCTGTTTACACTATGATGACCTAGTACATTATAGATACTTGAAAAATACTAATTTCAAATAATAAAAGCAAACTTATTATAGTACCGATTTTTTATTGATTTCTCTAACGAAAAAATTGAAAACAAATTTTCCACTCTTGGAACTGAATGTATGAAACATTCGCAAAACCTTAAATATTATTCTCGTTTCGACCACTATAAACCCGATGAATGACTTTTTTGGGCTCCTTAGAATCAATTTTAAATAATAAATTTAGAATTTGGAGCATAATACACTTAAATAAAATATTATTTAGTTGTTTCATAATGGCGCCAGAGCGCGCGGTGGCAGCCATATTGGCAGAGTAAACGAACACTGATCGAACAACACAACCTATAAGCACTAGCGCTGCATGTTGAGATCGTTTGGTTAGACGATTTGATCTCGTAAAGTGCTGCAGCGGATGTAAGTTTAGTTATACCAAAAATGGAATAATTTTGTGCTTCCCATAGTTGCTCTAGTTCGTAGTACATAAAATATACCTCTTTGCCTGTCCGCGAGGATAAAAATTATCGGTTTAGGATCATAAGTTATAATTTGGTAAGTATAGTTTGTAAAACTTCTTTGTATTCAAAATGTCTTAATTGCAGAATCACTTATAGGCAAAATGTCTATATTGCCAAACGACTCAAATAATCATTTTTTAATGTCTAGGTATAATTAATTATAATTAATAAGTTTCTCCATATAGACAAAACATTATAATTACATAAAACCTTGATGGCAGAATGAATTATGCATGCAAAACAGTAAGCATCTAGATATATAAATTAATTGCAATCTCTTGAAAATTTTATTCCACATTACCAACAAGAACTACGAGGACTAAATAATACCAATGAAGTTGCATCCCAGAGTTGCCAGATAACCCATTTTTATTTACAAACAGTTAAACGATCATGTAAATTGATTGCAACCAAGAGAAACACAAAAATGTATGGATTTGACAATTTCAATACGCAGCTTATGAGCATAGTTACAGTAAAAATTTTCAAATTCGGAATGAAATTACTCCTGTTGCATTGCTATCAAAGTTACGTGATCACCCCGCAGATCTTTCTTCAGCTACAATAAATAACTCAAAGATATCTCGCGAACTCCATCTTGTGGGGAAAATATATGGTGACTACGTGACTTCTTAATCTGTTCAATAGAGACTTAGCTGTGAAATGAGTATATAATTTATTACTTTACTTATAACGTAGCGCTCATTATGGGGCTTGAGAGGTGTGAGTGCGTTGATTGAGGTGGGAGTCTGTTGGTGGCGTTCCCACTCCCGCCTCTTACATAGAGGCCTGGAGCACTGGATATGGGGGTACCATCGCCCATTAAGGGCCTAAAGGTGGGGCGCGTGGTGTTTTCGCGCGCCATCGAAACGTGAACAAACAGGATGGGCCCAAACAAGATGGGCCTAGCAAACGGCAAGTACCTGGCCTTTGTACTAAGAAAGACCAGGGGGCTTACCACAACCTCTTATAGCATTATTATTTCAATCATAATTTGAAAAATAACATAAAAGTAAGAACACTGTAATGTTGTTGAGGCAAAGCAGTTTTGATGACGTCACGTTAAATCGTTCACTCAAATACATCATGTTGACACTGACGTGCACGCACTGACAGAGATAACGCTGTATAAAGTTGTAGACGTCTCGTTCTCGTGCAGGAATACTTTATAAGTTCATGGTACGAATTCGAACAATATTATTGTAAGCTTGAAGCATTACTGTCACGAACCATGATGGTTTTGTATTAGTTCGTGGTAAGGACCCAGCCCATTATGTTCTCATTTCAAACACACATGAAACAAAAATACCCACACATTATTCTACAATCGTAACCATACGCAATACTATAAAGTTATTTGTTAGTTCTTTGTCCCTTACTAAGTATAAAGTAATTTGTGGTGCTTGGGTTGCAATGGTGTACGAAGTTCTATATTTAAAATCCTTTATACTTTTCGTTGCCAAAGCCATCTCATTCTCTTCATTATCATTCACTCATCTTTTCATTCACCAAACACCACTCAACTCTTTTTAGCTCTTAACAAACATTCATTTTCGTCGTACAAACTCGCAATTTGCAAAAACATCTCTATAAAAAGCAGAACAGCAGTAGCTTATTTGATGGCTTCTTTGTGACACACACACAAGCGTACTTTTAGAAGCAACTCCATTATATTTATAACTGAATGTGTACCTAGTATGAATATATTAGAAGCTGCAATGTCTTTGTAAAGCTTACAATATTAGTAAAATAAATTTTGTTTAGTTTAAAATGCAAAAAGGTAATATCCCATACTATCTTTTATGTATATTGCGCTTGATGCTGCGAGCGCAGAGCCTTATTCGTGCGTTCTATTGAAGGTAGTAAGGAAAAAATCGGGTCTCTTCCCTTTTTCTTTCAAGCCCTTTCAAGCTGGTTTGAATAGGGCTGTCAATATTTTGAGCGGTATGAATGGACGTGTAGTAGCTGTCAATGAAGACTTGAGTGCGGGGTGATTTTCCATTGTACACGAGCGATAAAAACGAGATGACTTACGTCACGACTTGGTCACGTAATGGTAGTCACGGCATTCTAATGGAAAAAAAATATTCTACTTCATAACCAGGTATAATCTAGTGCATTTTCTTTCAACTAGATAACCAGTTATCAAAGGTATTTTAACGGGAATAGACGGGTTCGCTGGACTATAACATTGATACGTCATTTAAAGACTAACAGAACCATGATGACGTAATAATAAATGATTGGTTGAATGGCTTAATGCTAATTCTAAATGGGGGCGATATGGCCTGCACTGACGTCCCGCATAGGGTGTTTTGTGCATAAATTTTGGGCTTAATGCTGTTGATATCTCTGGTTAAAGAATATTTATTTCTCAAATACATCGATATCTAACGATCTTAACAGTATCACCGGGCGAATTGCCACAAATATCCTATAGTTAACACATTTATTGTTTTCACTAGTTAATTAGGTCTTGTATTAATCAACTTTTATACTAATTTAGAAGTTCTTCTTTTTTTTTGTTCTGTACAGGTTATTATTTTTCGTCGCTAGGAATTTTTTTATAACGACAACAGTAATTGATTAAAATCCCGTGCCGTCCTAACAAATGGAACCGAGCCCCTATCGCGCTAGCTCCCTTTTGAGATAGCTCAAAGCCAATTAGATGCGGCGACAGCACGAGTGTCACGATAGCGCTCCAGCGATGAAAAGCGCTTTTTTCCTCCCTTCGCTTTTTCGCTTTCTTCGCTCACAAAACTTTGTTAGGCTCAAGAGTTCAGCGATACGTACATCTTTTTGACGAACTACAATGAGATGTGCCTTTCATCTATCAAATAAAGTCTTTGAGGCTTTTTAATTAGGAAATGTGAATGCCGAAGGTAGATGGCAAAGATGTGATATCATTGCTCTATTCAACTAAAATCAGCTATTAAATATGTTTTGGGTTGTATATTTTTTAAATAAACTCGCAGTCAAGTATTTTTTTAACTAAAAGCTGATTAGGGTTAACTCCTACTTGAGTACAAGTTATGTAGGTATGTACATAGATTTGATTCGTTAAAGAAAATGTATTAAGTTTAGAATAAGTACCTATAGAAGGTAAGTTTCCAAACAACAACTTCTGAAAACGCACGCCACTTTTTTGGTATTGTAAATAATTTAAGCAAGAAAATAGATAGGTAGGTGTTTCTCTACGAGATAAGATCCGAAATGAGGAGATCCGCAGGAGTATTAAACTGACCGATATAGCTCTTGGAATTAGCAAGTTGAAATGACAATGGGCAGGCCATATCGCTCGTAGAACTGACAACCGATGGGGAAGAAAGGTTCTCGAGTGGCAACCACGAACCGAAAGACACAGCGTATACCGGCCGAGCAGCTGTTCAAAATGGTGCTCTCTAGGGGAGGCCTATGTTCAGCAGTGGATGTCTTCAGGCTGTAATGATGATCTTAATGGAAAATTCCTTCCTAAGGTTGAGACCCCTTTGCACTGATACCACCGTAGGTATAGCATTCAGTGTTAATGAGTAGCAACCTTTCCGTAGTTGATCATTAGCGGGAAATGCGGTAAACATCAATACTGACTAGAGGTGGGAATTGAGAGATGGAAGACAGGCGGGTGCTACTATTTTGGATGCTATTGACTGAGCAATACCGTTCTGCATCATCATCATCGTCATCATTATGAACAGCCCGTAGACGTCCATTGCTGAACGCTGTGGCTTTGAGCGGCTGCTCGACGCCTCCTGTATCCATCAGCTCTCCGCGTCATTGTGATTTAATATGCTGAGTAATTACAATAATTTATTTAAGTGTCTACCTAACGTCATTTTACTTGTAAAAGTGCTATGAATAGCTTATTCGAAATAAAAAATCAAATCAAATCAAAGTGTGATTTGATTTGATTTGGGTATGGAACCTTAAGAAAAAGTAAATCGCTATTCTAACCCACTCAGTCTCTACGTTACAGTAATTTGAGTGTAACAGCGTAGCAGGTGCAAGACACGGGTGCACCGACGTACACTCGATAGTCTGAGTCTGCGTAACACTAATATCAGTAAGGATCTTTACTGAAAACAGACCACAATATTTTTTTTTACATAAAGACAAATTGACAAAAATGAAAAGCCCGCACGCCTATTTGTATAACTTTTTTATTTATTTTTTATTTGATTAAGCCAGCGTATGAGCACAATCTCACCTGATGAGAAGCGACGATGCGGTCTAAGATGCAGCACGCTGGTTGTATTTTACTACTTTTTTTGTGTCATGTGCGTTATTTACAAAGTATTTCGTTTTTTATTGTACATACTACCAGATAGTATAAGGATAAGATCACCCCATCTTTTCCCTGGGTGCCGTAATGCCGGCTAAGGAAATGACCAGAGAATGGGAAATCGCATTCTTACATTAAAATCTTCTGCGCTTGCCAAGTGTGGTGAATCCCCCAAAAATAAGCAAACAAAATGGCGTTTTATAAGGAAACCTGCGTTTATCAGTTGACGTTTTCCGGCTGTTGGTATGTACTTGTATAAAACTCTGTCAAAGATCTATCATAAAATGTAGAAAATGTTCATACTGTTATAACAGTGAATCTTACGGATTTTCATGTAGGTAGTCGGGTAATGTAGAAACCTTTACTTTAGCACTGTTTAGCTATAAACCGTTTTTAAACCATGTAAAAGGTGAAACCGCTAAACTTAGCAAGATAAGAACGGTTAAAACTAACACAGGGGAGATTGTGGAAAAGTGCGGCCCTATTCAGTAATAAATAACAATTCACATAAATAAGGGTCTTAATAAAAAGTTTTTTTTTGCTGATTATTTTTTAAGCGGCTTACGCAATACACAGAGTAAAATAAATGTACAGATTTGAAATAAAATTAAACTAACTATTTTACAAATTACTCAAAGTATATAGTATATTTGTTCCTCAGGATAATTTAAAAAATACTGATTTTGAAAATGAAGTTGACGAGACACTAAATAGGTTAACGGACTGGCTAGAATCCATAAACCTCCAGGTAAATACGGCAAAAACCAAAATATTACAGTTCAGAAACTACAGAACTCAACGACTTAATCTCAACATTTATAATAGAGGCAATAAAGTCAATGAGATAAATATAACAAATTTCCTAGGTATAACAATAGATTGTCATTTAAACTAGAAGGAACACATTAGTAAAATCAATAATAAAATTACTAAATACTGCTATGCTTTATCGGTTTTAAGTAACGCTGCATCCAAATGTGTGGCAATAAGTGCGTATTATGGTTATGTTTACCCGCAGTTACGGTATAATATTTTGGGGAAATTCTGTAGATATTCAGTCAACATTCATATTACAGAAACGATGCTTGTGAAATATTTATAACATGGAAGATACCGACTCTCTCCGTGATATATTCAAAACAAATAACTTTTTAACGCTGACATGTTTATTTATTCTAGAAATAAGTATATTTGTTAAAAATAATGAGGACTTCTACTATAATATATAATCTAGTCGTGCTAAGAACTTACGCATTAAATACAAACACAACATGTGTATTCCACAAGTAAATAACACCATGTATCATAAAAGTACGTTTATAAACGGAATAAAAATCTTTAACCACTTACCAGTCCACCTGAAACTTTTGCATGGAAACCGGTTCAAATGCAGTCTAAAAGAATGGTTGATTAGTAAAGCCTATTATAATTTAAATGACTTCTTTGATCAATAGTCAATTGATATAATGATGTATTAATATTATTCACTATCTACGGTAAAATAATCTGTACCTTGTTTGCTATAGATAATAACCTAACTATTTTTCAATTGTCCATGTATCTAACTACTCATTAAGATAGATATAAGGAAATATTGTATTTCCGAAATGAACAAAACTGTTGACACCCATTTATTACTTAAGACCCTTTGCATGTACAAAGTTTGACAATAAAATATTATTCTATTCTATTCTATAAAATTCGTACCTAATCTATGAGGGTCGATGGTCAATGACAGCTTCACTGATCCATTTATAGACAGTAATTAACTTCACTTCAACCAACTTTTTAATTACTAATAACAATTCACTAAAGCAATCAAGTCAAAGCGAATTTTTATCAACTCAAGCAAAAACAAAAAAGTCTAGAAATTACTAGAATCCAATATCTTTGCTAATCAATCAAGAAGATCTAATTAGGTTGCAAACTTTCTAATGAAAGCTGCTCGATGGAAAGAAGTCTGTTAGGACTCGTTACGGGTTATATATACCAAGGAGTTCGTAAAGTTTAACATTCTATGCTTACTTTCAAAGTCGCTGGATATCTTTTGCATTTGAAGTTTTGTAAACTAATAAGATGGTTGGATTTTTCCTTCCAAAGAAAATAAAAAGTCTTTGTAAATTATCGGTACCCCTACGTTTTACGAAACTTGAATTTCGTAACTTGTTTTGGGTGAGGAATTTTTATATACTTTTACGGAACTAGTTTCGATAGAGAAATAAGTATTTTCTTGCGGTTGTCTATTATCTGTGGTAGTTGAGCAGATTGGCTCATCACTTGAAAAAGTTAAAGTTAAGGTTTATTCTAATTTATAAACAATTTTTTTTTATATTTTAGTTTTACTAATTAATTATTTTCGTTTTATATTAGTCCATACATTATTCCTAAGTTTATCCACGTGGAGCATATCCGTGGAGGCAAACGGTAAGAGGTACTCACATAATACTTTTCGAAACTTTATAAAGCAAGCTCTTTCTTGATAGTTCGAGCTCTTCAAATATATCTGAAAATGAGCAGAACCATCTGAAATCGAACGTCGGAGCAAATTGTTCGTTAAATGAAAAAGGACCATGATGTCATCAAGCGACGGGTTGGTTCTAAAGCTGTTGGCACACGGCCGATGGATAAGGGTAGGGGGTTACTAGTAGTACTCGAGGTGATCTCGAAAGATTTTGTTTGTGAAAAAGGTTTTGTTAAAGGATTTCATTTCTAATGATCTACAAAAATATTTATTTATTTGTTAAATATTAGATTCGCAACATTAATTAAAGTTCTCTATATCTAGGGGCCCAAGTACTACGAGGACCATGGTTCAACACATTTGAATACAGAACGAATACCAACGATTCTGTTTGAAGATTTCAAGGCAAGAAAAAAAAAACTTCTTCTAGGCAAGCATAGTTCTATCATCCACCGCGTCGTTACTTACCATAAAGGCAGACTAATATTAGATAAAAATGATTCACTTGTATTGTCATGAGAATAAAATTCCACCCATAGGCGCCTGTACACATTTTTTTACATTTAATAAAAAAGTGTACCTACCTAACATATATGATTTATTTTATTTTTAATCTTAAGCGATTAGTGGTGCGGAAACAAGTGGGTTTAACAATATAACGCATATTGGATATTGAGATAATACAATCAAAATTTTTACTTAATTTTATTTATCAGAAAATAAGTATCGATCCCACAATCTCGTTCGAGAAACGAACCATTAGTACCATCCCAAGAAGATTAGACTGAACCGAGACTGTTTCATTTGCCGTGTCTGCGCCCGGACAAGCTCTGAATAGCAAGGAGCGCCAGACCCGGTATAAACCGGATCATCCGGACAAAATGGACGCCGGATCGCATTAAACTCTTTCCGCTGGAATGTTTGGGCGGGAATTTGTCTAATTGGTGTGCATGATCTTTTGTGTTCGTATGTGTGGGACGTGGGTAATGTTAGTTGTAGTGGTGGGAAAAGTTTTTGTTGGATTTCTGAGCATTATTGGGTCCTTATTGAAGTGTGCTATAAAATGAATGAGCGAAAATTAAAAGCGAATGTCATGTGGTCTTTAAAAAACCATTAAAACTGTTAGGGATACATAAACCAAAAAGGCACTCACTAAAAATAAATTACATGGTTCATATTTTGTTGGTACACAATATATTAATTTGAGGATAGTTAAAGTTTAAAAGTTGAACACGAAACTTTTTCTTTTTTTATTATAAATTACAGGCATTGCATTTGACCACTGTCTCACCTGATGGTAAGTGATGCCGCGGCCTAAATTAATATTCTTTGAACCGCCTTTCCTCCTTTTCCCTTCCTTCTCATTCAAACGCAAATCCCCATTCTCATCCATTCCCAGTGCAAGTATTGCTAGAATTATTGGTTTTGCATCGCGGAGAAATATACAGTTTTCAATTATATGATTTATGTCTTAATGGCCGTTGAAATATTACCCCGATCGGCATTAACTTGAACCAAGTTTAATAAGAATGACTGGAACTGCTGTAGATCGAGCGAGAGTGCTTAAGGGGCGGTAATTCTTTATTTCCATTGGATGGTATCGGTTTAAACCAGTAGTGATTTTATCAGCTTCTTTTTGGGTTATTTTTTTATTATGTATAGGGCCACTTTTGACCACTGTCTCACCTGATGGTAAGTGATGAAGTGGCCTACGATGGTGCATGCATGCCTAGATGATACCTGTTCACTCTTGACTTAAAGACACCCAGGTTATCATTAGCAGCCTGAAGACGTCCACTGCTGAACATAGGTCTCCCCCAAAGAGCGCCACTTTTAGCAGCTACTCGCCTCCTGCATCCATCGGCTCCCCGCGGTTTTCACCAGATTGTCGGTCCACTGAGTGGGGGGCCCGGCCTACGCTGCATCTTCCGGTTCGTGGTCGCCACTCGAGAAGCTTTCTTTCTCATCGGTTGTCAGTTCTACGAGCGATGTGGCCTGCCCATTCCCATTTCAACTTGCTAATTCTGAGAGCTATATCGGTCACTTTAGTTCGGTCGGTCACTCAGGTTATAGTTAGCTGAAAACAAGAACGACGGCAAGGTATTCCACTCATTTGCTGTTCGCACTATAAAATCACATCTCATAACAGTAACAATGAAAAATTTTACGTTCTTTCGCTATCTTTGCTCACTTATAAAATAATATCTGCTAAAAAAATTATCAATTTACTTTTGGCAACATTATTATTATACTGCGCTGAGTCTGGTCAAAGATGCCGATCTCGTATTTGCTTATACAGGTTAATAAAGCTATTAATGAAAGTGCCTTTCAAATCCACAATCCACATCCTAGACAAAACAAGGCAAGTGCTTTATCTTTCTACAGTTATTACATCTATGTTTGCCATTATTTTAACTAGATCGGCAACATCTCCGCCTTAATATATTCATAACATTATACGAAACGAGTATAACTAGGTACTGCAGAAGTTTTCTCTCGAGAGCCGGCATAGTTTCTCGCAGACATGCCCCACGTCTCAAGTTGGTTTAACTACTTTACACACCATTCAATCTGTCACGCAATTTGTTGACTCAGTCAGTCAAATCATATTAAATTTTTTGGCTGCCATTCAACTAATTGGTTGTGGAATCATCCATAAGCAATTGACAAAATGAGTCAACAAAACACCAAAGTAGCGACGTGTAGAGCACGGTTGCAGGCAATCATGCGATCTGGGGGCCTACCACAACCTCTTACAGCATTATTACTTCAACAATACATTGATAAATAACATAAAAGTAACAATACTTTAATGATAAGTGGCAGAGCAGTTTTGATGACATCACGTTAAATCGTTCACTCAAACACAACTGTCAATCATACCGTTACATCAAGTTGACACCGACAGTGATAACGCTATATAAAAATCTAGACGTCTCGTTCTCACGCAGGAATACTTTATAAGTTCATGGTATGAATTAGAACAATATTATTGTAACCTTGAGGCATTACTGTTACGAACCATGATGGTTTTGTATTAGTTTGTGGTAAGGGCCCTGGTAGCTGTTCAAACTGAAGTTGAATCAACTTGAAGTAACACGCCTCCATACGATGCAATTTGACTGATTGAGTCAACAAATCGTGTGACTGAATGGTGTATGGGTTACGGTCAACCGCGTTCTCAACAGATCGCGTGACAGATTGAACAGTGTGTAGAATACTAAATTCTTATATTAGTTTGCGTATACCTATTTATAAATGCACCACTATCTACAGACGTGTGTGGATTTCTGTTCATCTGAAATTATGTGCAAGAAATCGTTAGCAATCGTTTTATCATAGATAGTTACATTTGACCACGGTCTCACTTAATAGCATGTGACGACACGGTTGACGATGGAGCATGCTTGCCTAGAAAATACCGGTTCACTCTAGCTTTCAAAACTCTCAGATTAATTTTGTCAGGAAATAATGACGTGTTTAAAACAAATGATGCGTCTTTATACAAGTTTATCATTGCAGAACGTAGGTATGTTTCATCTAATTTTATTATTAATTTTTATTTTCTATGCAAATATTCATATACCTAGTCAAAGATGTCGCGATAAAATACTTTGTGGAGCAGATAAAATAGAGACCATCCACGTAGTGCCTCTACGCGCGTAGCGAGTGCAAAGCTACGAATGTAGTGCTACCAACTTAGTCCTACGAGCTACAAATGTTGCAACTGAAATAGAGTTCTTATTGATTTAACTGCATTGCACTTCTTGTTGAATTCGGATTTTTCTTCGAAAATCTTGAAGAATTATTATGATTAAAATACTATCGGATTTGTTCATTAAAAAAAATCGGCGGCTTTTAAATCTGGAGTATAATATTATTATAGCCCACTGGGAGAGTCATAGACATCAAAAATAATAGTTTAAAAACACATGGGCTAATCCAGTTCTTTCAGAAAATTGTTTTTCATTTACGTATAAAAGTTCCTACTATTCAGATAAAAAAATTTTTATTTACTAAAATCTTTCTAAAAAATTTTCAAAAGGGTTTAATGATAATTTTCAGCTTTAAAGAGCTTATATTTTGGGGTTTCAGCGGCGAAAGTATGGCGGGATTTTGCGATAGCAACGAGGTGTAGATTTTGTATTGTACAGTTATAAAGTAGGTATGGCTTGTAACAGTTTTTATTATAAACTCTTACAGCTTTATTTACCTAAACGTGGAGTAGCGTTGGGCTAGTTAAACCACCTTTTGTCTTTTTCGATCAAGTTCGATATTCGAATGACAAAAAAAGACAAAAGTTAGAGAAACTAATCCAAAGCTACTCCACGTTTATTATTAAGGCCATTTGTTTGTTAACTATGCTTACATTTTTTTTACTTGATTTCTAGGCTATTGCATATAAAATACTGTGTACCATTTGTCATATTTGCCAGAACTGTTATTTACGAATTGGAAGATGCAGCGTAGGCAGACTCTCTACTATGTGGACCGACGACGTGGTCAGAAACGTGGAGAGCCGATGGATGCAAGAGGCAAGCAGTCGCTCAAAGTGACGCTCTTTGGGGGAGGCCTATGTTCAGCGGTGGACGTCTTCAGGCTGATGATGATGATGTTATTTATCCACTGCTGCAACACAAGCCTTTTCTCCCATGGTGAATGTCCATAGTCCAGTAAGCCTTAGTCCACAACGATGACCACTTACGGGTTGATGGGTGACACGTTTTCGAATTTCATAATTCTTTTCATTCAGTCCATCAAGCTTCTTTTTTTTATGTGAATGAATGGCGTGACGAGCTAGTCGTTCTCCTGATCTTAAGCGACACGGCTGCCTATAACAGTTGCAGTGTTACTCGGAACATTAAAATAATAAAGTTTTGTGTGACACTGCACTGCGCACGTCATCCTGAGACATCACACAGCCTAGTAATCAGATTACTACACTGTGTAATCAGGTCATAAAGTCTCATTTGCCCAGTAATTTCACTAGCTACAATGCCCTTCAAACCGGACACAGCAGTGCTTGCACATTACTGCTTGGCGGCGGAATAACTGGCAGAGAAGTGGTACCTACCTAGACGAACTTTGCAGAAAAGTCTTACCACCTAGTATAAGCTAATTCAGTATAAAAAAAACAAACACCGGCAGCTTAAATAACTTAAAGAGTACAATTGCATTCAATACTTTTACAATTTGTTTTTTTTTAGTAGATTAAATAAAATTCATAATGTTGAACACATCATCCGCTTGTGTCAAAGCAAAACGTAGAAAAGCCGTGTTTACGAAAATAGAAAACTTTATTAGTAATAGTCCCAAATATCAACGTACCAAAACCCACCTGAACGCTGAAACTGTAAAGTGTCGTTTATTTTAATACAGTGGCCAATGTAAATTATTCGCGGCATAAAAATCTGGGTCGCCTTCAAGATTACTTCGTAAACAAGTTATCCTGATTTATGAGAGAAGTTCCAAATAAATAATTTTTAGAGGCAAAAGTTGTCGGCCAGGTGTCCCTTAATATTTTTTTTATGGGACGCCCATGGCTCAAGGAATGCAATTATGTAAATTAAAAACGATTCTGTGTTCCGCGCGTCCCTCGATGACACGCTAACTTTCAGGTATTTGGCGTTTTTACAATTATTTGGGGTGCTTTTTAACACTTTTATTTTATGGTCTATTTAATTTAAGTGCCCTTTTATTAAAATATTAGAATTGCAGATTAGTAATGTAAACCGAAATGTTAATATAAATATGGTTCATCATCATCATCACCATTAACAGCCTGATGACGTCCACTGCTGAACATAAGCCTGCCCTCGGGAGCGCCACTTTGAGCAGCTGTTTGCCTCCTGCATCGATCAGCTCCCAGCGGTTTTCACCAGGTCGTCGCTTCCTACGTTGCGTCTTCCGATCCGTGGTTGCCACTCGAGAACCTTTCTTTCTCATCGGTTGTTAGTTCTACGAGCGATATATCCTGCCCTGCCACTTCAACTTGCCAATCCTAAGAGCTATATCAGTAACTTTATCTGCGAATCTCCTCATTTCGGATCTTATCTCGCAGGGAATCAGAGCATTGCTCTCTTCATAGCTTGTTGCGCGACTTAGAGCTTACTAATGAGGCCAACAGTACTCAACAGAACTCAGCTCCATCACCACTGGCAACGCACATTGATTGAAAACTTTTGTTTTCAGGCTTTGCGCTATTTTTGACGAAAATCTTATCGTCAAAGGTTGAAGCTTCTCAAACGCTGCCCAGCCGAGTGGGATTCTTCGTGCGACCTCTTTGTCCGTTGTTTGTCTTCGTGTCAATCACGGTTAATGACGCCAAAAATATAACAGAAAAACAGTCAAAATGACTAGGTATAATCAATATACTACAGACATACAGCGCACAATAAAACTTTTGAAAACAAATTCGTTTTTTATAAATCTTCAAATTAAACTTTATGAATCGAGAAAATTGTGATAATTTCTAATAAGCAAAATTGAGTTAGGCTATCCAAAATTTGCCATTTATTTCTCTCGTTTATGATTATACAAAAAGTAAGGCTTGACAAAAAAGGGGAAAATATTCATATTGTTGAAGCATACCTAATTAAAATGTTCAAAACGACTATCCGTCTTACCACAAAAGATTTAGACGCGCCTTAAACACTTGTTGAACAGTTGTTTCATGAATTCCATACCACAAATCCGCGCCAAACACTCGTTTAAGATAGACGGGCGTTAAACACGTGCTAAAATTTAAACATACTCAACCCGTAGTTTAAGGGGTATTTAACTATCGCTGTCACCATAACACACACAGTCAAACTTCACGCTAATAACGTTCCGTTTTTTCACGGTCACAGCTAACATGTATTGGATTTACAAAATGAGTTCTGCGCGGAACGAAACGATTCGTATAATGTCACCTTATTTAAAAAATGTGGATCGAGTTAGACAGTGTTTAAGTAAACACGGTATAAACATGGTTTTGTAGTGACAAAAATAAAACATCCGTTTAAGGAGCATTTAACTTTTAGACGCTGTCTAACTAAACATGTATCTAAGCGATGTTTAAAATTATTTTTGTGGTAAGACGGTATAGCTTTGCAGCGTATGTCTTAATTTCAAATTTTATCACGCAAATATACATCTTCATCTCATAGGTATACTTAGGTATTAAGAACCAAACGATTCTATTGTACCATTTCTATACAATCCTCTTATACAACTAACGAATAATACGTTCCAGATATTCATCCCCCGAGGATCACCTTCCCAAGAAACTATTGAAGTTTTCACACACCAATGGCTACAGAATACGTTGGTAAGAAGGCTTGATTGTCGTGTTTCTTTGTAAAACCTTCGGCTTTGTAAAATTTAGGCTTATACCTTTTTGTTTGTACTGGATTTTGTTCTTTTATTCTCAACGGTTTAGGCAGTATTTCATGAAATAAAAACGGAAATGTATTTTATTAAAATAAAATAAGATTTGCGGATTAGTATGACCCAAGCCTAGTCTTTTAATGTTTCGGTTTTTATACATGATGTTACGTTATCGTGTGATGTCACCAGCACATAGGTATAAATTATTTTGTATAAGTACTCCGGTTTCGACTTTGGGGCCGGAAGTACCTCTATTGTAGGGTTATCAGAATAATTACACCATGTAACATTTTATATTCAAGGAATAAATTAAACTAGCAACAGAATCTATATTAGTTTCTCTTCTGCATCGCCCATCTGCAGCCTCCGTAATTTGTTTATAAAAACACATTGGTGTATAAACACCGACTAAACCCAAGACAGGTTTGTCTTTGGTGTTATTAAAATTTTCTTTATTATACAGTTATAATCAATAATATTATCACAGCAGCCTTATCAATGCATCGTAGTTGTAGCAAATAAATTTTAATAAATCTATACAAGTATACTTGATTGCAACTAATGGATACTATTTATGAATTTGACTCTTTCAATGCGTTATTTATTGCATACTACTATGAAAAATTTCATTTATATTATCAGCAGTAAATTACCACAGATTAGATTATACTCCGGAACTACGGCGCCATTATTCACGGCTGGCAAACAGTGGGGCGGGCGGAGAGTTCGCTTGTACTGCTTTATGGCAATCATTAAGTACCCTCGACTTGTAGTGTCTTGCTTGACTTGCACTGATTTACTGTGATTTATAAGGAAGGGATATTTTTCAATTCATATTTATAGGGATTTTAAAGCTTTGAATATATTGTTGAACCTATAATCAAGGTGTTTATGCCAGCCTGCAATGGATGCAGAAGGCGAGCTCAAAGTGGCACTCTCTAGGGGCCTTTGTTCAGCAGCGGGCGTCTTCAGGCTGTTGATTATGATGATTATGATGATGATGATGATGGTGGTGGTGGTGGTATCTTAGCCTAATTATACACACTTAAACTTCTTAATAATATTATTTAAGAGCGTTTGAGATGCGTTTTCTTTTTATTTCTAGTATAGTGAAAAGAAAACCTTTCACCAGTGTCATTAATTTCTGGTATTGAGTCCAAATAAGTATCACAGAGCTACGTTATTTGAAAGAAAACTGGTTTATTATGCATTTATATTTACCAATATTGATTTAGTTCAGTAATCGCGGACGTATTATCATAATTATTGTTTAAGTTCACGTCCATTTGATTGATTAATTTAGTAGGTACACTATAAATAAATAACTCAATTAATTGAGTACAAGCCTTAAAGTAAATATTGATTTTTGACTGTTGCGGGGCAACCCTATCACCTACTTTTTTTTTACTTGTAAACTAGACTGCATAACTCAAGCAGGGTTGACGTGACATTTTACGCGTTAATTAAACTTTTCAAAGACGCCTGCAGCTTTTGTTGTGAGCTAGAGTCGGCAGTGAGCCGTCATCGCAATGGCATTTCATATTTCAATGCAAGTGTGAGTTTTAATGATGTGTGTTTTTAAAACAGATGATTATTTTTTCGTTTGTGTATTCAGTACGTTGTGTATTTAATGAATTTGCTGTGTGAATATGAAACATATGTGCTTTATGATTTAGAACCTTTTTTGCAAAATTATGTTTTCAACGAGTCTGAGCAATAAATATACGGAAAATGTATACAGATTGAGTGCACATCATCACTGAGTGAATACACAGAGTAAGTACCATAACAATAGACAGCCTCCGTGGTGTGGTGGTTGAGTAGGTCGGCTCATAATCCGGAGGTGGCGGGTTCGATTCCCGCATCATGACAAGTATTTGTGCATGAAAAAAAGCGCAAATACTTGTTTTGTGTCTGGGTGTTGTGGGAGCATGGTCCTCGTAGTTCCTGGGTTCCTAGATACAGAGAATCCTTGTTAGGAACAGGCTTACCACAAATGAATATAAAACCATCACATTCATATTCGTCTATTGTGCTCACATAGAATACAGACTATGGATGTTTAACAGTAGTTTGTCGTCTTAAGGATATATGTGTCTATATAATGTGCTCTAATAGGCTATTTTCGCACTTTAACAAGTCCATATGCAAAATTTAAACTAATTTAGTATTAGAGAGTCATAGACGGTGGTACAAGTATAATTGCCCTCCTGATATGGCGTCATGTGGGACGTCAGTGCCTTACCGCCCCCAAATAGAATAAGGTACATGTAATATAGAAAAATTACATAAAATGAGCTATAAAAGCTACATGGGAAGAGTAGTGACCCATATCATCTGCAAAGTGGCTTGTTAAATTTATAGTTCTAAGCAAAAAATAGGGCTAACGAGAAACGAGTGCAACCTACTTATGCAATGCCATTGAATTTCAAATTCCGTAGCGAAATGCACGAGCAAACAATAACACTCTCGCAACTAGCTACTACAATAAAACGTAAAACCTAACATTTCCAGTTCATAACAATGTTACGCGCTGAGTGGGCCGGCACAAGTGGTCTGTGCAAACTGCAACGGTAGAATCTATGAATGTTAAAATGTTATGGATTTATTTTCTAAATAAATTAAGTGCTTCTGCCTTTTCGCAGCTATTTCTATTTAATTAGATACCTAATGAATAGATAACCAAGACTCTATTAAAAAAAATTATAATATTAGGTTGAAGGTTCGTAACACAAAGGTATACTTACTCTCAAAAGAGCTACGATTTCTAGAGTATCGCTAAAAGGCAAAAACGTAACATAATGTTGTGTTTATATCCTAAAATAAAATAAATAAATGAATACAAAACTAAACTAACAAACCAGTAGTAGGTAACGTGCCCAAAATTCTAGCTGCATTGCCACGTTGAACGACAAATAAATAAATAATAATAATAATATTTATTTATTTAAATCTATTCTGCGATGTTTAAAATTTAAACATCATACATAATACATGTAATGTATTATCTTTTTTCTTTCTTTTCTTTTAAATTTACCGTACTATCATAAGAATAACAAATCAACAACGTTAAACTTTTTAACAAGCACACTACTTAATGTAGTTGCATAAATACAAAATGCATACATTAAATTCCATCCAAAATCCGCCCAAGCTTAATATTTTCCACCCCGCCCTCGCCGTGACGATTATCCACTCGGCGAGGTTCACTGTAGACACTTCACCATGTAATTGCGTTACGAAGGCGGAAAACTGCTCTATTTTTAGTCGGGGTTAAGGACTTAGCTTTGCGTTTTAAATATGACTGTTGCATTTGTTCTGATTTTGCTTGTTTCATTGTTATAATATTTTATGTAAACAGTGTTAAATATATGCGTCTTACCCACTTATATGGGTAGTTGGGTACCACCACTTTGCCAGTTATTCTGCCTCCAAGCAGTAGTGGCAAGCACTACTGATGTGTTCCGGTTTGAAGGGTACTGTAGCTAGTGAAATTACTGGGCAAATGAGATAAGTCTTAGTTGCCCAGTAATTTCACTGCCCAGATCTCGCCGTCGAATAATCTAATTCCTAGAATATGTGATGTCTCAGGATGACGTGATTGCAGTGTCACGCAAAACTTTACTTTTTAGAGTTCCATGTGACACTGTGCCGAAACGACCCTGCTAAAAGGGGGGTCCCTGACGTCACTCTGGGTCGGAGGACGTGAAAAATGAAAATTAGCCGTTAGTAGAAATTGAGCGTGGTCCAGTGGTCCAGATTCCCAGATAACAAGTACATACAGCACCTTACCTTGACAATCCAGCCTCCAAACGTGCCTCCAGAGCCTTATCCAAGTCTCATTTCTCGTAGCGATGTAGGGTAGCTCCTACGAGCGGTTTGCCCGTGGAATAGATTGTCGCGCTATATAGCTAATATATATTTTATTGAGTACTGCACAACACTTATCACTTCGACAATTGTTAGTTACACAGATTTAGGTAGCTATTCGTATTAGCAACGAATTAAAAGTAATTTCACAACTTGATTTGGTTTCGAATACGTGAGAGATGCTTCACGTCGCGTAATGCTCATGCACTGATCGCTGGAGCCAATCAGAGACGAGTAAGGTGCGTATGCTCTGGTGTCACAGAGCCTTGTTATTGGTCAGTCTGAACCCATGAACAAAATCGCGCGAATTCAAATTTGATGATTGGGACGAATAGTGAACAGACACTGTATCTGTTATTTACAGGATGGCGTAGTAATAACGTTACTAGACTGTGAGATGAGGTCACAAAGTTTCATTTGCCTAGTAATTTCACTAGCTACATTAACTGGATGGAACACAGTTATGCTTGAACACCACTGCTTGGCAGCAGAATAACCTAAGTAGCAATACCTCTTAGGCTGGATCTTACCAAAGTAGAATAAGTTTTATTCCAAGTATAACGCTAACGACTAGGGTATAACGCCCTCGGATACAGCTGATTGACAAATGAAATGACGATTAAAAGGACCCTATCCTGATTGTATCAAAGGAAAGAGCTTCAAAATTGTTGGTATATTAGTTATATTCGTGTAACTCGGTTATTTTCGGAACGTTATACTTGGAATAACGTTATTCTACTTTGGTAAAACCGGGCCTTAGACAAACTATGCAGAAAAGTCTTACCACCTAAGTCTAGCAAATTTTGTCTTCGCGAGCAGAGTCATGCTTAGGTATTACCACAGAGCTATGAAACATATGACGCATTCGCGGAGGTTTTTTTTGCTCTGTGGGTATTACAAAGCTCTACCTACTCAACTTCTGACAAAAGGAAATATCCTATAAAATATCCAATATTTACTAACGTTTATTTATCTAGCAAACACAAGTACAAAGAGAACTTTACTTCGCAGCTCCTACATATAAATTCAAATCGGAGTTCCCTCCACGCCCGTAACCGGCAGTTATACGCGGCGAGCACAATGCAGAGTGGTAGCGGAAAAATAAGTTCGGTTTCTATTTATTGTACTTATTGGTTTTGTAGGATTGCATTCTGAAAATGAAAGAGTTTTTCAATTATTTGTCTTCGAGTTTGTTTGATAATGTTAGCTTAGTTCTTTATTTCTTAGCATTACCCCGCTCAGCCCGGCCCGATAGCTCAGTTGGTAGTACGCCTGCCTACTAAGTGAGGGCTGTGGGTTCTATTCCTACTCAGGACAATCATTTGTGTGATGAACATAGATGTTTGTTATGTGTCTGGGTGTTATATTGTATTCTATGTATGTATTTACAAACAAAAAGTATCTAAGTATTATATCAGTTATCTGGTTCCCATAGTACAAGCTATGCTTAGTTTGGGGCTAGATGGCGCTGTGTGAAATGTCCACACATATTTATTTATTTATTTATTACCTTTCATCAGATAGGGATAATGTTAGTTTGATGGTATAAAAAATAACCTTGTGTGTATCCATTTTCCTGCGGAAAATTACGACTTTAAGGGATAAAATGCATTTAGTATTGATTGACGTGTTGTTAGAAATCTGTGTAAAACATCCAAATTGATTTATTCGTTTCGGTGTGAAAGGCACACAGTCTAACAGTAAACTCTGAACAATATAGAAAAGTAAAAAAAAAATGTTTAATTATAAACAGTAATCATTTCCCTTTTTGATTGTATGGATTTCACGCTCTTAAGACGTTCTCATCACCAGAAAATAAAATAAAATAAATAAAATCTTTTCTACTAACAATACAAAGTCGAGAGTCTAGACTTTAAAGGAACTTAGTATTTTGCTCACGTTTCTTATTCATGACTTCTATTTAGTTAGAATGGGTTTGGTGGATGAACGGATAAAGCTAAAACTGTAACTAATTCTTAACAAAAACTATTTCAATATCTGTGACAAAAATGAACCTTACATAATTTTTTTTTTATATTTTTTTTCTTCACATCACTCTTTACATTATTATACTATTTACACTATTACACTAATATTATAAAGGCGAAAGCTGGTGTGTGTTTGTTACTTCTTCACACTCAAACGGAAGGACGGGTTTCGACGAAATTTAGAATAGAGATAGGTGATATACTGGACTAACACAAAAGCTACTTTTTATATGCGGGTGAAATCACAGAGCACATCTAGTTTTAAATAATATTTGTAACCGAAGTTCACCATTCATATCAACCACGTCACAATATACTGTGTCTGACAAATACAAGCGTTAAAATAATGACTTAATCGTTATATTAACGTTGCGTTAATATTTTAAAAACGTCAGCAATTAGCACTGTTACCGCTAGTTGGTAATTCAGCCGGAACGATGCTACTGTGAACAACGGGGGTTAGGTTATTGTCATAAGCGGAGAGACAGCGGGAGCGGAGACAATTTTTTTAATCTACTTCTATTTTATATAAAAAAATTGTTTACATTGTTGTGTACATTACAATGTATTGATTAAAATGTAGTTTATTTTTGTTAAGTAGCCAATATTATTTCTACTTGGTTTAAACAGGAAAATATTATACTCTGTCGGTAATAATTCAAATTGATACAAAACACATTATTTTACTTCAAATTAGGTTTAGAAAAAATGCTATAAAATTCTGAGTATTCAATGTTGAATATTGAAGAGTAGGTAATGCTTGTTATTGATATTTTTACATAACAGTAAAGTTTGCTTGGAAGAAATCGCTGTCAGCGATAAGACCACCCATTGTTGCACTAGTTCGTAAGATTTATTTGTTCCTGTTTGTATATTTTATTTGTGAAACAATAAAGAGTTCTCTATCTATTTATCTATCTATCTGTCTATCTATCTATCAATTAGAAACTTAACAATATTAAGTACAGCTGGGCTACCACAAGCTAATACAAAACCATCATGTTTCATGGCATTATTATTTCAAGGTTACTATAATATTGATCGAATTCGTACCATGAACTTATAAAGTATTCCTGCGTGTGAACGAGACGTCATCAAAACTGCTCTGGCTCTGCAACATTAAAGTATTCTTACTTTTATGTCATTTGTCAATCTATGATTGAAGTAATATTGAAGTAATAATGCTATAAGACCTGGTGGTGTTCGTAGATACGTTTTTCATTACAATTGGAATCTATCCTAATATTCTGTTGGATAAATTGGCAACAACGTCTTAAACAATCATTTATTAATTCAACAAAAATATTCTCTATCTTTTATCTTTAGTGCTTTTGGTTTTCTTAACTACGTATGCAAGAAAAGTCTGCTAAAAAGCTTATCGCTCCTCTTATGCACAGTCCCTTCCTGTAAACGCACATTAAAAAGGAAACATCATCTGCAATGCAGATTAATGTCATATTTCATATTTAATTAAATAAACGAGTTTTATTTTATTCAATTTATCGTCCACAACCGATTCCTTGTAAAAATTTATTATTGGTGTGTGCAATAAAGAGTTAAATTCTACTCAAAGTGGCGCTCTCTGAAGGAAGGCCTATGTTCAGCAGGGCTGTTGGTTACGATGATGGTAAATTAAGAGTTTATCTATGTATCTATCTCTTGGTGCAAAAACCTGAATATTTTAAAAACTTTTTAAAGCTACTCTAAAATAGTACAAAGTAAAGCTTGGACTAAGAAATAAATTATAATAGTCATGCCCGATAGTTCTTTTTTACTTACGAATAAGGGCATGAAAATTTTACTTTAATAAATATCAAAGATAATTTATCACCTTAATTATCTTTGATATTTATTAAACGGTAACGGTAATAAAATAATTACGCTAAAACATTTAAATAAATTTAGTTTGACTTGTTGTATTTATTTTTCCATTAGCTTTAATCTCAAAAATGTATAAATTCACATTCACACATTAAAAAAAAAATTAGTATAGTAATTTCCTAAATTATGAGTTAAGCGAGAAAATAGCAAGGCATGGAATAGTTAGTTAAAAATAAAACCCACCCCGAGCTTCAGTCAACAGTTGAAATGACCATAAGTCAGCGGCGGTAAATCGTCCATAAAACGTGGCCCGCATCCAGGATGCACAAAATTAATCAACTGCGAACACACAAATGTAAGTATACGGGCTTTAAGCTTCGACGACGTAGTTGATTGTACAACTTGTATGCAATAATCATTTGGAGAACAAAATTAAACAGGTATATAGATCCCATGGGTAAACAGGTAAATAGCGCCAATTTTAAGGTAATCGTTGAAATACGCCTAGTGTTTTTTTTTCTTCTTTGACTTTTATTACGAGCTGGTGAAAGCCGCGGGGAGCCCATGGATTCAGGAGGCGAGCAGCCGCTCAAAATAGCACTCTCTGGGGAAGCCATATGTTCAGCAGTAGACGTCTTCAGTCTAATGATGATGATGATGACTGCCTACTTACCTATCCTTAAAAATAATCCCTTAATTTATAACTTCTCGTCATTTTACCCCCCCCCCCCCCCCAAACACACTCACAACATCTACTGCTGAACGAATGAACGTAGGACTCGCCATAAAACGCCTCTAAGGACGCTTATCACTTCACATTGATAGAAAATAAAGTTTGAAACCATACTCTCGTAACTGGAAGGGCTATAAATCAGCGGCGGTAATGCATCCATAAAACAAGGCCCGCATCTTGGATGCACCAGATTAATCAACTGCGAGCACACGCCGTAAGTACGGAAATAAAATATAGCTGCGACCCGGCGATATGGTGAGATTCCCTTGTTTTTGCTAGTGTTGAAATATAGAGTAACTGGTGTTAAGTTTCGAATGAGATTCTGTACATTTTGAAGGTATTGTTTTGTTTTCTGTAAGAGATTTAGCACACGTGCATAATTATCTCTGCTTTCAAAAAGACGTTGGAATCTTTTCTTGCGCTTTCATTGGCCAAACGATTTTTTGAGAGAAGGGATTTTGTTGATTTTTTAGGGTTCTGTACCCATAGGCATTCCGGACCTTCGGCTGTCCATCCATCTGTCTGTCTGTCTGTCTTTTTGTCTGTCCGTTTGTCATCACAGGCTCATGAACCATGACAGAATTTTCACAGATGATGTATTTCTGTTGCCGCTCTAACAACAAAATAAAACAGAATAAATAAATATATAAGGGGGCTCCCATACAACAAACAAGATTTAGTAGCTCATTTTTATTGATACTGGTACGGCACCCTTCATGCGCGAGTCTGACTCACACTTAGCCAATTTTTTCTAACCTAGCCGTGCTGGGGGTTTCATTAGAATCCGATATCCCGACAATCTCACCGTTCAAGATTCCAATAGCAGCAGTGAAGAGCAAAAGAATGTAACAAACTGACGGCAGTAGTTCACAGTCCATATTACATCCCTTCGCATATTTCATGGAGAGAGAAAAATGGCTACTTTCACCAAAATCGAACTTACACCGACATCGGAATCAACCCGAGAATCACGAACATAAATAACGGTAGAGACGCTACTACGAAGGTTTTTGTGTAAGATTTATTTATTTATTTATAATAATTATTAAAGTTTTTTAACAGTGTGTCAAAATTATTATTTTTTATGCGTATGAATGGCATGACGAGCTTGTCGTTCACCTGGTGCCAAGCGACACGGCCGCCCATAACAGTTGCAGTGTCACTCGGAACCTTGAAACATAAAGTTTTGCGTATCACTGCACTACGCACGTCATCCTGCGACATCACACAGCCTAGTAATCAGATTACTAGACTGTGTTATCAGGTCACAAAGTCTCATTTGCCCAGTACTTTTACTAGCTACATTTCCTTTCAAGCCGGAACAAAATAGTGCTTGCACACTACTGCTTGGTGGCAGAGTAACTGGCAAAGCGGTGGTACCTACCTAGATGTCCATTGCAGAAAAGTCCTACTACCTAGTAGTTTATTTTGAAAAAGGGCAATTTAAGAAGTGGCATGCATTGTAGCGCTCATATGACTAGCCGTTCCTAACCGATCGGTAAAGTTAAGCCACTGTACGGGGATTCTTCAGAAGGCACGTTAAGCTGTTCGGTGTCGGCTGTTATCGTAAGACAATAGTCGTTAAGCCAAGTCAGAAGCCTTTGGCGGCCTAAAATTTCTGACACTAAGGGCTGACCACTTGCTCCCACGAGAAGAAGAACCATGTTTTTATTTTCCAGTACATTTTATTTAAAACCCAAACTTCTATACCGTTTTAAATGGGACCAACGTAAAAGTAATTTATCTCAAATAAAAATTAAAGATTTTTGTCTAAATCGGTTTATTAATGATGGAGTTCTGAGGAAAAGCAACTGAATTGAGAATTCCTCTTCGAAGTCGGTTAAAAAAACTGACCCACATAATAATGGACCCTACAATCCGTGCCACATTACCGTCGTAAAATCAAACACGGCAACAGTAAACTTTATTTTCTGGACGCACTCCAAAACGACACTAAAACTTGGTTTACACGACACTCGTGACTTTCACAGTACCCTTCATAGGTCCGATCACGCCGCTATCACGTCTGGCTCGTATCACAGAGGCACGTGGATGGACGTGTTCGCACGTGACAGGACGCCAACACGCCCGGACGACACGTCAGGCTTTATAGCCGGTAATATGGACGCACCTTAATGCTGAGAAATGAATGGTGAAGGGACAAAAATGGGAAAATGCATTTGGTAATGGAAAAATCTGTTTGATTTTTCCATTACCAAATGGTTTTAGCTCATAGTGTGTCGTCGAGACCCACGTCGAGTAAACGTCAAATGGTTGAGCGTCACGCTCACGCATAACAGACTTCTTCTTCTTCTCGTGTAGATAATTAGTCAGCGGTGCCATTGCATAATAGTTGCCACTTAGAATTTAAAATTATAAACAGACATCAAACAGTAGTAATTAGATATTACTAGACTTGAATATCAGATCAAAAAAAGTCGCATTTGCCCAGTAATTTCACTAGCTACAGTGCCTTTCGACCCGGTACACAGTAGTGCTAGCACACTACTGCTTAGCGGCAAAATAACTGGCAACGCGGTGGTGCCTACATAGACGAACTTTACAGAAAAATCCTACCACCTAGTTTTGTTTCTTTGTTTTTAATATACACATTGGATTCTTTGTGCGTAAGGGTTAAAGGGACTCCAATTGAAAAGAGATTTGCAAAACAAATGAGCCCAAAGAATCAGGACACCAATCGACACAATTTGTTTATCTCACGACAAACTCCTGTTCGACGATTAAGGTACGTCTTTGTTTTGAGAACGTTCGGGGATTACGTAGGGCGTTGTGAGAGGGGAACAATCAGTAGAGGGATTTTGTATTCTGATTGAAAGATGATGTTGCAACTAAATTTTAAATAAGGAATAATTTAACATTAAGATTAATACATTTAGTAAAGAGCACATTAGCAAAATATCGAGCATTGTGTATAAGTTGTGTATCGTGCATGTGTGCTGTGTGTGTTCAGATACCGAAGTTGGTGGAAGCATTAGTAAAGATGACAATGATTCTTTGATAGAAACAGGGAGTCCTGTACCAACTTAGTTACTAATAATTTAGATACTAAAAACGACGCAGACTAGGTACAGGGACTACACATCAACAACGGTTCTGAGATTCCTGTCTGATACTTTGGTCTGTATCTTGAAATAAAATTAATAATTAATAATGCCCCGTGATCACATACATAGATCCTGAACCCTAACAAGGATTCCCTATATCTATGGACCCAGGAACTACGAGAACCATGGTCCTACAACACACAGATACAGAATAAGTACACTAGGTGATAGGACTTTTCTGCGAAGCTCGTCTAGGTAGGTACCACTGCTTTGCCAGTTATTCTGCGCCAAGCAGTAGTGTGCAAGCACTATTATGTTCCGGTTTGAAGGGCATTGTAGCTAGTGAAATCACTGGGCAAATGAGACTTTATGACCTGATCTCATAGTCTAGTAATCTGATTACTAGACTGTGTGATGTTTTATGATGACGTGCGCAGAGCAGTGTCATGCGAAACTTTTATTTTAAATTTCCGAGTGACACTGCAACTACACTGGGCTGCCGTGTCGCTTAACACCAGGCGGATGACTAGCTCATCACGACATTCATACTCATAAAAAAAAGTATTTGAGTAAATATTCGTAGATTGTGAGCTGAATGCTGGCCAGCATTACAAGCCAAACGATGTAACATGTCTATACAGTGTTGAAGTGTTGAAACTACATCCCATAGAGAAAGTTAAGGTGGCCGCAGACCATGCAATACATAAGCCGGCGCCGCAGCGTTAGGTAATACAGCGCGCCGTTAAGGACGCGACTGGTAAAGTATGCGATGTAAATGTATGTAATAAATTCGGACGAGCGTAGCTGGCGCGGCAATGCCAGCGGTTTATTTTGATACACAAGGCTTGGAAGGGTAACGAGCATGTTGGCCGACATTATATCTTAGAATTGATTTTTAAAATGTAAACCACACTTAAGATATATCTATAAACATTTATAGTCCCTAAAATTTTTGCAAGCAGCGATTTGCGATTTGAACCCGCGCCCTACAACGCACCGGGTTGGACGCTCTAAACATTATTCTTAACATTAAATCTGCAGTCTTGTACTTCCGCGGTTTAAATTATATAGGAAAATAGAGGTATTGTCATAATAATAGCTTTATTCTTTCATTCCGGAAAACTGTTTCTGTGACTCTTTTGTATCTCTACCATTTTACGTATATTAATATTAAAGACTAGCGATACAATTAAAAATGGTACTGTTTTTACAGTCATTTTAAATCAGTTACGCCTTATTCACGAAGATAACTATGGAATTCGATGAAATTTTAATCATAATATAACCCCGTCGATTCTGTATTATAGTTTTAAAATGTTCTTTCTACCTTTTCCATTAAGATCGAAACAAGAAGATCCACAATTATTTAAAATTTTGTGCAACAAAATTAACAGAAATAGATTTAAAACAGAAGAATGCTTACAACCTAATACAGGTGTGTTTGCCAAACGCTTGTGCCGTGTGTCACACATATAATTCTACAAAATGTGGATTGCAGTGCGGTAATTAATGTTAAATGCTCCCGGTTTTAGGCTGCGTTGCAAAAATACTGTAATGTATTGCACCAGAATAATACGTGATGCTACATTGTGGTGACGTAGCAAAATTTAGCATCGCATAAGAATTAATTTTTTTTTGCAAGCAAGGACTGGGCGGTCATTGGGGATGGCAACTCATTCCAAAAAACCTGGGTTTAAAAAACTTCTGGCCTTAGCAATATGTTTTTTTTGGTTTTTTTTTACGTATGTAAACGAAGGAAGTGGCGAGCTAGTTGTTTGTCTGATATTAAGCGCCTCAGCAGCGCAAAAAATAGGTGCAGTGCCATTCCAACTCTGAAGTCTAAAATAAAATTTCGCGTGATAGTGCATTGCGCACGTCATCTGGAGACATTAATAGTAAAATTATCCAGGTTATAAAGTCTCATTTGCCCAGTAATTTCACTAGGTATAACGTCTTACAGATTACAGTGCATACTACTAAGCGGCAGAATAGCTATAGCTAAAGGGCGGTACCTAACTAGATGAACTTTTAAGAGGAGTTCTTACGCTATTAATTTTCATGCTGAAATTTTCTAAAATATCAAAAATAGTGGCATGCATTTTGAGAAGGTCCTTCTACAGGTAGGTAAGTTTTTTTATCTTATTTTATTTAGAAGCTTTTACCCTTTCTGGTATGCCAGCCCCATCGTACCCTAACCTAGTGTACACAAATCATAGTAAATAGGTATGCGAAAGCAAAAGAATATCAAATATTTTTTCTAAGATTTGAAGCTAAAAATATGTTAAAATATAACTTCTACACAAACAGCAAATATAAACATATGAAACAAGACATGTGTGAACACTATAACACCTCCGAAAGCATATTTACCCTCTGAATAGCGCCTAATTGCCAGGTAACCGCACATTAAATATCCAATTTCAATTAGAAGCCTTGTACCAAAACATTACATATTTACCGTGGACCACTGAGATAATAGACTTCGAGTAAAAAAAGGATACTAGATAATTTAAAAATAAGTACAAGCTTAGCCAAAAATCACGAGTATCACAAAATTAGGTACTATTATCTCGTTTAGTTAGCCTCATAATTATAATTTGACAAATCTCATAAATTGTTGCGTTCCGTTAACAATTATTAGTGTATATATTCATAGAAAATTATTATTATGTTTAACCCCTAATATTTTAAACAAGAATCTATGTTCTAAAAATTGTAGGCACTCAATATGACAGTACCTAATACTTATCACAAAAGTCCAAGTCCGAATCAGCACGCATAACTTTGTTATTTTAAAGTTCCGAGTGACACTGTTGCTCGCGTCGCTTAACATCAAGTGCTACGACTAGCATGCCACGTCATTCATTCTCATAAAAAACTTTTAATACGTACAGGAAAATTGCATCTGCTAACGAGTAATTTTACAATATTGTGGCGCTAGCAAGAAGTAAAAATATTATTATTATTATATTATGTGTAGACATTTACAACAGCGCCATCTAGCTCAAGCTAAGCATAGCTTGTACTATGGGAACCAAATAATTGATACAATACCTATATACTTTTTTGTTTGTAAATACATACATAGAGTACAATATAACACCCAGACGTAGAACAAACATCTATGTTCATCACACAAATGATTGTCCTGGGTAGGAATTGAACCCACAGCCCTCAGTTCAGAAGACAGGGATACCAACTGAGCTATCGGGCCCGTATTATATCCTAACTATGCTTATTTTAGCATACATCGTGAAAACTGTGTATTGACTGTCTATTCCCACATTAGTACATGGATCTAAAATTAACAAGAAGCCCCTTTGGCCCTGCGCAGGTGAGTAACATCAGCGACCAAAACAATAAACAGGGTGTAATTATACACATAGGACCGATACACAGGCATTTCACGTACTTTGCTTTTAAATTAAAAGTTTGAGAAACCTAGTTTAACAAACCAGCTAGTAACAAGTAAGACTCGTGCTTAAACACGGCCCAAATTGTTAATGGATTAGGTGTACGATCTGGTGAAAACCGCAAGAAACCGATGGATGCAGGAAGTGAGCAGCCGCTGAAAGTGGTGCTCAGTGGAGATTCCTATGATTAGCAGTGGAAGTCTTCAGACTGTTGATAATGATGATGATGATGATTAATGCGAAAGTTTCTATGTGTGTATTGTCTATGTGAGTATGTTTGTTACTATATCACGCTCTAATACTTGGATGGATTTGGATGAAATTGCATATATAGCGTGAATAGCTTATACCCTGGATTAGAACAGGCTGCTTTTTATTTTGAAAACGGAAGGATGGTTCATGTAAGAACGCGGGTGATACCACGGGCACTGCTAGTATGATAATAAATGACAGATAATTCGAATAAAGAATCTAAACTGACGACTGATAAACCAAACAAAACACTGGCTGTTTTTTTTACTAATTAGATAAAACTCACAGAGCTATGAAACAAATTACGCTTCGCCTATGGAAGCGATTTTTTTTTTGCTCTGTGATAAAAGTCAACTATTGTATTAAAACGAACCACATGAAAAACATTGAAAGTTAATTTAACAAAAACAGAACACGAGAATAAAGATTTAGACTCTAATATCCTGTGTCAGGACACAGGATAATTGACCACGCTCTAAATCTTTTTATAAGTTAAATGAAATATTAAATTCATTATTTTCACTCTGAAACATGATATACAGTCAGAAGTTTATTTAAATAAACGAGTTAAATTTACTCATCGAGTAACTGTAAACAAATTCAAAACGTCATGTATCCGAGTGACGCCACAAACATGTTTGACGAAGGATTACAGTCATTAGTCTCGCGCCGCGGTCACACCTGCACTGTTGACGCGTCTAGCACGCCGCGGTTAACACGCTTACACACTACGAGTAAAAAAGCAGTAACACAACTTTCGATTATGAAGAAATAATGTCCGCAGCATTGATTTTCATTGCGTGATTAGGGCTTGTTAACAGATTAATTTGTAAAGGAATAATTTGCATCACGAGCGGTACAGCGGGACTTGACGCCGCATCTATCCATCCCTCAAGCCAGGATAATAATATGCTTATATCTATTCCAATTTCGAAATAAGTAATAATTGTAAACCATTATAAACTCAGTCGAGTAGCAGCATGACCAAAACTTTGCGGCAGAACGGATCTCGATATTTTAAACTTATATTTTTTACTCGTAATAAGGATTGTCTATCCATTTCAAATGTCTGCTTTATGTACTATTTACGTACTTGATGTACCAACCAAAATTATTGTGTGTTTGGTAAGTCCATAAAGTAATTTTGTTGTGTATAAATAGGCTAATGTTTGACTGCAAATCAAGTGACGTTGAGCGACATGGAAGTTGAAGGTATAGCACGTTGCCTTCATCATCATCATCATCATCATCATCATCATCATCATCATCATCAGCTTGAAGACGTCCACTGCTGAACATAGGCCTCCCCAAAAAAGCGCCACTTTGAGCGACTGCTTGCTTCTTGCATCCATCGGCTCCCCACGGTTCTACGTTGCCTTACTGTAAGTAAATAAAAAAACCATTTAAGTATTGATTTATATTGACGGGCCTGAAAGCTCAGTTGGTAGTAGCCCTGCCTTCTGAACTGAGGGCTGTGGGTTCGATTCCTACTCAGGACAAACATTTGTGTGATGCACATAGATGTTTGTTCTGTGTCTGGGTGTTATATTGTTTTCTATGTATATATTTACAAAACAAAAGTATCTAAGTATTATATCCGTTATCTGGTTCCCATAGTACAAGCCATGGTTAGGTTAGGGCTGTGTGAAATGTCCACACATATTTATTATTATTTACATTGGAAGTATGCGCAGAACGGGATACCCCAAACTGGTACATAAGTCGCTAAATGAGTTGTTCCTAAAACGGTCTATTCTCAGAATGACTAATGTATATAATGCCCTTACTGCTACTATGCATCATCCGCTTTGGGGCAGTGTCCGGCCGTAATTCTGGCCTAACCGGATGATTCCGTCAAGTGATTGCGATTCCGGATCGAGATTATGTCGGATTGCTGTCCACATGATCAGGGAATGTTTAGTGCAATGTGGATTACTGGATCGCATGTTTTGATTAAAATATCACATATTATTATGTATGTTAGTAAGGCAATTATTTATAATATATTTTAATTAATGTATTTTATGGGTTCAAGCGTTATTTACCCAGAAGGTTATCATATTCTTTTTCATTATTTCAGCATCGTTGTGAACAGACGTGTTGAATTATTACAATAAACAAATAATATTAAGCTGAATCGTGACCTGGTTTTTACCAACCGCCGCGCCGGTAGTGACTATGTCATACCTTTATGCATAGTTTGTGTTAACTTTTTTCGTGGAAATGTTCGGTGTTTGACGAGAAACAACTAATTTTAATTTAAAAATGGAAGGCAGCCCCTTCAGCCGGAGCGACAGGACTCCCCGCTCCCCGCCGCCGCCCTCACACCCAGCGTCGCCGTCTGCTCCTCGCCCTCAACCGTCGTCATCGTCGAGCCAAAGAGATGTTGCTCCTGAAGTGGTCTCTACTTAGGAAATACAAAGCTGGATGACCTCAATTGAACAATGCATTAATGAGGTATGCAACATAGCTTCGGAGGGTAAGCTGAACTCAGAGCAGAAACTCCGCATTAATTCATTATGCCGGAAAGTAGGCCACGGTACTTCGCAGATGGCAGTACAGTATCAGTCCTTAAAACTCAAAGCCGTTCAAGCCCATTCTTCCGTCCAAACCCTCAAAGACCAACAAGACTTTTCCCAGCGCCTACAGGATCTGAAACTGGCCATCGAAGATACCGCTAAACCTGCCGCAGGTGCCTCTTTTGCTGATATGGTAAAAAAAGGTACCAACAATTTCATTCAACCTGCAAATCTAAATTCTGTAGCCATTTATCCCAATGATAAATTGCAGACAAGCGACGAAACCAAAACACTCGTACAAAAGATTATTTGCCCAGAACAGATGAAGCTCCACGTGAGAGGCTTGCGCAAGACCAGGAACGGTGGTGTCATCATCAGCACTGACACGAAAGAAGACATCGTGAAGTTAAAACAATCAGAGCAGCTTACGAACTCAGGACTGACAGTTGATGAACCTCTCAAACGGAATCCTAGAGTGGTGATTATTGGAGTACCGACATCAATGCAGGAAAAGGAAGTTTTCACCTGTTTGTACCATCAAAATCTTGCCGACAAACTTCAGGATTCTACCCTTGAGACATTTTTGACCTCAACTAAATTAAGCCACAAGTCAGGCAGAAGAGATGCGGAAACTTGTAACTACGTAATAGAAGTATCTGCAGTTGTACGTAAAGCACTAATCACAAAAGAAAGAGTTTTTGTTAATTGGTCATCTTGCCCCGTCAGAGATTTCACTTTGGTCACTAGATGTTTTAAGTGTCAGCAGTATGGTCATGCGGCCAAGTCATGTCGGCAGACTACTTCCACGTGCAGCCACTGTGGTGAGCAAGGACACTCGATAAAAGAGTGTCCAAAGAAGACAGAGGAAGCAAAATGTGCTACTTGCTTGCACTTCAAAAAACCGAGCAATCATAGCACCGGGTCCATCGAGTGCCCCGCAAAACTAATGGCTGAAAAAAGGTACATAAACTCTATAAATTATGAGGGCGCCTAGAGCGCCATTTATTTGTGGTTGTTTTTGCCGTTACTTGCGTTTATTATCTTAACTTATGGCCGATGAATTAATGAATGACCTAGATAATACTTGTATTTACGAGTCAAAAGTATGTGACACTGAAAACTGCAAGCAATATCTATCAAAGTATAACAGCCCTTTAACAGTACTAACCCAAAACATCCGTAGTATTTATAAGAATATAGATAGCCTTAATGTTTTCCTACATAGACTTAACTTTGAGTGTGACGTAATGGTTCTTACTGAATGTTGGCTGTCAAATCGTGAGGGGGCTCTTCCTAGTTTGCCAGGGTACAATAGTTTCTACAGCACTGCATCGTTCAACCAGAACGACGGGGTGGTTGTATATACCAAAAAATCTTTGCTTCTCACAGTTGAAGAGCCTAATGTTCGAGAATGCAACTGTTTAGTTATTAAAATTGGTGCCGACGTCGCAATTATTGCTATATATAGATCTCCCTCGTTTAGACAATTAGATATTTTTCACAATAGTCTTAATGAAATATTGCAAACTCTTTCCTCGTTTAGAAATATCGTATTAACAGGCGATATTAATATAAATATAAACTCGGAGAATAGCGATGTAAATCTAAGTGCCCAGGATTACCTCAATCTGTGCGCCTACCATGGTCTTTTCCCCTCTCACACGTTATCAACACATCAAAGCGGTTCTTGTTTGGACCACGTCATGCTCAAGGCTAGACTTCCGTGTCTAACACTAGTAGCTAACTCAACAATAACAGATCACCACGCTGTCCTACTAACCCTAGATTTGTCGCTTTCTAAGCACAATAATCGCCTTCAGCAAAAATCAAAAATAAACATGCGTAGCCTCGAACGTGATTTATGCAACCTTGACTTTAATCCAGTTTACAATACTGCTGATGCTAATATTGCTCTATCATATGTAATTAAAAAACTGCAAGAAGCCATTTTACGTAACACTGCGTTGATTGAAGTTAATACCTTGACTTTAATCCAGTTTACAATACTGCTGATGCTAATATTGCTCTATCATATGTAATTCAAAAACTGCAAGAAGCCATTTTACGTAACACTGCGTTGATTGAAGTTAATAGGACAAAATATCCTATCAAACCTTGGATTACCCCGGGTATTATCAGATGTATACGGCACAGGGATAAATTACATAAGAGAGCAAAGCAACGCCCTGATAATTTTGTTTTAGAATTATCTTATAAAAGGTACAGAAATTTCTGCAATAAATTGTTGAAAAAATTAAAAATTGAATATGATAAACAACAGCTTCATCAAGCAGGTAATAATACCAAACAACTCTGGAAGATCATAAAGGATGTTACTTTTACGTCAAATCAGCAAAAATCAGATTCGAGTCTACTGCATACACACACGTCCCCGCTTACTTCCGCTGATAATGCAAATTCATTTTTTGTTAATGTCGGTAAAACTCTATCTGAACAGATTCGAAATAGAAATGACAGCCATCTCAATGATTACTCGCCACTAGCATGGACCAAGCTACGAAGTGGAAAGTCGTTGGCCATGCTAGATCTGGATGAAATGGAAGTGAATGGGGTCATTTCTAGTTTGAAAAATAGCCATGCTGCCGGGTGGGATAACATTAGCAATGTTTTTCTGAAAAGGTTTAAACATATTCTTGTCCCCCCTTTAACGCACATTTTTCAAATATGTCTTAGTGATGGCATTTTTCCGAAATTGCTTAAAAAAGCTGTAGTTATTCCGATTCATAAATCTGGAAGAAAGGACCTCGTTACAAACTACAGACCTATCTCGTTATTACCATCACTATCTAAAGTTTTGGAAAAAATAATTAATAACAGATTAGTAACGTTTTTAGAAAATAATTCCCTTTTCTCCCCCTGGCAGTTTGGTTTTAGATCTAAGTTGTCCACAGCAGACGCGGTACATCACTTGACTAACTATGTCACCGAGGAACTTGGTAAAGGTAAAAGGGTAACTGGTATTTTCCTCGATCTAGCCAAAGCTTTTGACACGATTCCCGTTCCTATCCTTCTTAGCAAACTAGAAGCACTAGGAATTCGAGGCACTCAATTGAAACTCTTTGGTGATTATCTTCAGGATCGGTTTCAATGTGTCAAAATAGGTAACATCACCAGCACCGACTTGGAAATTCCTCCCTTTGGAATCCCTCAGGGAAGCATCCTTGGCCCTACCCTTTTCCTGGTATATATAAATGACCTCTGCAATTTAGATCTAGAGCATGGCAAAATAATTTCGTATGCTGATGACACCGCACTAATTTTCTCCGCTGAGTCGAGCACAGATGTACATAATTATGCACAACGTGGTTTTAATGTTGTAAACAACTGGCTTAGACGTAACCTACTAACGCTTAATGCTGAAAAGACGAAATTTATGAATTTTTGCATGCGGAAAATCCAGACCATTTCTAACAATAATCAATTATGCGCACATTCCTGTGATAGCACTGCGCTTGACGTATGCGCTTGTCCACCTATTGATAAAACTGATTCCATTAAATATCTTGGCATTATTATTGATGACACTCTTTCTTTCAAAAAACACATTTCCACTCTGGCTAACAGAATACGTAAGTTAATATTTGTTTTCAAAAAGCTGCGCTATATTTCGGAAAAAAAATTAATTATACAAGTATACCAAGCTCTGTGCCAATCTATTATTCAATATTGCATTACGTCTTGGGGTGGTGCACCAAAGACTACAATGTTACCGATTGAACGTGCCCAAAGAGCTATCCTGAAAGTAGCCACTTCCAGGCCGTTCCTCTTTCCTACTCGCGCTCTATATGAATGTTGCAATGTTTTAACTGTCCGTCAACTTTTCATTATGTACACTGTCCTAAAACAGCACACTACTCAGACTCATAATGCACTGCTTACTAACTCTAAGAGACGGAAAGATATTGTTTGTACGTCACTTTCTGTGTCAAAGTTTGTTTTCACAAACCGGTTCTTCTTTTTCCTAGGCCCTTTTTTGTACAATAAACTAAATAAGACATTAGCTATCTATGACCTCAACTATTTTAGCACTAAATTAATACTGTATAAGTATTTACAAGGTCTGACGTACGATCAGACCGAGTTACTGCTGCATATTGATAAATAAGTTTATGACGTAATTACGATTTTTGTTAAAATTTAAAATATGTTCACTGTTTAAGTAATTAATAGTAAATTAGCTTAAATATAATTTTATGTTTTACTTTTGTATGCATAAAATATAATTATAAGTTACTAATTATTTCCTATAAGCATGTATTTTCAGTTTTCAATGTTAAACATCTATTGTTAATAATTTCGTGTATCTCTAGTATCTGTGTAATAGACAAGCACTATGCCGCCTGTGACACAGGTTTATTCCTAGTACAGGCACCTCACTTTGTAAGACATAATATGTTTAGTTCCTAAGATTTATTTATTGTATTTCCATCATTTATGTAATTTTGAATAAATATTTTATTTATTTATTTATTTATTTATATTGCTTCACCGTGCATTCATTCGTTTCGAGAATCTCACAGGTGTTTTTAGCCCTTTATTCAGACTACCCAAAAAGTAAAAAGGCTTCGAGGTCAGATTGACTAAAAAGCAGAAAGCCTAAAATGCAGAAAGTCTAAACTGCAAACTGTCTAAAACGCACCAATGCTGAAACGCAGCTGAATGGTGTGTGTCTGTAATAAAAGATGACGTGTTGAGCTATAGTCATTAGTCTGATGTTAAGCGCAACATGGCCACTCCTAGCACTTGAAGTGTCACTCTAAACTCTAAAATATAAAGTTTTATGACGCACGTCATTCTGATACTGGCAAAGCGGTGGTACCTACTTAAAACGAATTTTGCAGAATAGTTCTACCACCTAGTAAGCCGTGAATTATGTAGTTAGCTAACTTTAATTAGTATAATAATAATTGGTGATCGTTTAAAAAACCACCAAAATGCATAAAAATGCTTAACACGAGAAATTCCATCGAAAACTTTGTAGCACGAAAAAATGGTAACCAAAACTCCTGTTCTTGACTGACGCTGTCAGATTCAACAAAGGGGTTTAGAGTTAGTGGCAGTGAAACGTGCTACTGGTTTTGTTCAGTCATTTAAAAATATACACAAAGTTTTTGTCTGAAACATTAAAATTCGCGTTCTGTAAACTTACTGACACGAGCGATGCGGCAAATTAAATTAATACATAATAAATTAATACATAAAAAAAAAAAACTTCAAACGTCATGGTCGTGTCTCCTGATTAAAAACACTTTTAATAATATTTTGGGCATCCTTGCAGCCCTATAACTCCCTGCATAGCGGGTTTTTGCATTGAGGATTTTCTTTTGCGTTTTAGTGCAGCGGAAGTGGTTTTGTGGACATCGGAATCGGCTAGAATAAATAGCTGATTTGTTTATTTACATATCTGACGTTTACTAGGCAAAACGGTTGCCACGACGACCCATCAGCACTGCCAACATTAAAAAGAAACATCAAGCATCAAAGCCAATCAAAGCCTTGATACGGCCACAGACTTGCCCACCTACGACCATTTTAACACAGAGTATCTTTTTATACCGGTTCTGGCTTGCTCAGACCTTTAACTACTTTACCTTGGATCGTCTTCAATCTCTATGGCTCCTAGCCGTGGTACCAACTTTGCAAGAAAATGTGTCATGTCATGGCATGTGCCATTGCATCTTGAAAACGTCAGTACACGTCAGCCAAAGGCAGTTTTGTATGATTAAGACGACTTATTTTTTTTATGCTTTATGTTTTCCGCTTCCCCGGTGGGAGTAGAATATTTCACGCCCGATAATAGCGAGGATGAATCCCTGCTGCCGCCTCCGCCACCACAGCTTGTGCAGCGTAGAAGGCGGCCACTGGACTTGGAACCTACGAGGCAACCGGCCTCTTCATCACAGTCAATCACTACACAAACTAGTTTTGATTTACATCAAAATGCGGCCGACCGGAATAGTGACCAAAATTCATTCCCAAAAGTCGATGTGTCATTGGAAAATAGTAACTTACTAAAATGTAATCAGTGCTCTCAGCCACGTTTTTTCAAGGGTATCCGTGGGCTCAAAATTCATGCAAGTAGAGCTCACCGTACAGCTCCTGATGTTCCGTTATCTGGAACATCGAATTCGAGCCAATCTGAAAGTTTTTCGACCAAACAGTTTTGGCAAATACTTAGTGAATTTAAAAATAATTTACCAGTAGTTCGGCGTATTCCGCGTGGAGCACGTCTATCTGTAGCGAGATGTCTTATTGATGATTTAAAAAATGTGACCTCCAATAATACGCTCCAGGCTTGGGAGCACTTACTAACTTTCCCTTTCAGAATTTTACATGTTTCGAAAAAACCTTTAGATACGACATCACTTACCAGCAGAATTAAAAAGAATTGTCAGCTAAATTCTAATTCCACGCCAAATTTTCCCATCATACCGGCACGTACTTCAAATTTTTTTCATTCTTCCTCCATATCTTACAGTATGGTTGAAAGCAGATTGAGTGATGGCGATATAAAAGGTTCCGCTAGAATTCTATTTTCCAATGACACGATCGCACCGAATACTCCTGAAACCTTGTTGGCACTAAAAGACAAACATCCACCTTCAGCAGCCAACCTAAACACACTTATGCCCCCAGAGAGTCTGACTGATGATGTCCCTATAGCTACGCCTGAGGATGTAGCTAATGCCCTTGCTTCTTTTCAAAGTGGCTCGGCAGGCGGCCTGGATGGTCTCACACCCCAACACCTTAAAGATTTAATCAGTGCAGGTTGTGGGGAGACCGGTGATATTCTGTTAAAAGAGTTAACATCCTTAGTTAATTTCATGCTCTGCGGGCATGTGAATAGTGAAATTCTTGATATTTTATACGGAGCAAATCTCTGTGCTCTCCTAAAAAAAGATGGGGGTATAAGGCCAATTGCTGTTGGTACATTTTACCGTCGCCTCACTGCCAAAATATGCTGTAAAAATATCAGTGAAACACTTTGTAAATATTTCCAGCCCGTACAACTAGGGTTTGGTTCGCGCGGGGGCTGTGAGGCAGCGGTCCACGCATTAAGAACTTTTTTATCCAACAACGAAGGAGAGGTGCTGCTTAAGGTGGACGTAAAGAACGCTTTTAATTCAGTTGATAGGGGCGCTCTATTGGCTGAAGTAAAAGACCAAATTCCCTTTTTATACAAATACCTTTGGCACTGTTATGGACAACCTTCAAAATTAATTTATAAAGAAAATTTGATCGCTTCAGAAGTCGGCTGCCAACAAGGTGACCCGCTTGGACTGGCTATTTTTAGTTTAGCAATACATCCAATCATTAAAAGTTTAGAATCTAAATTCAATGTGTGGTATCTTGACGATGGGACCTTAGGAGGTGATGTAAATGCAGTTTTAAGAGACTTCCAGATTTTGATATCAAAATTTGAAACAATAGGTTTAACCCTAAATTTCTCTAAGTGTGAGATATATGTTCCAAATTCAATAACTTTCAAAAGTTCCATAATAGATCAATTTCAGAATATAGCCCCCAACATCATAATTTTGAAAGATCATTCACTTCGTCTTCTGGGTTCCCCAATTTTCAATGAGGCTTTGCCAGATTTCGTTGACGAAAAAATTCAAAATTTTCGTTCTATTTCGGACCGACTATTCAAAATTAATATCCATATGGCTTATTTCATTATTCGCTACTGCCTTTTTGTACCAAAATTTATGTATGCTTTAAGATGTTGTCAACTTTGGAATCAACCTATAATTTTACAACAGCTTGACAACATCTTAAGGGATACACTCACCGCCATTCTAAACACTCCTTTTGATGACCGTACATGGTGCCAGGCGTCCCTTCCAATCAGGTTTGGAGGTCTAGGTATCCGCAAAATTTCTAGTGTTTCATTGCCTGCTTTCCTGTCCTCAGTCCATAGTACCGAAAAACAAGTAAATTCTATTTTATCACCCAGTTTGGCTCACTTTGACATAGCTTACATGACTAAGGCCGTCAATTCATGGAATGCAGCCTGTCCAAGCCAGCCTTTGCCTAAGGCTCCCCTTTCGCAGAGGCAATGGGATGGGCCGCTCTGTGAGATAGAGCGCAAATCATTGCTCGATACGTCTGCTAGTTCCACAGAGCGTGCCCGTCTTCTTGCTGTATCGCGATGGGAGTCGGGCCTTTGGTTGCAAGCTTTGCCATCAAAGAATATAGGGAACCTTTTAGATAATAACACATTCCGTTTGGCCGTATCCTTACGTTTAGGAGCTACTTGCCAGGTCCCCCACCTATGCCATTGTGGTGATATGGTCGATTGCCTTGGCCTCCACGGTTCAGCGTGTAGCAGAAGCGCTGGGCGTATCCCGAGACACGCCAGCTTGAACGACATCATTCGTCGGGCCTTTGTCAGTGCCGGCGTACCGTCCGTCCTCGAACCTAACGGACTTATGCGCGATGACGGCAAGAGGCCCGACAGAATGACTCTAATACCTTGGAAGATGTGACGGCCTTTGGTATGGGACGCAACTTGCGTTGATACCATGGCGCCGTCTCATCTTCCTGAAACAAAAAACGAAGCTGGCAGCGCTGCTACTAAGGCTGAAAACATCAAACGGCGCAAATATGGACACCTCGACAGAGGTTATATGTTTGTGCCGTTTGGGGTTGAAACAATGGGACCGTGGGGGCCAGTGTGACGTATGCAACCCCCCCTAAAACGTTTCAGACTAAAGCCCTAGAAAAGACGAAACTCAAAATGACGTAAGTACGGACCCAAGTACTTATTTCCCTGAACCTACGTTGTGAAATAAACGAATGCGTTTGTAGTTATCAGTTGAATAACATGAAAATCGTTTTGGCCTTAAAGTTGTGATCGTCTAGTAATAAACATCCTATAATATTACGAATCTTTATCTTATCGAAATCATTATCTAGATTTATTTATGTTTTACCATTAGTGTAACAGTTAACTAATTATAAGTAGCACTGGAGAGATCATATGTGAAATTCAATAGTTATTAAGATCTTAACTTGAGAAGAATGGATGGGAGAACATGCCTGACTCACCCGTCTGCACTCGTACTCCGCTCAGTGTTAGGATTGCCGACGGATATGCTCGGAGTCCTGTTGAAAATAATGAAAATTGCTACCAACTCTAAATTTGACTACCTAGCCTAACCTAATCTAATTTTATTTTATTTAACCTAAAACTGCAACTCATTAGCTCCTAGGATTCACTCAACATGATAAAGACACATGATAAAAGTATTTAACAGAAGTATTGTAGTAAAAAGTCATTTGTCGTTTTAGTCTGTGCGATCATAGTCATAGGTATAATAATTGTGATGATGTAATCAGTGTTATAAGCTTTTATTGTAGTATCTTTGAGAAGCCTTTAATTATTATCGATGTTTTCCATAAGTTACGCTCTCTTAAAGATACTTAATAGTTAATGCAGCGTATGTAAATTGTAATTATGGTCGAGAGATCATACGTAAACTCCTTTAGTCATATTCAATCGATTAATACATAGCGAGTGCATGTTTTGTGCAGTTTTGTTGTTGGTGTAGAATCGAGTGTAATTGCCAAGTACGTGAATCAGCGTCTCTCGGAAGCATTGACCCTATTCAGGCTATCCTGTAGACTTAGCGCCTGTGTTAATATAGTGTCGAAGTAGGGGTATATTATCCCTTATGTGTGTAGGTAAGGCTTATCCTGTAGACTTAGCGCCTTATATGTAGTATCGTTGGTGTGAGGGGTGCTGCCGATCTTTGAGCCTACACGTTACTTGCCGTATGCGTGTACTTTAAGTGCGTTGTAGATTAGTATAATCATATCGGTAGTACAGTTATTACTGTTTTACAGTTTGAGATGGCTTGGTTCAAGCCGTTATTGAGTTTTGTTTCGGCTTTGCGAGCTCTGTGGCTCTAATTTTGTCCATAATATAATCAGGTTAACGATGTAGACGTTAATTGCCTGCATTTTGCGTTACATACACAACTCAGATATTATGCAGTCCCTAGGACCAAAATAAGCAGGTATTTTACTTCTACATGGTGTGTATCTGAGGTCGTAATATAACAAAAGTATCCTTCAGTGTGTTCATTAAAGAATCACCCATGTGGGGCATAGTTTTCCATTCCTTGCAAACATGATAGCTCAGACGCCAACAATTCCTAAATGCTGAAGTATAGAAAACTATACGACTCATGTGAGAATACACAAATTGAGTGATATAGTTAATGTATTCTCCGGTGTATTAGTTTTATAGCCATCTCACATTTCATAAAATCATTGTAGAGTGTCGGTCCTTTGAATATGCAGTTTTTGGTATGTTTATGTAAAATCTCTTTACCAGTGGTCATGCATGGTACGCTCAATTACGCTGTGTTCGCTCTGCAGATAAAGGCCTCTCTAAATAATAATAACAATCATTAACATTATTGCCGTATTTCGTTTAGGAGCTCCGTCATCGAAATAATTGTATTTATTATCGATATTAATAAAATTGTTAAAGGAAATATTCAAGTCACAAATGCACACAATTTTCTATAGTCATGATATGTACAAAATTGTCAATAAATAATAGTGGCTGTAGAAGTGGTAGTTACACATAAGACATACATAATTCCGTCATGATAATATGTGAAGAATTGAAATCATAATGTTTGAAAACAGTTCAGTAGTTGACTTATTGTTCTGGTCTCGTATAATGATTTGTTAATCATAACCAGTTAGCGATAGTACTAAATAGTTCAGCAATCCGCTTTATTGTAATATTGTTCAGCAGTGCGCTTATACTGTGTACCAGTGTAATCAATTATAGCTAGTTGGCTATAACTAGTAATAAATATAGTTCAGCAGTCCGCTTTATTGTAATATTGTTCAGCAGTCGGCTCCATGATTTATATACTGGTTACCAGTATAATCAATTATAGCTAGTTGGCTATAACTAATAATAATAATAGTTCAGCAGTCTGCCTTATTGTAATAGGTATTGTTCAACAGTGCAGTCACCGTAGTGGTTTAATGAAATCAGTTCAGCATTGGCAATATTAATAATATGGAAAATAGTAGTCTTCCGCCGTGATAAAGGTAATTTATTATAGGTAAAAGATCTGTAGTAAACTTAGGCCCTCTTGCACGTTCACGGTTTAAAATTATAACTGAATACCTAACCCAGAGCTAGTAATTCGAGTTAAGTTGGTAAACAGAAATATCCAGACATTTTCTCTTGCACGTTCGGAATATTGACAGGGGTTAAGCCCGTCACACACGTAGCAATAATATATATTAATATACCGTACTATAATATATATTATAGCAAGCTACCACACACGGAGACGATGCTATAATATATATATTTTCCTTCATTTCATTGATGGTCGGCCTAGCGTTTACACGTGTTTTGTAATAAAGGTTGATTTCAAAACACAGTAGGTAATTATGAATTCAACAAGAAGTGCATTGTTATTGAATTTACTTGATAGTTCTTCAGACGACCATTCCGATTAATATTACACACTCCTAATAAGGTGGATATAGTTTTTATGAAAAGTAGTTTATTTATAATTTGGCTAATTTAAATGACTTGTACCTGAGGTAGTATAAAAAGTGACCAGTCGCCAATCAGACTTTTACATCTCCGATGCCTAGTCCCGAGTAGACTAAATGGCGATATATCGCCTAAATTGACCACACTGGTCGGGCGGAGGCGGCCCAGGGGGTCTAGCTAAGATTCCAAACGCTAACGCTATCGCCAAATTTTGCTTTTGGGATCGTTCGGGATCCCAAAAGCTTCGGGCTAACTCCAAAATGTACTGGAATGACATTTCGGAAATCGCTTACTTTTGTGGAAAAGTAAGCGATTAATGTCATTTCAATACATTTTTGGAGATAGCGTTAGCATTTGGGATCTTTGCTAGACCCCCAGGCAAAGCGGCAGGAATGGTAAGAGGGGAGAAGCGTCCGAGGAGCGCGTCGGATATGTTGAAACATGCTGTACATTCAAAATATGTCTCGCTATACCATAATATATATTAATATACAATAATATAAAAATATACCATAATATATATTACGGTATAGGTTGGTCACAGAAATATATATTATAGCTGCGTGTGCGGTCCCTCGAGAATTTGTATAGAAAACATAAGGTAATATGTCTAGCTATAAATATATTAATATATATTATAGCTACGTGTGTGACGGGCTTTAAGTTGGTAAACCTCCGGCTCAATGCACAGAGTAAAACAAAATTACACCTGACTTATGTATTTGAAGTTGAAAGGTACAAGGTATACCTATTCTATACTAACTGGAATAAGCTCATAGCATCGTAAATTATACAAAACTAAACTTTAATTTTAATGCCGTAAAATTTACATTAGACTATCATGTTTGGAGAGAAACGTGGTCTGAGGAAGATAGTACGTTGTGTACCCATGGAGTAGTCTGTCTTTTTCTTATGCCTTATTATCGGAGGTAGTTAACCTGTTTTCATGGGAATACATGTAGGATTAAAAATCTGATAAAGTTTATGAACGGACAATCTAAATGTAAAAAAGGTGTGAGAGTTTATGAACGAAGGAAGAAAGAGAGACATGCAAGATGTGAATGGAAGACGTGAGAGTTTTTTTCTGCGGTGTTAATAATTAAAAATAGTTTTGTCGGAAAATATAGGAGACTTTGCTGCCTCAAGCCCCCCATCGTTTCATTTTCAGGAGCACCAACCAGATTCTACATGCATAATAAACTCAACTTCGTAAATTCTCGATGAATGTAAAATAATGAAATTAGGTAAAATTGACTTACCTACTTACTTTTACTAAAACTGTACTAAAATACAATACAGTAGTCAATCGCACAGAAATCATACTTTCTATGGGATAGCATAATACCGTTACTTCGTAAATCAATCAACTAAATTTTATCAGATTTAGTAAAATTAGAAGCTGTAGCATGCATGTACTAAACTGTTTTGTGAACAATTAATAAAAAAAAAAAATAAAAAAAACTGGGGGCGATCCATGTGGGGGCAACTGGGAATATACCACCTACCGGAGGAAGAGCTAGGCATGCCTTTAGCAGTCTATGTATGTAATGTACCTTTGTTGTTTGTATTCATAGCACATGCTGTTTAAGCATCCTATGCTACACACGGTTCTTATGTGATTGAAGAGATGAAACTGCGGGCCTACTACTTTATTTTAAACTCATTCACAACTAGAGACACAAAAAAAAAATTCTCGAAAAACTTATCGTTTCTGTTCGAAGTGCTTGTTCCAGTTAGTATGGAATATAAGTACTATTATAGAACTTCTTGGAGAGGTATCAATAGAACATTTTCAGCCAGTGTCAATTTAAAACTTATAAAACGTACATACCTAAAGCCGCCTTTACATGCTTGATGTTTGCCACAAACACCTAGTACCCCAAACACCGACCACAAATTACTCAACACATACACTGCATCCACAGGATAGTCAAAAGTGCTAGGTATGGATGGGCAAAAATGGCAGGCGACGAGCGTGTTAGGGCTGCCAACATTTTTTTTCGGAGAAATATATAGCATCTTTTTAATATAATAAAAAACAAAAGATAAACAAATATATTATTTATCAAATATTCATTTTTATAAACACTATCTAATGTCTTTTTTTAAATTAAAAGTATCATAAAATATGCATTAAGTAAAATCAAAAGGGATTTTTATTACTATCTGTTTCTTTGTTCTCCGCGATTTTAAATTCATATCGGAATTTCCTTCGTGTGAATATGGCGGGAATAGAAAGCAGGAACGACATTACTTTAAGGGTCTTACTTATAAATCCGCTTAAAGTTAGTCAGTGTTTTCCCGCGTGACATTTCAAATCAGTCAAAAGTTGACAGAAGGTTTTAAGCAATGGCTAACTTTAAGCGGCGTTTATAAGTGAGGCCCTAAATGAAGAAGGTTATATTGGCATAGCTACTGACCGCATGTTGAAACTTGGCAACAGGCAACTTGAAAGTGACGATGCGATCGAAGGAGTAGCATGCTAGCTATAGCTTATATTTTATGCTGGATACTGGAACACATAGGATACTGATTACCTCTTTTATTTAAGCCACAGCAAATAATCTCAATTATTCGCGGGCAGTATTCGAAGAGATATATAGAACCTACTAGTTGCGCACAGCGTTTAGCACACAGCCTTGAAATATAGTGCAGTTCTATATATTAATGTATGGTTAGCAACCCTACGCGCGTACTACTGTCAAACGTTTGAATACATCACAAACAGCTTTGTCGTTCGACAAACGTATTTGTCAAATCCTTAGAACTATGCACAATTCCGACACTGATACCGATCAATGGTGTTTGCCAGTGATACATGTGTGTTTGCAAACAGGCAAACACCAAAATAAAAATACACACACCCATCCTCAAGTTCGTGTTTGCTATTTGATGTTCGCTGTTTGCCAAGTATGTGAAAGCCGCTTAAGGATCAACATGTCAAATTACCCCCGGGTTAAATATATAACGGGATAAGTGGTCAATTTTCTAATGTGCAAGATAAAATACAGAAATAATCCGAGTTAGGCATTTATTCAGGTAACACGAGGTTAGAGTGAACGCGCAAGTCGGCCTTAGAGTCAGAGCACTACTTAGCTTTAATCCACCACCGCGCGCTACTTCTTCTTCATCTTTCCCCATTGTAACACTATGTTCTTTTTGATGAAACACATATTTACAACTTCACACGCGGAAACTATTACTTAGTTGCACCGATGCAACCTGTGACAAAGCGCGAGCGGACGTGACTGATGTCACTGGTCAGCTACCCTATCCCTACTTCCTCTAATTAGGGTTGGCCTTACAGATCGTTTCAATGTTTCCTATTGGTCATCATCTTAACTTAGAAATAGAGGCGTGGTTTTCTCACCCTTAGTTCATCACAAAAAACTATCGTTTACAAGTGCTTGCAATTCGAGATCGTGCATTCTCAGAAAATGTCGCTATTTAGGTAATTTATGGCGTAGCTGTCATTGCTTATTTCAAAGTTATGGCTTCAAGATGGAACTCTAAGTGTTATAGAAATATCATGTTTTAAAATCATCGTCTGGATGGCGCCAACCTTAGGTGTATTTATGTCTAAGTTTACAGGCCAGGGTATGGTCCGTTACACCAGGTGCACTCGAAATTTATAGGGACTTGGCAAAGCTTTTGGTGGAGGCGACTGGTGACCAGAGGGCTGGCTCTTTTTTTGCTGAGAAAGTAAGCATTGCTATCCAACGTGGCAATGCAGCCAGCATTCTGGGCACTCTCCCCTCCAACAAAGGTATTTTTGATTACTCTTAGTTTTTAGTTGTAAATATCTTTTTTTTTATTATTTTTAATTTAGTTCTTGGTGTAGTTTAATTTAATAATAGTTTTATATATTTATGGATAAATTAATAATACATAATGAAATAACTAGAAGCACATTTTTACATTTATGGTAATTGCTAAATAAAATAAACGCCCAAGCGCCCAACGATCACATACATAGATCCTGGACCCTAACTAGGATTCCCTGTATCTAGGGACCCAGGAACTACGAAGACAGTGGTCCCACAACACCCAGACCAAAACAAGTATTTGCGCTTTTTTTTGTGCGCAAATACTTGTCTTGTCGCGGGAATCGAACCCGCCGCCTCAGGGTTATGAGCCGACCTGCTCAACCACCACACCACGGAGGCTGTCGAAAGCAAGGTAGGAACATAGAAGAAGTTATAGTTTAATTTAAAACTTCCTTGACCAGTAAGTACCTAGTAGAGCAGGAGCAGTGGTAACCCGTGCAACTTTCAAAGCCACATAGCCAGGTACTAATCCCACTCGATCAACACCAATAACTTCAAGCTATGTGAAAAGTAGCTCAAAATAGTTATATTATTGTTATGAAACTGTTTATAATTATATTTTTATAAATTAAAACGAAAAAATTCTAGTTCTGTGGCGCAAACCCATCACACAACCGATTGATTAGCGCAAATTTTATCAAGTTAATAATTTTATTTAGCGTTTGGTTGCACAACACTTATTTCAATAGATTTATTCTTCTTTGTTGATTTATAACAAACGAAAAAGGTTTTACTTTTCACTGCTTTCATTTGCAGAATCTGAAAAACGTACGCACGACCAAGTTATACGCATTCGTCATATCAGTTTCTGCGTAAAATGCATTCAATGATGTTTCCGCCATTAATAAAATTTGCGCTGGCGATAAATCATTGTTCCATTTTAAATTTCCGACCACTATCACAGTGAGCATTTATAAATATTGGATATTCGGCAAAAAGTGAAAAACGGAATGACTGTCCGTCATATTACATCCATCGGCAATATATGACTTTTCATGATAAAAAAATGTTATACTGAATTATTGAATTTTAACTACACGACCAATTGGACCAGTATCAGGAAATGAACGAAATTTATGAAGTTTTTTTTGTGTAACCGAATGACGTGGCTTGGCATTTGTCTGATGTTAAGTGTCTCGGCGGACTATAACAATTGGGAGTTTCATACACTAGACTCCCAGTTATTTCTAACACGTTCTCCTGCATACAAACTTTAACACCCATTCGACAAACTTCGAAAGTTAAACTTCTTAAAACCCTTTTATAACACTTATGCTATTAAAAGAATATGCAACCTTGAATATCATGTTTTTATTTGATGGTGGTATGGTGTAGAAGCTCTTGCCTTCAACTAATGTTTGGAAGTGATATTGAGTAAACAATTACAAAAGCCTGCTGAGAACTCCAAAGTCCAATACATAACAACAAATTAACAGCAACAAAATCTAGCAAAAGTAAAAAGGAGGTGGCAGGGAAGGAATGTACTCATAAAAAAAAGAAGGACATTAGAGTTAGATGGCGAAGGTGGGCAAGGGCGGGATGTGTTCAAGGTTAAGGCATTAAATTAATTAGCCCGAATATAACGGAGGAGTCAGCTATTTCTATTACCGCAAACGTTTGCCCAAAATAGACACATCGTCAGCCTGAATACGTCCACTGATGAACATAGGCTCAAAATAATACTATTCAATATTCATATCCGAACCAGGTGCCTAGCGCGAAAGCTTGGAACAATATGTACGCTAATGCAACTGGATATAGAACGGAGAGCGAAGTGCAGGTGCCCCTTACCCGGATGATTTACTACTAACAAAGTTAAATTTGCAGTTTCTCACTACTTGGATTATTTTTTCCAGTTCAAATTCAACTTTATTGTGATATCCATAAGACCAGTTTTGTTTAGAGAAATTTGAGGAATTGCAACAATAATGTTGTTTTAATGTGTGGTCAAAAGCGTTGGATGTAAAGTATATCGGCTCGATGTGTGGTTTATATCGGGTATAACTTAATATTGTCACGTGGACAATCAACAGTTTCGTTTATTCCTACTAGAATACCAGGTTTATCCATTAGCTTGTCAATGCAGATCAATTTATGCAAATTTATACTTTTGCGTAACAACTGCAAAGGAATCACCCAGGAAAAAAAATCACGCCCGCTGACGAAATTAATTTTTAGGTTAGTACATAATAAGCAAAATTTTGTCCTTCTAACGCAATTCTCAATGGTGCAACAAATAAACAACTTTTGCATTTTTCCCGCTAATATTTCCCCGGTGAACTATACATGTGGCTTATGAAAAATGAAGGTTTTCCGGGAAGACCATTTAGTGTTACCGATTTTACACGTGTTTTATTTGTTGGAGGATTTGAATTTCGAATCATGAGGAAAGGAATCGTGCCAAGTAAGGTGGTAACTGCTGCTGAAGCCTGGGCTCAACATTAGGCGGCTCAGCATTAGGAGAGCCCTTAAGATTAAGTGATTCAGTGAACCTATGCATTACCATGAACTCCTTAATATGGAGAGGATGCAAAGCACACCTGGTAATATGTCTTATGCCCAACTGTGACAACGCTGCCAGCATTTTGACAACGTTGTCTATGCAAAGTGGATTCTTTTATTTATGTTTGTTAACTTACCACATGGTTGGCTACTTATGCCCATAAGTGTGGTTATTCTCTATGGATTCCACACGATACGAAACCACGTCGTTATCGTATCTTGTTCAAATCATGTCACAGCGTCAGATATACCTTCACTTTACATTGAAGTTATCTTTATTTTGAATAAAATATATTGACATAAGTGGTCGTATCTTTTGATGTGTTGATGTTTCGGAACGCGTCTCGGTAAAACATACGATTTTTGACAGTTCAAATCACGCCAATTCCAAATTCATTTCGCGCGGTTTTGTTTTCGTTTCATAGAGAATACAGTTTCGCAGATTTCTTATGTAAGACAAGGAATTCGCGTGGTTTCGAAGTAAGGAATCGGTACGGAATAATGGCCCAGCAGTAACCCGTGTGCGGATGTATGGAATTTGCCCTCACTTTCTCAAGGGTGAAGGGAAACACCGTGAGGGAACCAGCGTGTTCAAGAAGCACAAAACTCGAGAACATGCCTCATTGTATCAACCCGCATTTGGCCAGCATGGTGGATTTCACTTTCAGACTTTCCGTGTAAGAGATGCCCGTGTCCCAAGCAAGAAACGTACTGGTCTAATGACGGCAACCCCTTTCTGATGACAGATTGTACCTACTTGTTTTAAATTTTGTAAGTATAAAATCGTGTCGTACTCGTCCCGTGTCCACTAACAAGGCTCGTGTATGATGCAGTGCGGCCGCGGCCCTGTGATTAATGTTCGGATCGCCGCGCGGACACCTCGTGTGAACCAGCTTTATTTTAATGCAATGTGGAAAACAGCTATGAATATTTTGAAAAAGGTGCTAGGCTGGTGTTAGTCTAGCCTTATTTTATTAATTACCTAAGGGATTAGTTTTGGTAAAAAGGTTTTGGGGAAGAAAGGTTCTCCAGTGACGAACACGAACTAGAAGACGCAGCGTAGCCGGCCCCCTTAGGGTAGACTGATGATCTAGTGAAAGCCGGGGGGTGCCGATGAATGCAAGAGATAAGATGCCGCTCAAAGTATTGCTCTTTAGGTGTTCTACAAAAATCTAAAACCACAGTCTTACAAGACAAAGAGAAAAAGAAATATTTGAGGCCAATGTTGATAGGGGTTGACCACTTGCGTACACAGAATGGAAGAAATAAGGGTGAACTGACGATCTGGGAAAAGCCGCGGGGAAACGATGGATGCCGGAGGCGAGCAGCCGCTTAAAGTGGCACTCGCTGGTGCAGGACTATATTCAGCAGTGGAGGTCTTCAGGCTGTTGATGATGGTGTAATCAAAATACATAAAAAGAATTGTCTTAAACATATTTTTAATTTCTTGCATATTATAAAAAAACCTCTAACAAATCCACCTACACAACAATCCTAATTATAAACAAAACCATAAATCATTAAAACCATGTTCAACCCCTTCCCTTCACCCCCTCTCACCGGCGAGCGTTCCAGCTTGATTTATACTGCGATTTGTCGCCGAGCCAAGCCGCGGCTGATTCACCGCCGTAATGCAGCCGATACACAGCTGCTTGCACTAGTAGCTGGACTAGGTAGCTACTGGAACTGTCAAAACGGTGCACTTCAAACGACGGGTATGTAGACACTTTTAACTTTAATGGTTACATGTCATCATCACATCACATAAAGATGTGCGATAGGAAGGAAGGTAGACCGCTACATTTGCCCTTAACTTACGTACCTACTCTACACACTATACAATCTAGCACACAATTTGTCAATTCAATCATCAGAGGCCCTCCCCCTTAGAGCGCCACTTTGAGCGGCTGCTTACCTCCTGCATCCATCAGCCCCCCCCGTTTCTGACGAGGAAAAAGGTGAATAATGGTAAAGGTTAGACAGTTGTCAAATGCTATGGCTATAAATTATAAAAAAAAAAGTTTTTGCTGTGGCTCCTTAGGTCACACTTACCTCAGCTTCTTTTTCTTCTTCTCGTGTAGGTAATTGGTCAGCCCTAGACCGCCCAAAGGCTTCTGACTTGGCTTAACGACTATTGTCTTATGACAACAGCCGGGGCCGACGGCTTAACGTGCCCTCCGAAGCACGGTAGCGCTCAGTTCTAAATACCAACTTTTTGCTGTAGCGGTCACCCATCATAGTAGTGACCGCAGCGAACGTTGCTTAACTTTACCGATCGATTAGGAACGGTTAGTCATGCTTCGCTATGAGCGCTACGCTACAACAACACATATCCGCCCGGTGACGCTGTAAAGGTCGTTAGAGACCAACAGCATTAGCCCGTTAAAAAAAAAAAAATTTTTTTTTTATGTAATGAGTGGCAAACAAGCAAGCGGCCCACCTGATGATGGTAAGTGGTCACCGCCGCCTATGGACATCTGCAACACCAAGGGCATTGCCGGTGCGTTGCCTACCCTTAGAGAGGACTCTTTTAACACTTTTCTTGAAGCTCCCCATACTCCCAAATACGCAACAACACTTTCAAACAGTTCTAGCGTGTGCGTTTGTAGGCCGATCGGCGCAAAAGAGGTGTTAATCGTGCTCGCCTATATCTGCTGTGGCCTACAGCACCGGCCACAACTCTTTCGCGTGAAAATAATCAGCTGATAATGATGAATTTATTAACAGAACACAATAATTATAAATACACGAGGTCGTATTTTGATTCAAAGCTTAGATCAACAAAAAATGATATAAACAAAATTTAAATCATCATTATCATCAGCCTGAAGACGTCCTCTACTGAACATAGGCCTCCCCCAGAGAGCGCCACTTTGAGCGGCTGCTTGCCTCTTGCATCCATCGGCACTCCGCGGTTTTTACCAGAAGATCAGTTCACATATTGGGGGTAATTTTAAAGTAATATTTATGATATCAAACCAGCTACACCCCTCGCTCTTTGCATTCCCACCTCGCATCCTATCCACATTCAAGTCCACTTTATAAAATCACTATTTTACTGTAACACCGGGAGCAAGATAGCCATATACCATCCTACGTGACTGCTGGTACAATGGTCTCTACCAGCATTAGTCATTGGGTTGCAGTTGCCCGCTGCTTTACGCGTGAGCGATGCTATAGCGTTAAACTAGCTTTGAAAATTTTGACGAGTTGGTTGGCACGTGGCCAGTTCGGTACAATGACACAATTGTGTTCTGAAAGATTCCAGGATATGACCACATCATCAGCAGGAAGACCCTGTTACCTAGTCACTGAACTTCTAGTAGGTCAACTTGGGCTTAGGAATGAAATCCGGGATACGTAAACCGAATTTATTTGCGCGAGAAATCTCTTTTACATAGGTATGACTCCGTACGTGGAGGCGAGGTGACTGAGGCGCGCACGTCGCGAGAAGAGTGTCAATGCTAAAACTGCATACCTTGCATTTGCCCGCGACCTGTGCCCGTACAGACCCCTTAAAGTGCTACTTTGGACGCTTGTCGGAAGAATGAGCGCAGCAGTATTTTCTTGGTACATTAAAATCTCCTGCGATCACCGCGCGGCTCCTGCCATGCGTGGGAATCCCTCTTACGATAAGCGTTCAAAGAGCGTTTTATCGCAAAATATTTATGTATACAATACCTACTGCTCACATGCTCTAGATACTTCTGATATTTTTTTTCTCAGGATAACGTGCGCACCGGAGTGCAGTGTCACGCGAAACTTTATTATTTTAAAGTTCTCAGTGACACTGCAACTGTTATGGGCAGCCGTGTCGCTTAACATCAGCTAAACAACCAGCACGTCACATTATTTACTCTCAAAAAAAACTGAACTGAAGAGAGTAATACGTTCAAGCTATTTTTTCCCAGCTTCTATCGCGTAGCTTGGCCCACGTGTCACAAATCTCTCCACTAGCCTTTGTTTAACGAGTGTTTATATTGTTATTACAGAGATAGTGCGATGTGGAATGGCTTTAGGTGTTACACTTTCTGAAGCCGGAGAATGGCTTTATCTTGAGTGCTTTTGGTCGGATTTTGTTCGCGGATTTCGGAAAGGGTCAGATATACTGCGGTTCGCACACAGTATATTTTCTTTAATTTAGTTTTACATCACGGAGTGCGATGAAAGCAGTTTTTTTTTTTGCTTTTGTTTAGAAACTAACACTTGAATTGCACCATCTACCAATTAAACACTATAGATAATGAGATTATGAATGAGCAGTTAAGTCTTGTTTGATGGAAATTTGTTGCAACAATTAAAAGTCTAAACTTTGTTATAAGTTAAGCATTAACATATAACAATTAATATTAGCTGGTTATAATTAAGTCTAGGTATGGTTAAATGGGTAAGGGCAGCGTTCGGAAATCTTTGACCTATCTTTTCGTCAAAAATATCGTAGAGCCTGAAAAGAATGGTTTTCAATCAGTGTATCTTGCCAGTGATGACATATGGAACTGAAACGTGGTCTTTTACTGTTGGCCTCATTAGTAAGCTCAAAGTCTCGCAACGAGCTATGGGGCTATGGGGCTCGTTGTTTCCCGGCGAGATAAGATCCGGACAGAGGAAATCCGCAGAAGGACTAAAGTGACCGATATAGCCCTTAAAGTTAGCAAGTTGAAATGGCAATGGGCAGGCCACATCGCTCGCACAACTGAAAACCGATGGGGAAGAAAGGTTCTCGAGTGGCGGCCACGAATCGGAAGGCGTAGCGTAGGCAGACCCCCCACTAGGTGGACCGACGACCTGGTGAAAACCACGGGGAGCCGATGGATGCAGAAGGCGAGCAGCCGCTCAAAATAGTGCTCTCTGGGGGAAGCCTATGTTCAGCAGTGGATATCTACGTGCTGATGATGATGGTTAAATGTCAAACAGTTGAAAGAATGTAACCATTTACAGTACCACCAACTTGTCTATTCTGGTGAGTACTTCGTTGTCTTCTTTTATTGAGGCCATTTCCTGAACTATTCTCAAAGAGATGGTGAAAAATCTACCAGAATAAATAAATTGGTGGTACTTTAACCGTTATAATCATGTAAGGATGAATCATCATCATCATCATCATTTAAATATAGCAATGACTTGAACCACTGGGTGGACCGACAATCTGCTGGGCTACCACAAGCTAATACAAAACCACCATGTTTCATGGCATTATTATTTCAAGGTTACAATAATATTGTTCGAATTTGTACCATGAACTTATAAAGTATTCCTGCGTGTGAACGAGACGTCTACATTTTTATATGGAGTTATCACTGTCGCACGTCAGTGTCAACATGATGTAAAGGTATGACATGACAGTTGTATTTGAGTGAACGATTTAACGTGACGTTATCAAAACTGCTCTGGCTCTGCAACCATAAAGTATTCTTACTTCTATGTCATTTGTCAATCATGTACGATTGAAGTAATATAGAAGTAATAATGCTATAAGTTACCCACCTGGTGAAAACCACGGGGAGTGGATACAGGAGGCGAGCAGCCGCTCAAAATGGCGCTCGCTGGGGGAGGCCTATATTCAGCAGTGAATGTTTTCAGGCTGTTAATGATAATGAGTGATTTGAACCCACTTACTATTTTGACAGGTTTTTATTAACTAATAATACTGCTCTTTCGATTTAATATACAGCGAAAATTGCCTCTTTATTTTAATTAAATTTTGTTATTCTAAGCCAATAGTCAAATACCAGAAGAGTATGAACAAAGCTTCAAGTACTTTTGATTAACCGAATGGAAGCTGCTTTAGTAAAATTAAGTACTTACCTACGTATAGCTAAAACATAGGCGGTACACGTACCAAAGGCTTGTTATGTCTTGTTATAGCTCATTAAAATGAATTACGCATGAATGTACAACGCCTGTGTTGCCATAAATCATTGCAAAATTACCCGTTACGGGTAAATTGGTTGAGGAGATTCCGGAAATTGGGAATTTTAGGAGATAAAATGTGTGATGTTAATGAAGCTGGGAACATAAATCAGTAGTTTCACACAAACATAAATTTATTTGAATACGTAGGTGTTTTCGGTTATTCATTGAATAAAGTAGAATACTTAAGTTGATAAAGTTTTACTGCCTGGAAGTAAAACCATAATATAAACTAACAATTTGTGATAAAGTGGAGGTAGTTTTTGAAAAATTTATTTAACACGCTGACACAGAGTTATTAAAATTGCATTCTTTATTTTTCAAAATAGACAAATGCATCCATTTGACGATCTGGTTATTAAAGGCGCGCGGAGCCGGTAGATGCAGCAGACAAGCAGCCCTTCAAAGGTGAGACAATAAAGAGTTATCTATCTATATTATGTATGTTTGTCTGAATTTCGTAATCAGCGCGTTTAAAATACGGACTAAGAATAATCTACAACAAAATATCAAAATTCTAGCTTTTGTATATCAAACGTCTAAAAATAACAAAAACTTTAAAAGGACGAACAGGAGCAATATACAATTTCGCACATCGAGCTGAAAAACTCTTCTATTACGAAAACCCATGAACTAGCAACAAAGAAAGGCACACTAGACAAAATCCCGGAAAACTCTTTAATAAACGCAGACCCGCAACACTAAAATGTACGAGCAGCTCAAAAAGCCACCCAAAACTTACATCTCACCGACTTTATGCGAGCACAGTGGTATGAACTTAAAAACGCTGGACAAAAAACAACAACCATCGCTAGTCGGTTTAACTGCCAATATCACTGTCATTTGTCTCTGGCCAGCTTTGCACAGCAAACGTTTTTATTACACACCCGAATTTGAAATTTGAACTTTGATGCTTTCTAATAAAGACCATGCTTTGTTGTTTTGTGTTGTAAATAATAGATTTGTGCACCAATAACCCGCTCTCAGTGACGTGTAGGTTTAAAAGCGTTTCGTTTTATGTCTCTAATTGTGTTAGGCACTAAAATATTTTTGAGTGTTCGAATTGAAGGGTAGGTAGCAACTGGTTTTGCTCGTTAAAACTGTAGCAAAATAAAAGTTATCATTCATTCATTTTCTTGAGTTTCAGATTAAGTACCATCTTTTATTGATATTTTATGCGTGGATTTTGTAATTTTGTTAATTAAATATCGTCTTTTTATTTGAAAATTAATTAATGTTTCCTACAATTTGCTGCTGCAATGAACATTAAATATTCTTGATTTTTTACTGCAAACAAAAATAGATTAAAATTAGGTTTTTATTCGATTTTTCTCTGCTCTCTACGCACATAGCAATCACAGCGTCCGTTGGAATGGCAAATATTTGGGTATTCGGTTTGTCTACTTTTTTTCTAATCCAACCACTGTGCCGCCGCGATTGACTGTTTGCTGCGTCCGAACCTCGAAATTAAAGCCCGTTCCAATGATTGCCGTTGTTCGAACTGACCCAAATAAAAACCTGCCGTCATTCTAGCAACAACGTACTCTTTAACGAAAAATATGGTATGTGGCAGGCAAGTTGAGGCAAGGTGATGAGTCACATCATCGTCATCAGCAGCCGTCCCCTGCTAAACATAGGGCCTCCTCCAGTGTGCGCCACTTTGAGCGGCTGCTTGACTCCTGCATCCGTTGGCTCCCCATGGATTTCACCAGATCATCGGTTCACCTGGCCGGCCTACGCTACGTCTTCCTGCAGCCCTACCACAAACTAATACAAAACCATCATGGTTCGTGACAGTAATGCTTCAAGATTACAATAATATTGTTCGAATTCGTACCATGAACTTATACAGCATTCCGGCGCGAGAACGAGACGTCTACATTTTTATATAGCGTTATCACTGTCGCACGTCGGTGTCAACATGATTAACGATATGACATGACAGTTGTATTTGCGTGAACGATTTAACTTGACGTCATCAAAACTGCTCTGCGTCAACAACATTACAATATTCTTACTTTTATGTCATTTTTCAAAGTATGATTGAAGTAATAAAGTTATAAGACGTTGTGGTGCCCCTGTTTGCGATCGCCACTAGAGAACCTTTATTCAACCTATATTCACGCGAATTTTGTTAATAGATATAAATATTTGTAGTAACTTATTTAAAAAAAGTGGGTTTTATTTCAAATTATAACTCTTTGAAATCCAGCCCTAATCTACTATTATCTATTTTATACGTATTTCAGTCCGCTTTTTCTCTGCCAACTCATCACAAAATGAATTCTCTCAACCCCTCAATTCCTCAACACACAAGAGGGTTGAAAGGAAAAGTAATTTATCACTAATTACGAGTTTTTTTTATGTCCGTTTAACAACAAAAGGGGGCCTATTACGGTAATGTACTTGCTAACGTTTATTGGTTAAGGAAACTTCTAAGCAATTCTGTTTGATTAAGGTGGACTTTTAGAGGTCTTTGTTGACGATAAGGTATACAATAATAGGTAAATAGAAATAGGAAAAGAAAAAAAAATACTAAAAGATGAAACGACCGTTAAAAAAAAAAAACAAAAAACGCTGGGATAATTGATTGGGCTATGAGCTCAAAACCGCATTAAAAAAATTAAGGTAGTATTTAATTAGCACCATTGTTAAAGCTCTCACGCTGTTGTTATACGAAAAGACCTCATGTCGATGATAACTCCATAACTTACAGGTTCTTAGAAGAAGCAAAAAATAGATAACGTATCTAAATATAACGCCGCCTCGGTGTACTTTTGGCAAGAAATTAAATCCTGTAGACTCGTAGTTGCCCAATTTCATGAAAGAAAGTTTTTTCGTTCAATTCCATGTAAAAAGCTACCTACATTTTGATTGTAAGATTTGTAAAACAATACGTTAAATAATCTCAAAGCCTTTACCTATTTCATGGGTCTTAAGAGATTTTTTCATATGTAGCTACAAAAGTTAAGACACTATTCAAAGCTCCAAGACATTTTATGGAATGATACTCAAACCCACTCTTAATTAATGCTAAGTCTCAAAGCCCCGTTCCTTATCCCATTTCCGTTTCACTTCCAAATCGAAATAGATCTCGCAGGCGGTAGTGTTTTTGGTTGCCCTCCAGCGCTCAACTTTACGCCGTCTGACTGTTTGACTCTCTGAGCAAAGAGCTGTGCTGCGTTTACTTAGTTCTAGTTACTTGCCATAGTAATCCATTTTTTTTTTTCAGTAACTTGTAGCTTACTCATGGATAATCTTCTCATTAGTACGTGCATTGTGCAACCAGTATGTGCATTCGTGGTACAAGGATGTCAGTTGCCAAATTCTTTAGCTACTGGTATAAACTGATTAGTAACTACTGGTGTGGTGCAGATAAAGCACAAAAAACAAATGGGCAATTTTATTGCACAGAAAATCTATTTTAAACCTTGACAGAATAAAAATGATTTAAAACAAGAAAAATACAGGATATTTTTTTAATCAAAACTGATATAAATACACTTTTAACTAACGCTGCTAAAACCATTACATACGGCCAAAACGCTAGTAATTTCACTTTTTTATCTTGGAGATAGTCACGTTTCGTAGAAACAGATAATTTATTACTGTATTCAAATGGGACTCAAGTTTAAAAAACTGTAACGAAAGATAACAACTAAAACAGATAAGAGATAAACTCCTACTTGCAAAACTATCTGATTCCAGGCAGTCACTTGCCTTTTTAGTTACTAACTCAGATCAAACCATCACCTAAACCCACTTCGCAGAGTATAGTTAATTCGATAACCATCCGTCGCGTCGTAAGAACGAATGAAATTAAGTGCTGAGCTAATTTCACAAGCAAAGGGTAAGCTTTATTTTTGTTTCTTGTATTTTTGAGGTCACCTCAATAGCTCCTTTTACATCTTCCCAGGGAAGAGTAATTAAGAATATTTATCTTGCCAATCGGTATTGGAGAGTACTTGTTAGTTATGGAAGGTTTTAGATAAAGTCTTGACCTACTGGATTAAATTTCTCGTAAGGCTTTTACGAATGGAAATGCCGAATACATTCAATACTTTTTTATTCAAATAGAACATTTGCCTTTATAAATAGAGTTAGTTTGATAATACACCATTGTCTTCTTACTATTAGTTGGTTGGTACTCAACAGTCACCAGAAATATGTGACGTCACTTAACTACTTGCCCAATTTTTTTTCTTAGGGATATGTTTAAAAATCGCTCCGGACGACTTTGGTCACACCCGAACTTGTCCATATCCAAAGTTATGAATTTCCCAACTTGATTTCATTCTAACTTGTCAATTTTCAAAGCCTCTTCCCATATTCTTATACTTTCCATATTCTTTCTTTTTTTTCTTTCTAATTTGTTTACTTCCATACGCTTGAAACACAACAAAATAAGGGTATACAGCTATTTTGAAAACTGATTTCCTATTCAAATTAATGAAATCACAACCTGCTAAGTATATATTAGGTATTCATTTTAATTGAACTATGCATAAATGTCTCCCTTAACTCCATCTCGATTCTACCCCCTTCATCAATATAATTGTGTGTTAGTTATTTGTATCAAAATCAATAAAGGATTGAAACAAAACACCAACTCCACTTTGTACTTCAACTCCCACTGTAAATTCCCAAACGTCCTACAAAAGTATACAATCTAAATCGCTAAATTCACCACCAAAGGGTTTAAAAATGCAAAGTAGATATAAATCATTAACATTTGTAAAGGGTGGCGGACCGGTGGAGCGCTGGAGCCGTCAAAGCGAGCGGAGTCGCTGTAAATAGTTAACTGTCGGGTACGATTCTTGACTCCTTTCAGGGCTAGTGCTGGGGTGAGTGGGGCAGTCTTGATTTTTAATTTATTCAGGCTCGTATTACAGTCACTCAGTCTTGAATCTGTACTCAAGTCATGATTACTTTAGTAGATTTTTTTAATAATTAATATTAGCTACATGTTTACGTTTAGCTTATCAATTTTATTATAATTCAAGTTTAATGAAAATGTCGTCTACTAATTTGATCAAAATCGCAAAACGTCTATTCTAGTTAAAATAATCACGTGCCAGTAAAGTGGTAGATGCTTTACGGAATGCTTCTCAGAAGTTTTCAAGATAACACAAAAAAAATTCTGAGTACCATTTGCTCCATATTTAGTTTTGTCTTTAACAACATTTAGGTAACGTTTTTTAAAAATCCTCATTATCTAGACCATGCACTGGTACAGTAGCTTAGCGGTAAGAGAGAGATTTCTGATTGCCACGCTGAGAATAATTTTACTGCTGTGTAGTCTTGTCTTTTCTTCTTCTGTCTTATGATGACTAATATCAATCTGCTTAGCATTATCTGATTTCATAATTTTGTCTAATATGTTTTAGTGACGTATGCTTAAGTAAGATATTCTGTTCTCGGTAATTATTTATGTTAATTTTATATATTTATTATTATTCGTTGTTATAGAAATTCTGTATTTAACAAAACCGCTTATTACGTTTTTTTTCCTCTTGGCGATAATCTGTCCAAGCACAGGGGTAATTTGAAAAACAGCGCTGTGTTTGCAAATATGTGAATACAGCACATGCTGAAGTTACCCCTATTGTCCTACGATAAGTGTATTTATTAGGTACATGTATAATTGGTAGTTTTAAGTTCATTATGTTTTTTGTAGTAGCGGCAATAAATCGACTTTTTTTTTTTTTTTTAAGTAAATATACATTATAAATAAAATAAAATAAAATAAATAAATAATGTTTTTAGCGCGATTAGGTCCTGTATGAAACGTAAAACTATTATAAATAAAGTCTCATAAATTTTAATCTTGGTCTTGATTATCGTTTACTATTAAATCGGGATCTAAGTCTAAGTCTAAGATTAAACTTTTCACATCACTAAACGCAATTACTCGAACGAACAATTACCGAATCGAGTTTAAGACGAATTTAAAATGAATACTCGGCGCTGGACTGGAGTATTTAATTCCTCGATTCAGTAAAACTTTTGCAGTTGTACCTAGTCTCAATAGAAATAGCGTTTTGAGTTGAATTTCAAAATATGCTGTACGACTACCTAGACCTACCTAGATCAAAAATTTTTGTACATATTTGTCTCGACGTAGTACATTTTGTGTGTGTTGCCAGTGATGACTTATGGCACCGAGACGTGGTCCCTTACTGTTGGCCTTATGAGTAAGCTCATAGTCACGCAGCGAGCTATGGAGAGAGCTATGCTCGGTGTTTCCTTGCGAGACATGATCCGAAAAGGACATCCGCAAGAGAACTAAAGTCATCGATATAGCTTTCAGAAGCAAGTTGAAGTGGCAGTGGGCGGGCCACATCGCTCATAGAACTGACAGCCGATGGGGAAGAATGGTTCTTGATTGGCGACCACGAACTGGAAGACGCAGGTAGGCCGGCCTGTCAAAAGGTGGACCGACGACCTGGTCAGAACAGTGGGGAGCGAATGGATGCAAGAGGCAAGCAGCTGCTCAAAGAGGCGCTCTTTGGGGGAAGCCTATGTTCAGCAGTCGACGTCTTCAGGCTGATTATGATGATAGTACATATTTCATCGTCCTCATAAGACAAGCGTTAACGTGATAAACGTCTATGGCGACGTTCTATAGGGGAGCCTATGATCATCTCTTCAGACAAAAAAATATTTTGGCATAGTAACTTATAAGTAACCTGTAAGTTAAAAATTCTTTTTTGAATGGCAATTATTTTAAAAGGTCTATTTGAATTTTTAAATACCTTATTTCTTGTAAATTCATAATCCTTTCTCGGTAGTTCGTTGTTCGGTAAATATTAAAGATTTGGGATAATGAAGCCTTTAGAAGGCTTTTAGTGATTATATTATTTTTAAGGAGTATTTTTACGAAGATTTTAATATTTCATTGGACTTTTTATTGAGTTTCGTTTTCTTTACAATTTTGGAATAACATTTAATGTTTTAGATATCTCCTGAAATTCATACTTTAGTATTTAGTTTGCCATAAATAACCGAGTTCATTAGTGGCAGTGTGCGGGCCACATCGCTCGTAGAACTGACAACCGTTGGGGTAGAAAGATTCTCGAGTGGCAACCACGAACCCCCATCTCTTCCCGTGGGTGCCGTAAAAGTCGGCTAAGGGAACATCCAGGGAATGGGCTGCAGCATTCTCCTTGGTCTCCACCATCATAATCCACTGCGATCACCAAGCCGCCTGCCAAGCGTGGTGATTATGGCAACCCCCCCCCCCCCCCCCCCCCTAATGACAAGCACAAACAATAACGGCCCCCAGTCCCCGGCGGCTCTGCTATCCCGTGGCTCCGGTAGCGGTCACGGTAACGGCAGGGCAGGGGGTGCGAAGAATCACCGGAAGACGCCCGGCTACCAACCCCACCAAACACGACCCCTGGCCCTGGCAACTTATAACGTGCGCACGTTGAGGGCTGACGAAAGGATGGTCGAATTGGAGGAGGAGATGAGTAAGTTGCGCTGGGATGTAATGGGATTGTCAGAAGTCCGAAGACAGGGACAGGACACGATAATCCTAAATTCCGGTAACTTATTCTTCTACCGGGAGGGAGACCAACTTTCCCAAGGTGGTGTCGGGTTCCTCGTCCGCAAGTCTCTCGTCAACAACGTGATCAAAGTCGACAGTGTGTCGACCAGGGTAGCGTACCTGATACTCAGAATAACCAAACGGTATTCGTTGAAGGTCATCCAGGTATACGCACCGACCTCGGCACACTCCGACGATGAAGTAGAAGCTATGTATGAGGATATATCCGAAGCCATGCATACTTCCGAAACATACTTCACCGTTGTGATGGGAGACTTTAATGCGAAGTTGGGCACAAGGAATGGCGATGAGCTGAGAGTGGGGCCATTTGGATACGGGCAGCGGAACCCTCGGGGACAAAGGCTGGCTGACTTCATGGAGAAGGAGGGCCTCTTTATGATGAACTCCTTCTACAAGAAGCGGCCATCCAGGAAGTGGACGTGGATAAGCCCCGACGGTTCCACGAAAAATGAGATAGACTTCATGATGACGACCAAGAAGCGAATATTCGATGATGTCTCTGTGATCAGCAAGGTGAAAACCGGTAGTGATCACCGTATTGTAAGAGGCACATTGAATATCAATGTCAAGCTTGAAAGGTCGCGTCTGGTGAGGTCTACGCTCCGTCCAAACCCTGTCCAAATCCAAAACCCCGAAGGCTTTCAGCTGGAACTCCAAAATCGCTTCCAGTGCCTTGCCGATTGCAACACAGTGGACGAGTTGAACAACGGGTTGGTGGAAACTGTCCAAGCTGTTGGAGCTGAGTTCTTCAAGACCCAACGCCGAAAGAGGACTCAGAAACTCTCAGGAAACACTCTTAAATTAATGGCAGACCGGAGCGAAATGAAACTACAGTCTTCAGTTGATATGTCAGCCTACGGTGAACTCAATAGACGTATCTGGAGTTCCATGCGACACGACTTGCGTGCTTTTAGTACTTCACGTATTGAGGCCGCAATTGAGCGGAACCAAGGCTCTAAGGTGTTCGCAAAAGATTCGTCTATTGGGCAAAGCCAAATGACAAAACTGAAGACCGAGAATGGTAGTGTCATTTCATCCAAGCCTGAGATCCTGAGAGAGATTGAGAACTTCTATGGACAGTTATACACATCGACACGTGAGCCCGCTACTAACACAGCTAAGGACACCAGAGCCAAGTTAGTCCGACACTATACCGAAGATATCCCGGACGTCAGCCTGTACGAGATTAGAATGGCCCTCAAACAGCTTAAAAACAACAAGGCGCCAGGTGAGGATGGAATTACGACCGAACTTCTGAGAGCGGGTGGTAGACCGGTACTTATAGTCCTCCAGAAGTTATTCAACTCTGTCATCCTTGAAGGTACAACGCCGGAGGCATGGCACAAGAGCGTGGTGGTGCTCTTCTTCAAAAAAGGTGATAACACCTTATTGAAGAACTATAGGCCCATCTCGCTCTTGAGTCATGTGTATAAGCTGTTTTCGAGGGTCATTACGAATCGTCTCGCACGCAGGTTTGATGAATTCCAGCCTCCCGAACAAGCCGGTTTCCGAAAAGGCTTTAGCACCATAGACCACATCCATACGCTACGCCAGATTATACAGAAGACCGAAGAGTATAATCGGCCGCTATGCCTAGCGTTTGTGGACTATGAGAAAGCCTTCGATTCAATCGAGACTTGGGCGGTGCTGCAGTCCTTACAGCGATGCCAAATTGACTATAGGTATATCGAAGTGTTGAAGTGTTTGTACAGTAAGGCCACTATGTCAGTCCGACTACAAGACCAGAGTACGGAACAGATCCCATTGCAGAGAGGCGTGAGACAGGGAGACGTTATTTCTCCGAAACTGTTCACAAACGCATTGGAGGATGTTTTCAAGCTCTTGGAGTGGAAAAGATGTGGCATCAACATAAATGGCGAGTATATCACTAACCTTCGTTTTGCCGATGATATAGTCATAATGGCGGAGTCGCTCGATGATCTCAGCACCATGCTCAACGACCTCAGTAGAGTCTCCCGACAGGTTGGTCTTAAGATGAACATGGACAAGACGAAAATCATGTCAAATGCCCATGTTCCACCTATACCGGTAATTGTCGGGAACGATACTCTCGAAGTTGTCGACAAATACGTCTATCTAGGGCAGACTGTCCAATTGGGTAGGTCCAACTTCGACAAAGAGGTCGCCCGAAGAATCCAACTCGGCTGGGCAGCGTTCGGGAAGCTTCGACCTATCTTTTCGTCCAAAATACCACAAAGCCTGAAAACAAAAGTTTTCAATCAATGTGTGTTGCCAGTGATGACTTATGGAACTGAGACGTGGTCTCTAACTGTTGGCCTCATTACTAAGCTCAAAGTCACGCAACGAGCTATGGAGAGAGCAATGCTCGGTGTTTCCCTGCGAGATAGGATCCGAAATGAGGAGATCCGCAGGAGAACTAAAGTGACCGATGTAGCTCTTAGGATTGGCAAGTTGAAATGGCAATGGGCAGGCCACATCGCTCGTAGAACTGACAACCGATGGGGAAGAAAGGTTCTCGAGTGGCGACCACGAACTGGAAGACACAGCGTAGGCCGGCCCCCCACTAGGTGGACCGACGACCTGGTGAAAGCCGCGGGGAGCCGATGGATGCAGGAGGCGAGCAGCCGCTCTAAGTGGCGCTCCCTGGGGGAGGCCTATGTTCAGCAGTGGACGTCTTCAGGCTGTTAATGATGAACCACGAACTGGAAGACCCAGCGTAGGCCGGCCCCCTACTACTGGTCAGAACCATGGGGAGCCGATGGATACAAGTGGCGCTCATTGGGGGAGGCCTATGTTCAGCAGTGGACGTTTTCAGGCTGATAATGACGATGATGATGATGAACCGAGTTAATTCACCAAACTATTTCTCATATAGAATATCTTGGACTACACGCCTCTCCTTCAGATTCCAAACAAAAGACAGAGAAAAAATATCAAACGATGTCATATCAAGTCGTAACACCGTGTAAACCACTTTAGACAGAAATAAAAATAAAATTTCAGCTCAACGTTTCCTATATTACCGTAGCAGTAACGTAGCAGCTCTACGAGCGGAGCGCTACGAGGTGCTACGCGAGTGCAATCCTCTTCTCAGTGGAGTGTTTATTGAAAAAACTTTATTCAATTGAAATTCAAACTGTTCAACAAAATAGGTTGAAATGAATACCTTTTTACTTTCAATGGTAACTGCTTTTAATATTTCATTGTGTGTTTATCACGTTAACAACTTTGTTCACTCTAATCTAATTAACGTCATGGAAAATATCGTGATAAAAGCTATAAAACTCATTAAAAAATATTTTACTTCATTTTCCCATTCATTTTACATCATTCTGTATTGGTTCACTGCTGGACATAAACCTGCTGCAAGCCACAATAAACAATACTGAACTCTACAAATTGACACCAAGTAATAGAAACGCATAATTAGATCAGTGCAGTGCGAGCTATTATCGCTAATTGTTATTATTACAGAAAACTACTACCAGTACCCTACCACAATCATCGCCTCACTTAGTCTTTTCTTTATTTCACCGCTGACTCACCTGATTGTACCTGACGTTGTCAAGTCGTGGTTTTCACCCAGGAATTGGAAAACATCAGTATAATACTGAAAACAGTGGAAGAGCCAATGGAGGCTTTTGTCCAGCAGTGAGACACCGCAGGCTAGAAAACAAAACAAAAATATACAACTCCCAAAATGATATAATACAAAAATTTATTAATTCAAAATACAGTTTGACAGAGATTTTCATTTCCGATGTAAATAATAAATTAAAAATTTTACAATCAAAAATTCTACAAAATCCATCTTTCCATCCATTTACATCGTTACAAGATTACCGTGAAAGCATCTTCTGTGACGTAATTTGTTCACGGGAACCAGTTAGATCCGGTTCAATCCGGACTGGCCATCGAAGTAGATCAAGAGAGAACGGTTATTAAAAAAACGCCTGCGGTTTTATTTGTAATTTAAAAGATTTCCTGCTATAAATCTTAACCTTTTCGGGATTGAAAGTATTTTATGTAGGTTTTGGCAGTGTAAGCTATCTGTGTGCAAAGTTCTGACTGTTTTTGTGTCAAAGTCATACAATCAAATCTTTTAATAGTACAGCAACAGTTAGCAAACTGAAATACTTATAATATTTTAAACTCTCAACTTCAAACATTTCTGAAAATTGAATATTGTTGAAATAAATAAATTCCTTGGTAAATATCCCATGTTGATGAACAACCTACTTGTCAATAAATAAATGAATCCATGAAGAGTGAACCAATGACTGAACAAATAAATATTTGTGTATTTGCTCGAATTATGTTTCGTTAGTTGGTCCCACAAGAATTTGAGTTTCTCTAAATTCACTAGGTGGTAGGACTTTTCCGCAAAGTTCGTCTAGGTACCACCGTTATGCCAGTTGTTCTGCCGCCAAGTGGTAATGTGTATACACTACTGTGTTCAGGTTGAAGGGAACTGCAGCTAGTGAAATTATTGGGAAAATGAGACTTCGTGACCTGATTACACAGTCTAATAATCTGATTACTAGGCTGTGTGATGTCTCAGGATGACGTGCGCAGTGCAGCATCACGCAAAACTTTATTATTTTAAGGTTCCGAGTGACAGTCCATCTTTTATAGACGGACGTGTCACTTAACATCAGGTGAACGACTGGCTCACCACGTTCATTGTCATAAACAAAAAAAAAACCTCTTTAGTCTCCCGTACTATGCAGTTTCCTAAAAGAAAGAAAAGAAAGAAAGAAAGAAAATACATTTATTCAGGACATCACACAACATTACATACGCGAAAATAAAACAGAGAACAAAAATAACTGGCAGGTAGGTACCATCGTACTATATGTAATGTTGCGTGATGTCATGATATATAAAAGACATTCTCTCGTGATGAAATTCCTTCACTCCTACCCTAAACTTGTAAACGAGTTACAGATCGGGATTGACATTTCAGGAGCGACATAAATTATAACATTGGAGTGATGAATCGCCCTTGATGAGTTATTATTTTGAAGGCCCGAATTTAGGTAAGTTTGTTTCAGTTTTGTTAACGTTCAATTTGGGTGAAACGATTTGTTGGTGACTTTACTCCAGTTGTGATTTATTATTATTCCAAAGATAAAAGTAATTTTATATGCTTAGTAAAGTAACTTTCGTGAAGTTTTTAAAATAGTCTCATTATAACTTAAAATAAGTTCTAAAAAATATAGCATGATCATCATCATCATCATCATCATCATTAACAGACTTAAGACGTCCACTGCTAAACATAGGCCTCCCACAGGGAGCGCCACTTAGAGCGGCTGCTCGCCTCCCGCATCCGTCGGCTCCCCGCAGCTTTCATCAGGTAGTCGGAAATATAGCACATTTTCAACAAAATCCTTTATCACTAAATTAAAATTGTAAAAGTGGTTGTTCGATTTACATTAAATACTTGAAAATAACGCCTTTTTCAATAGTTATCTTCTTCAATATTTCACTACGCATTAAACCTTACAATAATTATGAGGCTAACAAGAATACTAAAATTAGTAATAAAAATTGTCTGTTGCGAACCAGCAAACATGATTGTAATGATAATGCAATGATACACCTAACGCCATCTATTAGAGTGCTCGATAACTACACAAAGACTGCCTAAACTAAGTTAACTCACCCTGAAGCTATTTTGCAGCCTTTGCTGGACGTTTAAAACATATTAAAACTTGAAATAAATATAAAGAATAGACATGAATGTTTACCCAACAATGTAATTTAAAAAATAATAGCGTTAAGTTGCAAAGTTTTTATTTTTCCTTGAGACTTTAATATTGGGAGGTTATTTTAATTAATTTTTGATACCTGCCCCTTAGACAACAAAAGAAAAGAAAAGCCGATTTATTTCATAGACTTTGTGTAAGAAGGATATAGTTTTTAAATAAATTTTTGAACATGAATTTATTTGATAGTCTGTAGAGACACATTTGCCTATAATATTGACGACGCTGGTGCCGACCTATATAAAGGGCGCGAGATGTTATTTAGGCAGTCGTCTCTCCACCACTACCGCGTCATGTCATTGTTTATATTATTTAGTTATATCAGTACCTATGTATCAGTTCAATTATATATTTATTTGTGTCCGTGAATCGTTGTTTCCTTGGAGTCCCCGCACCTTGAATAGGAACACGCCTGATAATGAAGACCAGTTGCAGAAATCGTTACTTAGCACTGGTCATAGAAATCATTACGTAACAAAGTCATTAAAATAGATGTAAAGAATAAAAAGAAACACAATGAATTGAAAATGTTGCTTATAATAAACACAGTACAACAACTAAATAAATAAATACAAGATATTTTATTTCATAAAAGACTTAATAAATCTGTCAACGCTTGCCTCCCCAACCAGTTTAAACTGGCTAGAACCGGAATTAACCAGTTACAAGCAGACATTGCGAGCTTTAACCGAGTCGCGGGCTTATTACAAGGGAAAATGTAAATTTGGCGACAGAATTGCGTCTTGATGTTCGAGTAAAGAGGTCTGATCTCTTCGGAGTAGGTTAACTTCTGTCTTTTCGGGGACTGAACGACTTGGGAAACTATTATGTAGTAATATTAATTAACAGTACGGGTAATGCAATTATGGCATTGAATATTTAACAGTCTTAGCAGGTCTGACATCCCAATATGATCTAGCTTTTATCTAAACACACCCTGAGTCTTATATTACGGCTTGGTCCCATCGGCACCGGGCTGATAGGAAATTCAAAATGGAAAAGGTGTTACGTCACACGTTGTACCGGGGTCAATGTGACTTTAATTTTCATCGACCCCGGTGTTATCGAGATTGCCTGGCTATAACGGAGCCTATGGCACTTATTCTATGTCCTTGAGCGTTATGGTTGAGAATACCGGGGCAGTTGGTCATCATCATCATCATCATCATCATCATCATCAGCAGCAGCCTGAAGACGTTCACTGCTGAATATAAGCCTCCGCCAGAGATCACCACTTTGAGCGGCAGCTTGCCTCCTGCATGCATCGGCTCCGCGCGGTCCTTACTGTTGATGCTGCGTAAATTCAACTTGTAACAACGACTTCTAGGTCTGGTTAGAATGTAAGACCTCTATGTTCAGTAGTGTAGTACTATGTCTAATTGAACTTTGCAAACTGTGAAGTACTTAAGATGTGTTATGCATGTACTACTTAGTTCAAACCTAGTAATTTTGGTTTTAGCGTCTATTGTTTAATTTTGACACTTACCGTCTTACCACAAAAATAATTTTAAACATCGCTTAGATACATGTTTAGTTAGACAGCGTCTAAAAGTTAAATGCTCCTTAAACGGATTTTTTATTTTTGTCACCACAAAACCATGTTTACTTAAACACTGTCTAACTCGATCCACATTTTTTTAAATAAGGTGACATTATACGAAACGTTTCATTCCGCGCAGAACTCGTTTTGTAAATCCAATACATGTTAGCGTCATAGCTGTGACCATAGAAAAAACGGAACGTTATTAGCGTGAAGTTTGACTGTGTGTGTTATGGTGACAGCGACAGTTAAACACCTCTTAAACTAAGGGTTGAGTATGTTTAAATTTTGCACGTGTTTAACGCCTGTCTATCTTAGGCGCGGATTTGTGGTATGGAATTCTTGAAACAACTGTTCAACATGTGTTTAAGGCCCGTCTAAATCTTTTGTGGTAAGACGGTTGGCGTTCATTTTGCTTATGAAGGAAAAGAAAAATGTAGCTAAAAATTTAGTTTTTTTTTTTTTTTTTGTTTTTTTTTTTTTTTTTTGTTCATACACCGCAAGCAGACCAGCTCCCGCAAGCAGCGCCCGTTCACGAGCTTGACGCATGCGCCAGCCATCGCTCTCCTCAACCATTTTTGAGGGAAGAGGACGACCCGACGCACGACGCCGCCGCAAGAAGAAGCTTTTTAGTGAGCGTGAGTGCTCCCGGTGTACACACAATAATCATTTACATTCTAGTACTATTTTGTTCATACGAGCGGGATAATTGGCAGGCTCTTTTGAGTCCGTCAATGATCCCGCTCGTACATGTCGTTGTTAATCCGCCTTCTCCTCCCGGACCAGGACTTCTGTTGCCGCCGCGTTTCGATCTTTGATGGCCATCTGCAAGTTGTACTCGCGGATGGTCCTCGGTGATGCAGCCATCGCACGCTGCACGAAACCGCTGATGGCGTCTTCCTCATCGTCGGCGTAGTAAACGAAAGTCCCGGTGTGCCGCGAAACTGCAACCACCGCGTGCGGAACACTCTCGTGCAGTCTCATCTTGCCTTTAGTTTTGATGACGATGACCGACTCGTATGTCAGTCCCTGTGCTTCATGGATAGTGAGGAGGCGCGACCCCGTGCCTCTGCCATAACGCTTGTTGGATAGGGTCTCCTTTTCTTCCTGAGTGTGTACTAGGAATAGGGTGTTGGGGAGGGTGCTGGATATTTGCGCACCTGTGTACCTTCTCTGCTCCAGGGACTTGACACGTGGGGCCGAGGAATATATACCAGAGTATATTTCTCTCAGCGCGTAAGCGACATCCATGGGATTCCTATGTGTGCATAACAACTCCTGGTTGATGGTTGGTTTGGGCGATTGTATCTTAGCTCGAAGAGGTTCTCTCTATCGATATCTGGTTGACGTCTCCGATAAGGACTACCTCGCGAGCACCAGCCAGCCGTACAGCCATTACAATGGCCCCAAAGTGGTTCATAAGAGCTTCGTCTACCATAAGGCGAACGTTGCTCTGACCCCTTCGGATGCCATTTACGAGTACAGAAGCCATGGTGCGCACTCTGGTTTTCACCAAGTCACCTATGCGGAGCGCTAGCTTCTCCCTCAAGTCTTTAGCTGCTTCAGTTGTTATGGTGATGATCACGTCTTTGTCCACGTCGAAGTGTCTGACCACCCATGTTGTCTTCCCACACCCAGGAACCCCGTTGACCCATCGAATCTTAGGTACCTCTCAATTTTCCCAAGACTTTGCATCGACTCCAGGGCTCCTTTCAATAGTTTTAGCCATTTCTAGGATCCTATCATCTAACATTATATTGGTACACCGGGCGGTAACCACGATGGGGTCGTTCGGTGGTGCTTTGTACTTCGGCTTTCCGGTCCGCTCCGTTTCGCCTTCATCTAGAGCCACAGAACCACTTCCAGAACAATATGCTGCCATATATCGACCCTCCATCGTTCCCTTGATCACGAGGGAGGTGTCGTTGTTATATATGGCAGCATCGGCCTCCTCGAGCCTCACCTTTAAGAGGCCTTCGTTTCCCTGCCTGAAGGACTGCAAGATTTAAAAATTTAGTTTTCCATAGCTTTAGTAGTTCACAATTATTAATAACGTTGGATTATAATAATTAAAAAACAGATCGTTGAAAAAAAAAATTAGGGTATATTTTGATTAGTCCAATTTGAGTCAAAATTACACATTGAGCTGCGCAAGTCTCGAAGCCCTTTCAGACAAAATAGGACGTAATACATTCCAATAATTAATTTATTAATAATAATGGCAAGGGCAATATTGGGAAGTTGAAAGGGCAAGCCACATCGCTCGCAGAATTGACATCCAATGGAGAAGAAAGGTTCTCGAGCACTACCACGAACCAGAAGACGCAGCGTACTAGGTGGACCGACGATCTGGTAAAAACCGCGGAGAGCCGATGGATGCAGGAGGCGAGCAGCCGTTTGAGGTGTCACTCTTTGGGGGAGGCCTATGTTCAGCAGTGGACATCTTTAGGCTGTTGATGATGATGATGACATTCAAATGTAGTTTGTTTGGTAAAAACCAAAACGCGCAATGCTTTGAATGCTGATCCAGTCAACATCAGTAGAAAATAAGGCCTAGGATTATGTTAATAAGATTTATACTCCCACACCGTCGAATCTAAAACCCGTCACAACAACCAAATACCCAAAAGGACGTTCCAAAACCAAACTTATTTTTCAACCACGGACGCGTTCGGGAATCGAATTAGTCCCGAGTTTGCGGCGAGAGACGTTATTTCATCTCGGTCACACGTTACACGCTCTTTACTAAGTTGGTAACACTGTTAGAGTTCCCGCCAGCGGTTGGCAGTTGGCAGCATTGGATTGGTAATGGAACCTTGGAGAATCTTGTTGGTTCTGAACTGCAGCTGTTAAATTGGATATGCTATGTCGGTAAGCTTAGAAACACTGTCATAATATAAACACTTGTGTCATTTTGTTAACTTAATATTGAGATGAAATTGATGTATACAAAATTCTTATTCAGGAGAACTGTATTTGTATTTTAGTTTGTTATAAAATATATTACATAATGCAATAAATATTATTATTATTATATATTATGTTATATTTTATTCCTGGTCCAGTCTAAATAGAGAGTCCAGATAAATCGGGAAGTCAGATGAAACGTTTGATCAAAATTTTAGCTAAAATGGTTTACCTAATATGATCAGCACAAAAACCAAACTTGCTCCATAATACACCGAATAAGCGACACTATGTCAATAATTTCAACGCTGGCAACATTGTTAATAACCCCATCTATACATTTTCTACCATAATCAAATTAAGCCTGTGGCGATACATCACCCATTTTAACGTAAAGTTCATTCATCACCTTCGAGAGCAATCAATCTTTCACATTACAATGATGACTGGGACTGGAATAAGGAAGAAAGTTGGTGGGGGGATTCTTACAGTAGAAGCTTATTAATAAAAATGCCAGAATGACGGCATACATTATCACCAAGAAGTGCCAGAAATTTTCCTTTTAAATTTTATTGTTATTATCACCAGTCTTTTATAATTATTTATCTTCTTTCCATGACCGAATATAATCCCTCATTCAGGTTCCAGAAAATAGAGGTACAGAAACCTAAGTTTGAGTTTTTTTTTTTTTTGAAAAATATTGCACATATGCGGTCTTATTACAAAACGCGGTCTAACGATAGTTCCAGGTTTAAACTAAGGTTTAACGCAATTTTTTTAAGGTTTTCAATTTCGTACGGTTCAAGATAATAAACTAGGTGTCTGCCGGGTTTTACTTTAGTACCATTGATAAACCAAGAATGACAGATAAACTACGTTTTGTAATATGAAACTAAACTTAAACCTTAGTTTAAAATTAAAACTATCGTTTATCGGCGTTTTGTGATAATACGGTCATAATTTAATTTTGATACTAATTAGTTAGACTAAGCCTGGACTTTGTAGTCCTGGTTTAAACTAGAGTTTAGCGGGGTTTTTGTAATAAGACCGATGTAGTCTAATTTAGATACATACAGTTTTATTCAAAAGACATCTGATCAGTCATAAGATTCTGCAGCAGTCTGGAAAAAAGTGAGTCTGGGTTTTGGAATACTTTAGGGCCAATACACTGCCTCACGGAGTCTAAATGCGGAGGTTCGTTGATGAAGATGAGCAAGTATTACAACTCACACATATTGTAATAATTATATCCTGTTAATATTATTAATAACTCTGTGATATTGCATTTGACTGCAATAATGTCACTTGATTATGTTAGTGAATATGGAATGGGTTAGGATGTAAAACGCACATAATAAACTTGGTGTTAACCAGGTTACACTTGTGCTTTTCATCCATGTTTTTTGAATTTCTATTAATTTGTCGGTAGCCCCAACCCGTTACCTTATTACAGCCCTGCCCGACACCTCGTTAGGGTGACATTATCGTGTCGCCGTAATTTGGGAGCATGTTCACAACGCCATGTGTCCTCCTCATGATGGAGCGTTCGGAAGAATAGCCTCTGTTGCTTTGTTCCATTTGACAGACATTTGTGAATTTAGCCAGGATAGATACGTTGGTTCGCTTGAGGCGTAGTTCGACTAACCACTCTTCATACATAGGTTTAGTTGAACAACATTTTGGGGTTTGTTTTTATGCAATACATTTAGAAGTAGAACCTACTACTGGTGGGGAAGAAAGGCTATTGAGTAGTGACCACGAACAAGAAGACGCCGGGCCCCATTTAGGTGGAGCGATAACATGGTCATACCATGGGGAGACGTTGGATACAAAAGGCAAGCAGTCACTCAAAGTGCCTCTCTTTGAGGAGGAAGTTCAGCAGTGAACGTCTCCGAGATGATAATGATAGAAATGAAAAAATGATTTCGTATGTAAAGTCAGGTCAAAGTCTGAGCTAGTATTTTATTATCTAGGAATATTATCATAAAAAAGTTGTATCGAAGACGCCATGTAGTTTATTTCAATAACGTTTCAGCCCTCAATACCACCAGTTCTAATCTGGTAAATCCGTTGAAAACTACTGGCCAATCTTTGAAAAATCCAATTCACTTAAGTATCAGTTCCTCAGGCAATACCGCAAACTTTTAGGGATAAAGATTTTAAAACAGGTAATCCCAGTGCTAGGCTAACCCCAAGTTATCTAGCCTAGAATAGACATGTCTGAGCAAATCGAAAAACTTTAAATGGTTCCAATTTAACCCCCACAGACCGCGAGATGTACGGCAATTAAAAGAACTGTTCCACGACGATTCAGCTTCACACGGGTGTTTAAAATACACGGGAAGAAAATTTACGGATATAATCATAGGACTTGTATACCTTTCTATCAGAAATAATAATCATCATCATGGACATCATCATCACCATCATAATCACCATCATTACCATCACTTTTATCACCATCACCATAATCATCATCACTACCATCATCATCATCATCATCATCATCATCAGGGAAAGAGTTATACCATGATCCACCACGCTGCCAAGGAAAGAGTAAGGGTTGCCATAATTTCCCCTTTAGTGATTTTTGAACATACTGGTTTTCTCATGGTGTTTTCCTACATCCTTGTAAGAGCGAATGCAATTCCGCATATAATTTGAAGTCTTTGAGATTAGATGACGGACGGGCAGATCAAGCCAAACAATAATTTTAAAAAAACGCAGGGGTGTACGGGTGCCGTACCATCTCGTGTTTTTCTTCAAGGTACTCATCGGTTTCCTTAGTTCCTGTACGTCGTTACACTGGAGTTAACTCTTAATAGGCCAACTGAAACACCTCCAATTACGGAGGAAAAACAGGATCCTTCTCACGGATGATGGTTCTTGTATTTTTTTAACATTGAATATATTTTCTTTGCTATAATTCTGAAGATTTTATGAGCTACAAGGAATTTGTGTTACGTGAATTTAGAAAATGTTGTAGATTATACTTGGAGAAAGCGCCGGTATTTAAAAGGATTATGTAATTTTAGTTTAGTTGGTAGGGTCTTAATACCTTTATTACCTTGAGATATAAAATAATTTTCGAGTTATTTTTACTTGTTTTCAGAACGAACGAAAGTTTTTGTTCTAGGATTCTTATTTCGTTTACGCGATGTAAAAATAGTTTCATAACCTCCATAGAAAAGATAAAATTATGATCAATTAGAAGCAGATGCAGGTTTCGAGCAGACGTGAAAATTGGCGCTCTCTGGAGGATTCCTATAACAATGGACGTCTTCAGGCTGTTGGTGATGATGATGATGAGGATGATGATGAAATGATCGTATCAGCTATCAACAACCAGACGAATCAGACGCGACAGTGTATTTAAGAAAGGCGAACCAATTTTATTCAGGTCAATGTCTAATTATTTATTGAAAAGGGGCTAATTTACTTTAACTGGGCGATATAAGGATGCCGAATTGATAATTTGAATCGAGTCGACTATGATTTAAGATATTCATAGGTGATCAAAGGACAAACAGTAAGCCAGATGATTATAGTAGAATACGTAGACCAATTTATGCACTTTTACAGAAAATTAGCATACTTAAAATACTTAATTAACGTTATTGTTCTAAGCATATAGAATTACAAAGTATTTAAATTCAATTATGTACTTATAGCAAAATTATTATAATCAATGTATAGTTTGAAAATAAATTCACTTTCCCACTGTCGACGTGCCTAAATCACTTTAACAAACTAAAATTACTTTCAACTCTAATTCCCGGCACGTTAACAATTCATACGCGGAATCCTTTACCCCAATACTAGAATCCAACCACGCTCGGTCCCGCGGCTCAGTCCCGCGGGACTCCGGCTGCGATATTGCGGGGTTCGTTCGTTGTTCACCGGAACACACCGCGTTGCAGCGAGCCGTGAGCGCAATCTCAAGTGGTTGGGGTATTTAACCTTAGTTCCAGCGTTTACTTTGGTTTAGTCGAAAACGTAGTTTTTCCGCAACAGAACTCGAACTAATGTCACCGATATAGCTTTCGCATTTAGCAAGCTGAAGTGGCAGTGGGCGGGCGACATTGCTTGTAAACTGACAACCGATGAGGAAGAAAGGTTCTCGAGTGGCGACCACAAACCGGAAACGCAGCGAAGCGGAAGACCTGCTGGGCTACCACAGGCTAATACAAAACCATCGTGTTTCATGGCATTATTATTTCAAGGTTACAATAATATTGTTCGAATTCGTACCATGAACTTATAAAGTATCATCATCATCATCTTCTTCATTAATCGCCTTCTATCGCTTTTTAGCAATAATTCTGCCAATGTCAAGTAAGTATAATTTGTACGGTTATGTCAAGTCAAAGTCGTATTTTGTCAGTCAAAACGCCATCAGTAAAATGGTGGATATGTTACTGAAGGCTCAAAAAAGCAGTTGAAGGGAAAACGAAAATGCATAGTTTTATGAATTTGAATCCATTTGCCAACACTCGTGCATATTCACGAACACTTAACGGACCACAAACGGATCCACCCTTATTACACATTAAAATACAGATTTAGTCAGGTTTTGGTAAAAAAATTAAAATTCACAACCGTCATTGTCGGATTTTCTTCAAAAGCCCTCCATATAAAGTATTTCTGCGTGTGAACGAGACGTCTACATTTTTATATGGAGTTATCACTGTCGCACGTCATTATGTAAATGTATGACATGACAGTTGTATTTGAGTGAACGATTTAACGTGACGTCATCAAAACTGCTCTGGCTCTGCAACATTAAAGTATTCTTACTTTAATGTCATTTTTCAATCTATGATTGAAGTAATATTGAAGTAATAATGCTATAAGACCTTGTGGTGACTCCCTGGTAAGAACCGCGGGGAGCGGATGGCTACAAGAGGCAAGCAGCCGCTCAAAGTGGAGGTCTATGTTCAGCAGCGGACAGGCTGTTAATGATGAAGACATTATCACACAGAAATCCAAAAATGCTTTGAATAACATACCTATTAATTTATCATAAACAGAGCATACTTAGCATATTACACAGCTTAAACATAGCATAGCTTTTAATAGAGCTGATAAAATTTAGCGTAAATCGAAAACACAAACTTTTAATCCATTTTAAAACCATAAAAGTTTAACATTATCCAATATCCAGTTTACACGAAGTACCAAAAGCACCTCTAAGAAATAAGTAAACAAACTCCAGTGATATTACACCTATTATCTGAGGGTCGGGGCCAAATAAGAAACTAATTTCAAACTCAATACTGTGGAGTAAGGGTCTTTAGGTATAAGGTACCTAGTTAATGTTTTTACTCGATAGAGAATTCGTTTTTTAACACGTCGTTTAAATTCACACAACGTTTTGGGGTTGGGGCAAGCGAGTGCGGTAGGCGAGATATAAAACTTTGTTACTACAAAGTTTTAATAGTCAAACTAACAAAATTTTGTTTAGCTCTCAACAGATCCCAAACCGATCCATTTTTTTCTAAATATTTATCTGAACTCAAAGATCAATTTAAAAATTGTCTGCCTGATGTTACATCAAATTCATTGATTTTACCTACCTACTACCGTATAGTAGTAGTAATAGGCATAGAGGAATAACGAATAGGTATGTTATAGTAGTGTAGTATGTTACGGGAGCAGAAATAAAACGGGCAGACTTTTAGTAACTTTTTGTAATATTGTTCCTTCTTATGATATTGCAACAGGAATGAACAAATACAATGGCTGACTAAGGCTTATATTGACACGCTTTCCCCTCAAAGGCATGGCAGGGCTGGCAGTACTGGGCTGGCGGAAGGGGCGGTGTCAATATGGCGGCATTGACTTTGGCGGGCTGGTAGGCTGGCACGCTGGTTGACGTCACGTCCGTTACAAGTAGGAACGAAGAATATTTTTCATTGTTTGTTTTTTTTATGTATAAAAATTGATTGATATAATTATATTGATTTTATTAAATGTAAATGTTTTGATTTTAATAAATGTCAATGTTAAAAAAATATTAGTTTTTTTTGCGCTTCAGTGTATGTAAACATAATAATTATTTTTGACCTGGAAAAACTAATATTGCGAAAGTAGCTTTAAGTAGCACGGAGGCATAAAACATTACGAGAGCGAGCGGGACGGCACAGACCATTCAATAGATTTTAAAAGATCTACGAAAGCGGGTACATGTGGATACATAATAATAATTTCAAACATAGTTATTGAATGCCGCTAAGCTCAAGACTTGGACCACATAATAAAGTCTTTAAAACAACATTAACATGTACCATTTATAATATTTGTTTTACATACAAAAAGATTGCAAATTAATACAAGTCAATTGAAGAATAAAATGAGTATTCATTATAACACCTTTCATTAAAAATTCCTCATCATAAATTGAATTTGTTATCAAAAAAAAATTGAAAATATTTCAAAATGCTATATAGAATATTTATTTTAACATTTCAAACACGGCCACAGAGTGTACATTATTTATACAATTATTTTACGATGGGTTTGCTTTAGTTTTACGTGACTTGATTAAGAATTTCACAAAGCCAAAATTTATTTTTCATCATTAATTTATTTATTTTTTTAGTGTAAATATTTCAGTAACTTTCTCCATTTTAATAAGTAATACAGCCGATTTTATGTAGCTGTAAAAATATTATCTACGTAATATTAAACATTCCACAAATATTTTATATTTTCTTTTAATTGCATAGATTAATGAATGCCGATTAGGGTTTGTTGAACCTGCATCCATCCGTAAAACCAGGTCATGCTTTACTTTCCTACCCTTCTTGTCTCCCTTCACATTTTACAATCAGCTTACACGAGGTAAGTAGCGACATCTAATGACATAAAAAAATCATTTTCAATTTATTGGCCAAAAAAGTAAGTAACTAAGTAATTTATTTACCAAAAATCTAAGTTACCATCTTCTGCTAGTTTCTATAATAATTAATCTTTTTAAATAACTTGACTGGCTCGATAGCTCAGTTGGTAATAGCTCTGCTAGGCGATTATGTAACTTGATTGCAACCAATAGAAACACAAAAATGTATGGATTTGACAGTTTCAATACGCAGTTTATGTGCATAGTTACTATGAAAATTTTCATATTCGGAATGAAATTTCTCCTGTTGCATTGCTGTCAAAGTTACGTAATCACCCCGCTGCTGTCTGAACTGTAGGCTGTGGGTTTGATTCCCACCCAGGGCAAACATTTTTATCATAAACATAGGTATTTGATCTGTACCTGGGTGTTATATGGTATTCTATGTATGTATTTACAACCAAAAATATATCTAAGTATTATATATGATCAGTTAACTGGTTCCCATAGTACAAGCTATGCTTAGTTTGGGGCAATAAGGCGAAATTAAAAAAAACTGCATAATATTTTGCATGTATCTCTACCTACGTGAAATAAAAGCATTCCTGCTGCACTTATAACAAGGTTGTGTTTCACAAACATAAATATTTATTGATTGAAAGTAATTTAAACTAACTGAAGGAAAAACAAGGAAGGTTTATAAATTAATCCAGTCGAGGTACCCGCATTTCCATACAAATGGGCGCAGTTACGCGACGGCCGCGCTAAAGCCCCGTTTATCCCCGGGTTAGTTATCCCCAGGTTAGTACATTCCGATTAATTAGTTTTATAGGGACAGGGATTCTGCGAGGATAAAGTTAGGGCTAGCATTTGTCTGTAAAGTTAGGTTTATTGCCTAATAGGGAGTAAGTAAATAACACGATTTTGACACGAATTTATTATCACAGAACTTTTTAGGTTAGTGTACAACGTTTTATGCCATTTCATGAGACCTCATCCAAAATACGTTGACTAAATTTTGCTACTTCTTCTCAAATTCAATCTGATCCTATCCGATTATTGATATTATCTGATTGAATCTGATTGCTAGACTGTGTGATGTCTCAGGATGGCATGCAAAGTTCCGAGTAACACTCTAACTTTAATGGGTGGCCATGTCGCTTAACATCAAGACGACCAGCTCGTCTCGTCTTTAATTCTGATAAAAAAAAACATCATCATCATCAGACTTTAAGTCTGTTACAGACTATTTAAGCAGTGTGTACGGGAATTATTAAAAAAATACAGTTCTATAAATTAAGTTTTAAAGTTCAGTAAATTACGTGCACGAAGAATATGTTCACATTTACTGAACAAATTAAAACGGAATCCCTTCCAGATTCACCTTACTCGCGACCACACAAATTTAATAACAAACAGGACAATTTCCTGCAAATTATTTGTCGCAATGAACCATTTTTCACGGCGCGTGATAAAGGAGCTGCGCGGGACCTGCGGTCTAAGATGTATGACTCATTATTTGTTTGCATGGTTATAATGGAGTTTGCTAGCAGGATTTAATTTTATATAGGAATTCTGTTGTTTATCTTTTCGTATAGGCCTATTCCTACGTTGTGATTGGCATTGAAAAAATATTTTAGTTCCAAAGTTATTTTAAACTTTAAATCGCTGCCTGTTGGGTACGCTACCTACCGGCAGTGGGCTTGAGCATTTGGACAGTCTATAGGCCATCGCGGTCTATTATACAGTCCATTTATATTCTTTGTAGTAATGTAGCTAGTTTAGTTTTAGTTTAGTTTTTATTATTGTAGTAGTTAGCTTGAGTAATTTATTTATTTATTTATTTATTAATTTATTCCATCATCAACATCGTGTACACCTATACATTATTATATTATCGTAGTAAGTAATTACAAGCCAAATGTCACGACAATTACAATAAAGGCATATTGCCCGTTAAAAAAAAAGTTGAAATGAGATGTAACGAACATAGTGCAGATAAGGCTTCTCAAAAGTGGCCCACTTGCATCAGAGACCTAGATTATTACGAAACGCACTTTGAGTGACAAATGAGCAAAGATCATACTTCATCATCATCATCAACAACAGTCTGAAGACGTCCACTGCTGAACATAGGCCTCCCCCAGAGAGTTCCACCTCGAGCGGCTGCTCGCCTCCTGCAGACCAAACTTTTTGGTATACTATTATTCATTTCCGCATACACAGCCCAACTTTTTTAGATGTGGTCGCTTATTTCTCATAACTATTTCTACGGAAAAAATTAAAAAAAAATTGGTTTATCATTTCGAATTAAGGTACTAATTACATCGGGACATAAAACTTCTGAAACAATCCCCCCAAACTAAAGCCCGTTTCAGCGTTCCGTTAATTAAAACACAAACTATTCCCGATAGTTCCGCTAATTTGATTACCCTATTGATTAGGACTACTGCGAACTTAGTGAATGTTTAACACCAAGGTAATTACTAATGAATTACTGGAATTATTAATAAACTTTAATTGGAGAAATACGGTTTCATCCGCAAATCTCCCGTTTGCCCATGGGAACTCTTAATTTATTCAGGATAAAAAGTATATTATGTCAATCTTTGTAGTATTAGCAATCTATGTGCAAAATTTCATCCAAATCGGTTCAGTTGATTAGCTTGACATAAACGCGAGAAACATACAAATAAATATACAAACGAATGAACAAAGAGTCAGTTTAACAATAAACTAAATGCACCCCGTTATATTGCTTCATTAGTGCTATATATACTCCGGAATTAATTAATTTAACTAAAATATTAAATAAATAAATACAAATAATGAATACGTGTGGTCATATCACGCATCGCCATCTAGCGCATAGCTTGTACTATGGGAACCAGATAATGGATATAATACTCAGACACTTTTTTGTTTTGTAAATACATACATAGAATACAATATAACACCCAGACGCAGAACAAACATCTATGTTCATCACACAAATGTTTGTTCTGGATAGGAATCGAACCTACAGCCCACAGTTCAGAAGGCAGGGTTACTACCAACTGAGCTATCGGGCCCGTCAATAGTTACTAAAAAATAGACAAATTTAAATAACTGACGAGAAAACCTAATTGATTATCAATATGAAATCTGAGAAACCTAAAGATCATAAGCAAAGAAAATTATAAGTAAACCAGCTATCTTCCACCTGTCACATAACCATTCGTTCTCCACAATAGTTCGTTCATACTAGTTCGTTCCTCTCGCCATAATAATCACGCGTTATCCTTCACTCTCGCTCCGTTTAACGTCAATAAAAGAATGAACTTACTTTGTAGAGGGACTGTAAGTCTTCACAATGGGGTAGCTTTATACTATACGATTTTTGATCAAGTCCATTTAATAGGAAAAAAAATAGGGACTAACATCTATAGTTATAGACTCTCATGATACTGGTTTGAGCAGCCGCTCAAAGTGGCGCTCTGTGACGGAGGCCTATGTTAGGCAGTGGACGTTTTCAAGCTGATTATGATGATGATCTACTTATACATGGTGTTGTTTGATTGAAAATATATAAAGAATAGACACTGATGTAAACTAAAATAATGAATTACAGGAATTATTCTTTTTGTAATAATTTTTTTATTACCTTTGATGGGCTTGCATTTGACCACCGCCTCGAAGGTTAAATTCTCAATTCTTGGTGTCACCTGGTGGCAAGAAAGTTTATGGCAGTAAGTGATGACGTTTTCTCTTCTACATACAACTTTTTGAGTTCCTAAGACTTAAAAATAAAAATTCATTAAATTGTAAAAGTAATAGGTAAGTATTTGAATCGTGAACGGGATTTGGACTCGCATCATAATATTAGCAATTAATTTTTTTCCTTATTAAAATAATTTTTTTGTAATTATGTATAGTTAGCGGAGTTTTTTTTTTTTTATTACTGAATAGGCCAGAATTTTGCCTGAATAGATTAGGAAATAAATCCAATAATAATTAAAACCTTGTAAGTAATTCATTTTGAATGTACTTTTGGTAATTTCTGACCTCTAAATAACGTTGCTTTAGATTCATTTATAAAGGAAAATTTTGAATCACGAAGGCGATATGTTTATATATGATCAGTTAACTGGTTCCCATAGTACAAGCTATGCTTAGTTTGGGGCAATAAGGCGAAATTAAAAAAAACTGCATAATATTTTGCATGTATCTCTACCTACGTGAAATAAAAGCATTCCTGCTGCACTTATAACAAGGTTGTGTTTCACAAACATAAATATTTATTGATTGAAAGTAATTTAAACTAACTGAAGGAAAAACAAGGAAGGTTTATAAATTAATCCAGTCGAGGTACCCGCATTTCCATACAAATGGGCGCAGTTACGCGACGGCCGTTTATTGCCTAATAGGGAGTAAGTAAATAACACGATTTTGACACGAATTTATTATCACAGAACTTTTTAGGTTAGTGTACAACGTTTTATGCCATTTCATGAGACCTCATCCAAAATACGTTGACTAAATTTTGCTACTTCTTCTCAAATTCAATCTGATCCTATCCGATTATTGATATTATCTGATTGAATCTGATTGCTAGACTGTGTGATGTCTCAGGATGGCATGCAAAGTTCCGAGTAACACTCTAACTTTAATGGGTGGCCATGTCGCTTAACATCAAGACGACCAGCTCGTCTCGTCTTTAATTCTGATAAAAAAAAACATCATCATCATCAGACTTTAAGTCTGTTACAGACTATTTAAGCAGTGTGTACGGGAATTATTAAAAAAATACAGTTCTATAAATTAAGTTTTAAAGTTCAGTAAATTACGTGCACGAAGAATATGTTCACATTTACTGAACAAATTAAAACGGAATCCCTTCCAGATTCACCTTACTCGCGACCACACAAATTTAATAACAAACAGGACAATTTCCTGCAAATTATTTGTCGCAATGAACCATTTTTCACGGCGCGTGATAAAGGAGCTGCGCGGGACCTGCGGTCTAAGATGTATGACTCATTATTTGTTTGCATGGTTATAATGGAGTTTGCTAGCAGGATTTAATTTTATATAGGAATTCTGTTGTTTATCTTTTCGTATAGGCCTATTCCTACGTTGTGATTGGCATTGAAAAAATATTTTAGTTCCAAAGTTATTTTAAACTTTAAATCGCTGCCTGTTGGGTACGCTACCTACCGGCAGTGGGCTTGAGCATTTGGACTGTCTATAGGCCATCGCGGTCTATTATACAGTCCATTTATATTCTTTGTAGTAATGTAGCTAGTTTAGTTTTAGTTTAGTTTTTATTATTGTAGTAGTTAGCTTGAGTAATTTATTTATTTATTTATTTATTAATTTATTCCATCATCAACATCGTGTACACCTATACATTATTATATTATCGTAGTAAGTAATTACAAGCCAAATGTCACGACAATTACAATAAAGGCATATTGCCCGTTAAAAAAAAAGTTGAAATGAGATGTAACGAACATAGTGCAGATAAGGCTTCTCAAAAGTGGCCCACTTGCATCAGAGACCTAGATTATTACGAAACGCACTTTGAGTGACAAATGAGCAAAGATCATACTTCATCATCATCATCAACAACAGTCTGAAGACGTCCACTGCTGAACATAGGCCTCCCCCAGAGAGTTCCACCTCGAGCGGCTGCTCGCCTCCTGCAGACCAAACTTTTTGGTATACTATTATTCATTTCCGCATACACAGCCCAACTTTTTTAGATGTGGTCGCTTATTTCTCATAACTATTTCTACGGAAAAAATTAAAAAAAAATTGGTTTATCATTTCGAATTAAGGTACTAATTACATCGGGACATAAAACTTCTGAAACAATCCCCCCAAACTAAAGCCCGTTTCAGCGTTCCGTTAATTAAAACACAAACTATTCCCGATAGTTCCGCTAATTTGATTACCCTATTGATTAGGACTACTGCGAACTTAGTGAATGTTTAACACCAAGGTAATTACTAATGAATTACTGGAATTATTAATAAACTTTAATTGGAGAAATACGGTTTCATCCGCAAATCTCCCGTTTGCCCATGGGAACTCTTAATTTATTCAGGATAAAAAGTATATTATGTCAATCTTTGTAGTATTAGCAATCTATGTGCAAAATTTCATCCAAATCGGTTCAGTTGATTAGCTTGACATAAACGCGAGAAACATACAAATAAATATACAAACGAATGAACAAAGAGTCAGTTTAACAATAAACTAAATGCACCCCGTTATATTGCTTCATTAGTGCTATATATACTCCGGAATTAATTAATTTAACTAAAATATTAAATAAATAAATACAAATAATGAATACGTGTGGTCATATCACGCATCGCCATCTAGCGCATAGCTTGTACTATGGGAACCAGATAATGGATATAATACTCAGACACTTTTTTGTTTTGTAAATACATACATAGAATACAATATAACACCCAGACGCAGAACAAACATCTATGTTCATCACACAAATGTTTGTTCTGGATAGGAATCGAACCTACAGCCCACAGTTCAGAAGGCAGGGTTACTACCAACTGAGCTATCGGGCCCGTCAATAGTTACTAAAAAATAGACAAATTTAAATAACTGACGAGAAAACCTAATTGATTATCAATATGAAATCTGAGAAACCTAAAGATCATAAGCAAAGAAAATTATAAGTAAACCAGCTATCTTCCACCTGTCACATAACCATTCGTTCTCCACAATAGTTCGTTCATACTAGTTCGTTCCTCTCGCCATAATAATCACGCGTTATCCTTCACTCTCGCTCCGTTTAACGTCAATAAAAGAATGAACTTACTTTGTAGAGGGACTGTAAGTCTTCACAATGGGGTAGCTTTATACTATACGATTTTTGATCAAGTCCATTTAATAGGAAAAAAAATAGGGACTAACATCTATAGTTATAGACTCTCATGATACTGGTTTGAGCAGCCGCTCAAAGTGGCGCTCTGTGACGGAGGCCTATGTTAGGCAGTGGACGTTTTCAAGCTGATTATGATGATGATCTACTTATACATGGTGTTGTTTGATTGAAAATATATAAAGAATAGACACTGATGTAAACTAAAATAATGAATTACAGGAATTATTCTTTTTGTAATAATTTTTTTATTACCTTTGATGGGCTTGCATTTGACCACCGCCTCGAAGGTTAAATTCTCAATTCTTGGTGTCACCTGGTGGCAAGAAAGTTTATGGCAGTAAGTGATGACGTTTTCTCTTCTACATACAACTTTTTGAGTTCCTAAGACTTAAAAATAAAAATTCATTAAATTGTAAAAGTAATAGGTAAGTATTTGAATCGTGAACGGGATTTGGACTCGCATCATAATATTAGCAATTAATTTTTTTCCTTATTAAAATAATTTTTTTGTAATTATGTATAGTTAGCGGAGTTTTTTTTTTTTTATTACTGAATAGGCCAGAATTTTGCCTGAATAGATTAGGAAATAAATCCAATAATAATTAAAACCTTGTAAGTAATTCATTTTGAATGTACTTTTGGTAATTTCTGACCTCTAAATAACGTTGCTTTAGATTCATTTATAAAGGAAAATTTTGAATCACGAAGGCGATATGTTTATATATGATCAGTTAACTGGTTCCCATAGTACAAGCTATGCTTAGTTTGGGGCAATAAGGCGAAATTAAAAAAAACTGCATAATATTTTGCATGTATCTCTACCTACGTGAAATAAAAGCATTCCTGCTGCACTTATAACAAGGTTGTGTTTCACAAACATAAATATTTATTGATTGAAAGTAATTTAAACTAACTGAAGGAAAAACAAGGAAGGTTTATAAATTAATCCAGTCGAGGTACCCGCATTTCCATACAAATGGGCGCAGTTACGCGACGGCCGCGCTAAAGCCCCGTTTATCCCCGGGTTAGTTATCCCCAGGTTAGTACATTCCGATTAATTAGTTTTATAGGGACAGGGATTCTGCGAGGATAAAGTTAGGGCTAGCATTTGTCTGTAAAGTTAGGTTTATTGCCTAATAGGGAGTAAGTAAATAACACGATTTTGACACGAATTTATTATCACAGAACTTTTTAGGTTAGTGTACAACGTTTTATGCCATTTCATGAGACCTCATCCAAAATACGTTGACTAAATTTTGCTACTTCTTCTCAAATTCAATCTGATCCTATCCGATTATTGATATTATCTGATTGAATCTGATTGCTAGACTGTGTGATGTCTCAGGATGGCATGCAAAGTTCCGAGTAACACTCTAACTTTAATGGGTGGCCATGTCGCTTAACATCAAGACGACCAGCTCGTCTCGTCTTTAATTCTGATAAAAAAAAACATCATCATCATCAGACTTTAAGTCTGTTACAGACTATTTAAGCAGTGTGTACGGGAATTATTAAAAAAATACAGTTCTATAAATTAAGTTTTAAAGTTCAGTAAATTACGTGCACGAAGAATATGTTCACATTTACTGAACAAATTAAAACGGAATCCCTTCCAGATTCACCTTACTCGCGACCACACAAATTTAATAACAAACAGGACAATTTCCTGCAAATTATTTGTCGCAATGAACCATTTTTCACGGCGCGTGATAAAGGAGCTGCGCGGGACCTGCGGTCTAAGATGTATGACTCATTATTTGTTTGCATGGTTATAATGGAGTTTGCTAGCAGGATTTAATTTTATATAGGAATTCTGTTGTTTATCTTTTCGTATAGGCCTATTCCTACGTTGTGATTGGCATTGAAAAAATATTTTAGTTCCAAAGTTATTTTAAACTTTAAATCGCTGCCTGTTGGGTACGCTACCTACCGGCAGTGGGCTTGAGCATTTGGACTGTCTATAGGCCATCGCGGTCTATTATACAGTCCATTTATATTCTTTGTAGTAATGTAGCTAGTTTAGTTTTAGTTTAGTTTTTATTATTGTAGTAGTTAGCTTGAGTAATTTATTTATTTATTTATTTATTAATTTATTCCATCATCAACATCGTGTACACCTATACATTATTATATTATCGTAGTAAGTAATTACAAGCCAAATGTCACGACAATTACAATAAAGGCATATTGCCCGTTAAAAAAAAAGTTGAAATGAGATGTAACGAACATAGTGCAGATAAGGCTTCTCAAAAGTGGCCCACTTGCATCAGAGACCTAGATTATTACGAAACGCACTTTGAGTGACAAATGAGCAAAGATCATACTTCATCATCATCATCAACAACAGTCTGAAGACGTCCACTGCTGAACATAGGCCTCCCCCAGAGAGTTCCACCTCGAGCGGCTGCTCGCCTCCTGCAGACCAAACTTTTTGGTATACTATTATTCATTTCCGCATACACAGCCCAACTTTTTTAGATGTGGTCGCTTATTTCTCATAACTATTTCTACGGAAAAAATTAAAAAAAAATTGGTTTATCATTTCGAATTAAGGTACTAATTACATCGGGACATAAAACTTCTGAAACAATCCCCCCAAACTAAAGCCCGTTTCAGCGTTCCGTTAATTAAAACACAAACTATTCCCGATAGTTCCGCTAATTTGATTACCCTATTGATTAGGACTACTGCGAACTTAGTGAATGTTTAACACCAAGGTAATTACTAATGAATTACTGGAATTATTAATAAACTTTAATTGGAGAAATACGGTTTCATCCGCAAATCTCCCGTTTGCCCATGGGAACTCTTAATTTATTCAGGATAAAAAGTATATTATGTCAATCTTTGTAGTATTAGCAATCTATGTGCAAAATTTCATCCAAATCGGTTCAGTTGATTAGCTTGACATAAACGCGAGAAACATACAAATAAATATACAAACGAATGAACAAAGAGTCAGTTTAACAATAAACTAAATGCACCCCGTTATATTGCTTCATTAGTGCTATATATACTCCGGAATTAATTAATTTAACTAAAATATTAAATAAATAAATACAAATAATGAATACGTGTGGTCATATCACGCATCGCCATCTAGCGCATAGCTTGTACTATGGGAACCAGATAATGGATATAATACTCAGACACTTTTTTGTTTTGTAAATACATACATAGAATACAATATAACACCCAGACGCAGAACAAACATCTATGTTCATCACACAAATGTTTGTTCTGGATAGGAATCGAACCTACAGCCCACAGTTCAGAAGGCAGGGTTACTACCAACTGAGCTATCGGGCCCGTCAATAGTTACTAAAAAATAGACAAATTTAAATAACTGACGAGAAAACCTAATTGATTATCAATATGAAATCTGAGAAACCTAAAGATCATAAGCAAAGAAAATTATAAGTAAACCAGCTATCTTCCACCTGTCACATAACCATTCGTTCTCCACAATAGTTCGTTCATACTAGTTCGTTCCTCTCGCCATAATAATCACGCGTTATCCTTCACTCTCGCTCCGTTTAACGTCAATAAAAGAATGAACTTACTTTGTAGAGGGACTGTAAGTCTTCACAATGGGGTAGCTTTATACTATACGATTTTTGATCAAGTCCATTTAATAGGAAAAAAAATAGGGACTAACATCTATAGTTATAGACTCTCATGATACTGGTTTGAGCAGCCGCTCAAAGTGGCGCTCTGTGACGGAGGCCTATGTTAGGCAGTGGACGTTTTCAAGCTGATTATGATGATGATCTACTTATACATGGTGTTGTTTGATTGAAAATATATAAAGAATAGACACTGATGTAAACTAAAATAATGAATTACAGGAATTATTCTTTTTGTAATAATTTTTTTATTACCTTTGATGGGCTTGCATTTGACCACCGCCTCGAAGGTTAAATTCTCAATTCTTGGTGTCACCTGGTGGCAAGAAAGTTTATGGCAGTAAGTGATGACGTTTTCTCTTCTACATACAACTTTTTGAGTTCCTAAGACTTAAAAATAAAAATTCATTAAATTGTAAAAGTAATAGGTAAGTATTTGAATCGTGAACGGGATTTGGACTCGCATCATAATATTAGCAATTAATTTTTTTCCTTATTAAAATAATTTTTTTGTAATTATGTATAGTTAGCGGAGTTTTTTTTTTTTTATTACTGAATAGGCCAGAATTTTGCCTGAATAGATTAGGAAATAAATCCAATAATAATTAAAACCTTGTAAGTAATTCATTTTGAATGTACTTTTGGTAATTTCTGACCTCTAAATAACGTTGCTTTAGATTCATTTATAAAGGAAAATTTTGAATCACGAAGGCGATATGTTTATTTTTGTTTAGTCTGTACGTTTAAAAACATAAACGTACAGACTAAACAAAAATTTTTAGCCTGATATCCTTGATGCCAAGAAATCGTGTCGTGCCATCTAAATGTAAGTCGCACCATCCGCTGAGTTGGTCTCGCAAACGCGTGTGCTTTACGACCGCCCGCAAAATAGCGCCCCGTTTATTTGAATCATAATGTTATCATCCTCGATAGGGCTCCGCTGGAAGACCCATCATGAGGAGCCCTTGTTGAGTGTGAGAGATTTTTCGGCCTCTTTTGCCATAAATGTGGATGGTTTACCCAGATTTTGAAGTTTGAATAAATTCGTAAGGTTTACGTTATTTTGAGCGAAAAACTAGGTACAAAGGTAGGCTAGCTTGTTAATTTTTGGGTGTTGTAATGAAAAATATTCATGTCAGATATATCGACTTAGCAGTTTTCGTACAGGTTATTTTATTAATAACTAAGTTGACGCGTCCCTGTTTTGCATGGTTAAATTAGTTTTACGTCCTAACGCTACAATGTTTTGAAAATGATTACCTAAATGTTCATGATAAAACGCTTGTAAATTTTAGGAATTAATAAATCAATTTCGTTCATTCACACCAAATTGATATTAAGTCTATTTTGAAACATATTGTTAATGTTTAATGCAATAGCCTCGATCAAAAATACAAAAGATATATAAAATAAAATACATAAATATTGTGTCTGTTCCCAACAATAAATTACGAAGCAATCCGAACAAAATGTCATATTTCATAAGTTACCGTGCACACATTTTCTGCTTTTTCAGCGACTACTGATTCATCCTCCGCGATCAATTACATTAATCACATTTCTACGGGATTTATATGCTTACAATCAGCATAACTGACTGTTCCAAAATCAACCTACTGTCAACGGAATACGAAAAAAAAAAAGGTTATATCCTCGCTTACTTTTTTAAACCTTATCTCTTTTCGAATAAAGGTTACTTGAAGTAAAACGTAGTTATTGTTGAATGAACTGGTACAATAAGCAAATTAACCTGACTGCCATAAAAAATATAAATGTTTATTAAAGCACTGAAACCGGACATCAGGACCCGTAATTTCGGATTTAACACCGCACTGCGCCGTGCTGTAACAAATAAAGGCATATTCAAATACGCGTGGTATTTCTCTATCGCCCGCGGTAGCGGTACATACCGCACGGGCGGTATTCACCGGCTTGGGCGGAACTTTTACCGCATAGGAAAGCGAATAGTTCCGCAGTCACGCGCGGTACGGGCACCCGGCCGCTGGCAGGTGATTCTGTTGACAAAATTATATATATGAAGATAGAATGGTGTGAGAATTGTTGATTTTGAATCGGCCCCGGGTGAAAAAGTTCCACTCGGGTTCCGCTACTCAAAGTGTTATCCGCTTGTGTGTGAACAGGCGGAATATCGAAAACCCACTCGGATACCGCCCCGGTCTGAATAGGCCTTAAAAGAACCGGTAAAATCCGTAATCAGAACTCCGGGGAGAGATTTTAAATCAGAATGAAATACGTTCGACGTATTTAAAATTTAATTTGTTTCGCCAAAGTCGGAAGTATTTTAGGGCGTTGTTTGTCTGAAATGCTGAAAACATTTTTACTGCCTTTGTTATCCGGGATTTAAAATGTTGTTGATGTTTTGAGGAGTTTCCTATTAAAAGGGAAAACCCTCAAACGTGGTTAACGATAACAAGGATCGTTTTGTACAGATAATACTTAAAATCATCATCGTCATTCCCATCATCCATGCTAAACATAGGCTTCCCTTATCACCGAGAATCTGTTTGCATCCAAATTAAAATAAAAGTCCCAAAATGATAAAGCACATTCTACAGTCCAAAAAGTGCGTTTAAAATTATATTAATTTGTTCTGCATTTGTTATGGCATTCTTTTTACGATAGTTACAACCTCATGATAAAGGCAAAACACAAGCGTCGCTTAAATTGCTTAACTCAGACCATTGTTGATTAAAACCATTCCGTTTTCGTGCTTCGGACATACCTGAACAATCAATGCGTACTGCATAGTATTCTAAATTATTGTAGTATTAAATAATACATAGAAGTCCAGTCAATAAAATAATTAATCAACTATGGAATGGACTCTTGGATGTTGATACTTGACGGTTAGCTAGAAGGAGTTGCTTTAAAAGTAGCAACATGAATTAATTGGCGTCATGCCATAACTTTCTCTTTTTTGCCAAGCCTAAATTCATTTAAATTAATTTTGACGTTATATTGGATTGTTATATTATGGGTATACTTTCTTTCTTTGATATTTTCTTTCTTTTTGAAGTATTCTTTAAATTTTTATTCATTTGATTTTTGGCCTACACAACAGCATTTTCGGTCAAGGGCAGTAAACATGAAGCGGTGGCTTCGTTATGTGCAGGTTTGACATCACCTTCATCGGGCATCGACTGAAATAAATTTGAATAATGGTCAACTCGGATTTGTGGTGAAAAAAGTTGTTATTTGAATAACAAATGCACTGCGGATACGCAGATACGGTGAGTCCAAATTAAGCATTGAATTTTTGAGGAACTTATGACAAATCAGTATAATAAATTGGCAATATCATGATTCTCAACAACCTGAAGACGGTCACTGCTGAATATAGTGCTCTCTCATAGAGCGTTACTCGGAGTGGCTGCTTGTGTCTTGCATCCATCGTCTCCCGCGGATTTGACCAGATCGTACATTGTACGATATCTACCTACTATAGGTGTACGTGCATAGATGTTATATGTGCTTACACATTGAAACTGTTTTCTAGTTGTACTATTAGAAAGAAAGAAAGAAAAATAATTAACTTGTGCCAAAAAACAAAACCGAGTACAAAATAATTATGATTGACAACAGAAAATTACCATTTCCTACAAATCGGTCCCAATTCAGCAGACGCTTCGTGCGCAAGTCCGACTCGCACTTAGCCGGTTTTTGTGGTTTGTGGTCACAATCTACCAATTTAAGACCAATGAATTCTAACATCTGTCATTTTCAATTAAAAAATTAAGAACGTTATATTATAATTTATAAAATATTTAATAAAATAAAAGCAACATCAGAATATTTTGAGTTAATTCTAATTATTTCTTGTGTCTTCAATCGAATAATATGGAGTTCGTGTTTGAAACATAATGAATTACACATCCGCGGATGAAAGACATTGCGACAGACTGTCAACAAAACGGTTGAACCCGCCCCCTCCCGCCCTTCGATGGGGCGTTTTTAATTAATCTCGAATAGATTGTGTGTGGCTGTTAATCAAGCGATTTCTGTTTTTTTTTATTGATAAGAAAGTATTTATATTCTGTAATATTAGGTACACAATAATTTAGTAGTCATCATCATCATCATCATCATCATCATCATCATCATCATCATCATCATCATCATCATCATCATTATCACCATCTCTACTCTATGACTAGTCCACGTAGTCTCTGCCAAGGTACGCGCCCAATAAGAGTACGATCGGTATCCACGATAATAATTTCTATGTTCAGGATTTCCCACATTCTATACTTTCCGATTTCTTAGTAATACCGTAATACGCAATCTTCATAGTCCAAATTCTTTCACTAGGTTTCCGCATTCTTTATTTACCTAACGTAAATTATACAAATTCTTTTCCAAGTCTTTTCTTGCAGTCATTAACATCCACCTTACTACCATATATCGACCCCACCATACCATGTATCGATCTTCCATCAAGTTGCAGGGCGTCCTACTCCACGTTTACCGAATTTTAGTCTCAACTTTAAAACACGTCTGTCACAGATTTTAAAATCAATTACTAAACTTCATTTCAATGGCCACACATCCATTTTGATGGGTTACAAATTATTTATCGCCAAAGGCGTGCTTTGCCTTTTTCGCTTTAATTATAAGATCAAGTACATTTCCGTTTTAAACTAAGTTAATTAAGTAACCGATAAAATGTACCATTAACTGAGGATTAAAGTTTTACGTTTTGTTGAATCAGTCTCAGATGTTTTTGGATATTAAGTTAATGTAAATTGATGGAGGAAAATGGGTGTTTGTTGTGTTTAATTTTTTTATTCTGTTATTAATTACGTACTGTTAGTACTCGAGTGGCGCTTAAGTTCAAGATGCAGCGTAAGCGACCCACCACTAGGTGGACTAAAGATCTCGTCCAAACCACTGGAGAAGATGGATGCAAGAGGAAAGCAGCCATTAAAAATTGCGCTCTACGCGGGAGTTTTATTCAGGAGTCGATGACGTCAGGCTTATGATGATGATAATGATTGATGGTAAGTACTGGCCGCACTCGATACAAACTAATACTATTATAATATCTGTGACAATAGGCATAATGACTTAAATTTTTTTTTGGATAAATTAATTATATTCCTCAAAAGATAAACATTTGTGAAAATAACAATTAAATATCTTAAAAAATGTCCAAGTTACAAGCATTTTAAGAACCGGAATAGAAAGAGATAGCTCAAACGGCCAGTGACGTCAGAGGAAGGTCGTTATAGTACCTCATTACTAAGCTGTGGTAGGTTTTCATACAATCTCTTTGGCATGTGTACGTCACGAGAAGATTTTTCATAGTAACTGCGGGGCACTCTGTTACGCGAGAAAGGGACAGAAGATGCCTCCTGTAGAAACTTTAAAAGCTTATTACTCCGTCATTTATTTACCGATTTTGCTTATTTATTCCATTATTGCATTCATTTTTAATCTTCTGTATGAAAGTAATAATTACTTGTTCATTTTTAATAGTAGTCATCATGCCTATCAAAACACTATAAAATTAGAAAATTAAATCGCTAAATTATATTTCACATAATTTGAATGTCTTGAATTTATTTTTGGCCATGGCTTCGAAACACCGACTTTAAAGTTATAGAAACCTATTTTTTTGGAGTAGGAAAAGCTCACACTTCTCTACTAGGGGGTGACGGTAAGGGTATGACCAACCACAACATGTGTAAACGAAATCAAGTGTCGACGCAACCGTATACAGTGTAGTGTATACTTGTATAAGGGTCGTACGCACTAGAGACGCGACGACGGGGTGTGAAAGCGGCATAACGAGCTTTCCACTTATGTTGATTGACCTGCTGGGCTACCACAAGCAAATACAAAACCATCATGTTTCATGGCATTATTATTTCAAGGTTACAATAATATTGTTCGAATTCGTACCATGAACTTATAAAGTATTCCTGCGTGTGAACGAGATGTCTACATTTTTATATGGCGTTATTACTGTCGCACGTCAGTGTCAACATTATGTAAAGGTATGACATGACAGTTGTATTTGAGTGAACGATTTAACGTGACGTCTTCAAAACTGCTCTGGCTCTGCAACATTAAAGTATTCTTACTTTTATGTCATTTGTCAATCTATGATTGAAATAATATTGAAGTAATAATGCTATATTATATTTATTTAATTTTTATTTTGTATTCTTGTTATTATTTGTGTATGTTGAATAAATATTTTTTCTTTTTTTCTTTCTTTCTTTCTTTCTATAAGACGTTGTGGTGACCCCCTTGCAATTAACATGGCAGAAAAGATAGACTGCAGAGTTATAGAATATTTACGTTTGCGCTTTGGTTATTTTTATTTGTAGTGACTTATTGCTTATTTAGTTAATCATATTTTTTAACAATCAATCTTTAGTAATATAAGTTGGTATACCTATAATAGAGTGAGAATTTGTCAGTTGTTTTATACATGCATGAACGTATCATGCTTTTTTGTTATACCAGGCCCTACAGCATCTAACCAATGGAGATGTTAACGTTATAATCCGCAAGCATTATTTTCTGCTGATTTTTAAGGGGAGCGAGGTAAACACACATAGCACACAGGCAAACCGCACCTGTAAACGCACGCCGCACACCTTCTTAAAACACGCACACCGTTATATAATCTAGCGTAGTTACGCAGTGTTTACACGCACACTATGATAATGTATATGACCAATTAGCACTATATGACCGGCAGAGGAGTACGCATTGCCTTGCCACCTCCATTTATAAATGCTCTACGTACCAGGCATGTTTGAGAATTATGAAATTCGAGGATGTGTATCATCCACTAACCCGCACTTGGCCAGAGTAGTGGATTATGACCTACACTTTCTCTCTGTGAGGCTCTTGTTGTAACAGTGAAACGTAACAGCGAATTATTATCAAACCATAACCAGTATCACAAGTATTTATTTAAAATGAAAGGCCATTGCTGCTTCGCTTATATCAAATTATAAGCGCCACATGTTAAGCTAGAAAACTATTATAAAATATATTCCCAATGGTAACGCGAGCGATCAACGGGAGCTAGAAATATTACACCTTATTCGTTTCGCTTTAATTAAACTTTCGACGTGCGATAGCGTTGAATGTGGTAAGTTACTGGCACGTCGTTGAAAATATATAAATGAACAATAAATAAATAAAAATAAATAAATATTTGTGTGGATATCCCGTGGTAAGTACTATTAAAAAAGTGGACCACAGAGCTTTGAAAAATATGACGCTTCAAGCGTTTTTTTTTGCTCTGTGGTATTGACACTTCGCACAGCGCCATCTAGCCAAACTAAGCAAAGCTTGTACTATGGGAATCAGATAACTGATAGAATACTTATGATAGTTATACTTTTGTGCTTGTTTCAGTACTTGGATACAATATTAAACTCTGCTTTATTCAACATCAACAGCCTGAAGACGTCGACAGCTGAACAGAGACCTCCCTCAGAGAGCACCACCTTGAGTGGCTGCTCGCCTCCTGCATCAATCGGCTCCTTGCGGTTTTCACCAGATCGTCAGCCCAACTAATAGCCGGCCTACGCTGCGTGTTTCGGTTCGTGGTCTCCACTCGAGAACCTTTCTTCCCGATCGGTTGTCAGTTCTTAGCGATGTGACCTGTCCATTGCTTTATTAATTAATATCGATTATTAACTTGAGGCGTTTATGTGGCGTTTTGCTAATTTCAAAGCAGCCTTAAGTAGAAATAAATAGAAAATAGTAAAACAATTTTTATAATATTAACCTAAACCATTTAACTCGTTTTTTAAATTAAATAACTACTTAGTCCGAATCATGCACCTGCATTATTATAAAGTAACATTGACGAGCAACAACGTAATATTCGCTATTGAAACGAAGTGCATTGTACCGATTTTATAAGTTCATAATTATGCCCTTTTTAGGGTGCCGTACCCAAAAGGAACCCTATTTCTAAGGCTCTGCTGTCTATCTGTGATTTTTTTGCTCGCTTTTTGAAATGAATGGTACGGGACCCTTTGTGTGCAAGTCCACTTTGAACCTGGCCGGGTATTTATTTAGCTTTATTTTTAATATTATAGAAGGCAGCGTAAGCAGAACTCATATTAGTACGCACTCCGGCTTACCAGTGCGCCATCGGCGCCGCGTATACTCCGTGAGGATGGGCATCTTTATTGCCCGAACACCGGTCGAGTTATTCGACGTGATTTGTATGGTAAAGTAAGCCCGAGTGCGTGCTATTATGAGCTTTATTTTTGCGCACCATATAATAATATATTTCCTAGTCTTAGATTTCCGACTAACAAATCTCATTTTTATTAAAATAATATATTTAACAGCCTGCCAGCTACATACCACACAGCATTACTAACTGGAAGCAGCCAGCGCTGAAATTGGAGCAGTCTTCAATAACTGAACTGATCAATTATAGCGCTCGTATAGCACTCGTGTGGATTTTATTTCGGAAAATTGTAACGTGGAAGCGTTTAGTGAAGGGTGTAGGGGGTTTCAATCGCCTATGAAAATAATCTACGTTATATTTCGTAGCTACACAGCGGTTTCGTGTTCATACTCGTAACTTTTCCGTTTTTCTTTTGGTTTTTTTTTAATATTTCCGGGAGAAGTAGTACCTGTCTGCTGTTTTTTGGTAGTTTAAAGTAAAATGTTTATAATAAAGCATTATTTTTTTACTTTTGTTACTTATTAGTACTTATGGCTATTTTGAAGTGAATGTCAAACAAATAACGTTAATAGGGAAGTAGAGATAGGAAAAACGAAATATATATATATATATATATGTGTGAATTAAAAACTGGCAGTTCAAAGAATAGAATAGAATAGCGTTTGTTTATTCAACTTCATAATAATGCTAAGCAAATATACACACCAGGATCTTAATTAAGTTTAACTAAATGCAACGCATAAATAGAACATTTTATAAATAATTGTGCACCAATAGGGTAAGTCCCAGATAATAAATATAAGTAAAGTCAAAAATAAAATTACTCCATACATAAATAAATTGTTTAAAATGAGAATGAAAGATGGGCCAATCTTCCGCGTCATTGGCTCGCCAAAAGCAAATTTGAATAACAGTAACTCTAGAACAGGATTTTGTTCTATATTTGAAATTCAAATTGTGTAGCGGAAAATGTTGCGGCCCGTGAAATCGAAGAAAAATGTACGCATTCAAATATAATTAACATAAAAAAATGCTGGGGATAAACACGAAGTTTCGGATTCGGATGGCTACTTTAATTCACGGATTCCCCGGAACTTATTAGCATAATTCGTAGATTTATTTATGTTTTAATACTTGTGAGTGCGAATTATAATTTAACAATGGGTTTATGAGGATTTACTTTTTCTTTTTTTAAACTAAGTAGAATTTAAATTATCATTTTGGTCTATTTCAGAACCCTTGAATCAATCTCTTGAGGGATCAATTTTTTTTTTACCAAGCACAGAATTCAAATTTCTTTGTGTGATAAGGCCGTTACACCTTTTGTTACATGAAAGTTTTTTGCAATGTAGTATTTTGCGTATGTTGTACATTATACGTGTTGTACCGTCAACCGGAACGAGAGCTTCTAATACAAAACTCGAAATTCCCAACCTCATGGCACAGAATAGATATAATACTTAGCACTACGTAGTTGGGTTTTATCTATATATCTATAGATAGATAAAACCATATCTACAGATATCTATATATATATCTATCTATCTATATACGTAGTCATGGTGACGCAAGATCGAGACAACCACATGACATTCATAATCATCATCATTAGCCTAAAGACATCTACTACTGAACATACTACATATCGACGAGCCCGATAGTTCAGTTGGTAGTACCCCTGCTTTCTGAACTAAGTGCTGTGGGTTCGATTCCTGCCCGGGACAAACATTTGTGTGATGAACATAGATGTTTGTTCTGCGTCTGGGTGTTATATTATATTCTATGTATGTATTTACAAACAAAAAGTATATAAGTATTGTATCAGTTATCTGGTTCCCATAGTACAAGCTATGCTTAGTTTGGGGCTAGATGGCGCTGTGTGAAATGTCCACACATATTTATTATTTATTATTATTATTATTATAGGTCTCCTGCAGCGCAACTTTGAGCGGCTGCTCGCCTCCTGCATTTATCGGCTCCCCCACACATGACATTAGCCCTTAGAGCATTTGAACAATGGAGATGTCTGATTTTTACGGGGGACGAGGTAAACACGCATAGCACACGCGCAAATCGCTCCTAAAAATGGACGCCGCACACCATCTTAAAATATGCGAATAGTTATAGAATATAGCATCGTTACGCAGCGTTTATACGTACCAATGATAATTATGACCAATTAGCGCTATATGACCAGCAGAGAGGAAGCCTTGCCTTGCCATCTCCATTTATAAATGCTCTAAGCATTGACCCGTTCAAAAAAACACTCGCATTTTCTATTTTTCCTGCAAAACAATCTTGTTTAAGCTTAACCTGTGCCCATTCCCCAGGTACTTCCAGCTAGATCACCTGAGGAAACGGATCGGGAGCAGTTCTTCTCGCATTACTTCTGCTTCGCGCTTCTTTATCGATAGTTAGCTGTTATCACTCGTAGTTTACAGACGGGGCACGGATCACAGTGCAGGTGTAAACAGAAGAGCATGTATGTGAAATCTAAAAATTGCGTAAAATATGTTAGCTCTAACTAAAATTTTCTAGTATTATCTAGAAGTGAAAGAAATGATTTTGAAGTGATTGCCTGATGGGTTGGTTAGTGTTGCCGATCGACCAACCTTTTTTATACTTTGTTTTTTTTTCTATATTTCCACTTTTAAAACTGTTTTTAAGATGATTTGGATTTTGTTTTATGTCAAGTAGTCGGATAAGCTTCGTGGATGTGGTGCGCGTTTTTTATGCTTTTTGGCTTTATTAATTAATTAATTAAATTATCCTGGTGATTCTAAGTTTTCTGTGTGCTCTTTACTGTAGACCTGCTCAACCTCAACAGTTAGTGATGACCATTAATTGTTGTTGCGGTCTGTAAATTCTTGCAACTTTGTCTACAATTCGAGCTTTCGTTGAAGAAGTCCGGGACTCATCGAGTAATTGGGGATACATGAAAAACAATTCCGACGAATTGACAATATTCTTCTTTTTTTGAAGTCGGTTAAAAAGAATATTGAGCGCAACCCCGCGTAACTGCAAGGTATCTAAGTAGTAGTGTCCAGTAAGAAATGTGCCCAATTCAAGAAAGAGTTGAATCTGAGAAAGTAGCGAAGTAATTAAAGTAGCCAGTTAGGGAAAAAGTCGACTCAATTCTGGACTCGCTAACCGTAGCTTGATAGTGAGGACTTTTTTATTCTATTACTTGCTTTTATAGCTACCTTATAGTTATAAATCCACCAGTGTCCATAGTATTCTGGCAGCCTCATCGAGAGCCAGTTCCCAGTGCTGAATTTGAAATATCGTTCTATTGCTGTCTCGGTCTTACTACATTTTTGACATAGCGTTGAGTTAGAGAACAGAATTAGTCTATTTTCATCAGAACTATTTTTAGTTATGCCTTCAGGACTTGCCCAACTAAATCGTTTCTATACTGTGCACCTATGTACTACGAGCTCCGTTTATATTTATGCAAACGGCGACGACATGCGATTTAGCGGGTTTATGAACCGACGGCAACATCTGCGGTGCGTCTCTACACTGTGGCTCTACGCCGCCGGTACGTAAGGAATTACTTCACTTTAGGTATTGTGTATAAAAAAGAATTTTTTAGCGAAACAACTAGATGTTTTGTCGCGGGTTTTGGACTTTAATAAGTACCCATTTAAAAATATATTAAAAACCAAAACGTTGTCAAAGGTAATTTGAAAATCCTTACCTTTTTCGTGTTTCATCCATTGATTTCCCATCACAATTAAAATGCACCAAATACGTATAAGGTACGTTATTATATACTACCAACTGAGGTCTTACACATGAATATAATAGTAATGACCTAAACAGAAATAAATTGAATTTTGAAAATGAAATGAAACTTTAAACATCCCGATACGCAGGACAACTATATGTATACGTCAAAACAATTTTGCACTTGCTCTTTTCCACGCTCAGTATACAAACTACTATCTAACCTGTGCCCCACCGCTCAACATCTGTGTTCAAAACGTCTTCAGCTTCAAGAAAGCGCTTTAGTTCTCCTCAATATACTCTGGAGCGGCAAAACGCTGAAAATGTCGAATTACAATTTTTCTGCGCGATTATACTTTGTGAAACTTAAATGATGTATGAAGAGATACAAGAATGGGTTCGTGTTTACGTTCTGAATTTTGTATCTATTTGTTATACGTCAACTTGTTTTGATATTAGATAATATTTACGTTTTGTGAGCTTAATTTTAAGATGCTTAATAGCGACTATTGTCTAGGCAGTGAGTGAGCTATTCCAATCAAAAACGAGTTTATAAAAAACTGAGACTACAAGGAGTACTGGGTGTACCACAGATAACAAAGCTCGGTAAAGGAACCGCACGTTGGGAGGACTGGCGGCTGTCACCCGTCCAATTACGCGGTGATGAGTGCCGGCCAATCCTTTACGTTTTACACCGCATCTGTACGTGTTGGAAGGTGGAATGGAAGCTTTGACACCGTAATGTAATTTTATATAAACAAGGGTAATGTAATTACATTTCTTAATTTCCTCCGTATTTCTTGTCTCCTGGTAGGTATTTCAAAAAGTTCGGTCAGCACTTATGTCGATGATGGTACTATCAGTATTTGACGTAGTATCCGATGAGACTATAACTAATTGACATTTGGGATTCGATGGCAACTTTTGAAAAATGGGATCCACTTTGTAGTATCGGTTGGAACATACCCGGAGTTTCTGAAACACCTTTATTTTATTAGCTTTACAGTATTGGTATGTTTGGGTTTAGCTCTATCAAGGATCTTTTATGGATCCACAAGGAACTGGAAGCGGAACACTTTGTTGAGGCTGTCAAGGCCGTTTTTTTCTCGGAAACAGCAGTAGGTACTTCACTGAAATTGAATAGGAATAATTCAGTGTTTTGTGTGGCCCGTGCCGTCGGCTATACTCCGGAGTTATCCGGAGTATGGCCATGTACGGGGCACCGGTCTGGGTGGACGCCCTCGGTCGCAATAACAAGGCCCTGCTGCGACGTCCGCAGCGGGTCATTGCGACGAGGGCGATCCGCGGATACCGGACGGTGTCCTGGACGGCGGCGTGCGTGCTGGCCGGTGATCCCCCCTGGGAGCTCGAAGCGGAAACCCTCGCCGAAGTTTACCACTTTGTGGCGGCGAGGAGGTCCCGTGGAGAGCCCCCAGCTTGGGAGGAGGTCAGGCGCCTGCGGTGGCAGGCGCGGGCCGCCCTGTTGCGGCGGTGGACGGAGGACCTGGCTCCACCGGTGCCTGGGCAGAGGACGGTGGAGGCCATCCGCCCGGTCCTCCGGGAGTGGGTGCGGCGGCCATTCGGGTCGCTGACCTTCCGATTGGTGCAGGTGCTTTCCGGACACGGATGTTTCGGAAAGTACCTGCACCAGATCGCGAGACGGGAGGCGATCCCAGCCTGCCACGAATGTGGGGCGCCGGAAGATACGGCGCCCCACACGCTGGAGGTGTGCGCTGCTTGGGAGTCTGAGCGGCGCACACTTTCAGCGGTCGTTGGCCGGGATCTCTCGTTGCCGAGCGTGGTGAACGCCATGCTCGACAGCGAGAGAGCGTGGCAGGCTACGGTCTCCTTTTGCGAGGTGGTGATGTCGCAAAAGGAGGCTGCGGAGCGGGTCAGAGAGGACGATGCCAACTCTGACCCCTCCGGCGCAGACGGAGAGGGGGACGGAGGAGGCGCTTCGGGCGCCTTCTTCGTCCTCCGTAGTGGGGCCGGCGGCGGAGGGTCGGGGGACTCTCCGCTGCGCTCACACGGCCCCACACGTCTGGTGGGTAACTGAGGTGAAAGGTTACCCACCCACTGGCGCAGAGGCCCGGAAGGGCCTACCGCTGGGGCGAGATAGTGAATGCCAACGCGACCCTATCTCGTCCCGTCCCGGCGGCGGACGACGGATCACGGGGGGGTTTTAGTGGGTTCGAGTCCCACATACCCCCTGCCATCACCCCCGTGGTGGCAGGGAAGTGCGAGGGCATTTCCCCCCCTCAAAAAAAAAAAAAAAAAAAAGTGTTTTGTGTGGCTTTATAATCCTATTAAAAAACCGAAAGCTTTGAATTTCTATTCCATTCGTATTCTATAAATTCTTAATATAAAAAAGGTGTATTATGTTTTAAAGTGAGTTAGACAGTAGATAACCATTTAAATATGTTTTTAATATTATCTGGGGTGTATTGATTTTCCTTTTTTATACTGCTGAACATAGGCCTCCCCCAGAGAGCGCCACTTTGAGCGGCTACTCGCCTCCTGCATCCATCGGCTCCCCACGGTTTTCACCAGGTCGTCGGTCCACCTACTTATAAAGACTTATTATAATGTATTGATTAGACTCCACTTAACATTTACCTAATTTGATCATGATCTAATCACATTTTTTTTTACTTTATTATTACGTTCCGGTGTAATAGGCGGCCTTTGTGCCGACAAGTGAGCTCTCAGTGGCGAGTGTTTGCGAAACTCGTCCCGAGTGTCGTCATATAACAGGTTCGTCGCCAAAGAAAACCTTTTCAGACAAACGTTCGCTGCGAACGTTGATAGCCCTACGCTACGTGCCATATGGCTTGGGGCGGTTCGCACTTCCTACGTTTCTGTGCAGGTTACAAATCTACCTAAACAAGATAAGTTTTGAATTTATCGTTTTTGGGTACTAACTTATTATAGAAGAATATAAAACTCTACTGGATGCCAGCGTCATCAACATCCACTACTGAACAATTGGCCTCCCTCTTAAAACGCCACTTTGACTGGCTACTTGCCTCTTGTATTCACGACTGCCCTTGGTCTGAGAGTGGTACGGGCTGGCTTACGCTGGATATTTCAGTTTGTGGTCGCCTCGAGAACCTTCGAAAATCCCTGTCGGTTTTGCGAGTTACATGACCTGCCCAATCCGTTTGTTGCCAAATACCAATGCGTAACAAACGGATTTGTGAATAAAATCTGTGCGCCCGACACAACTGCGTGAAGCCTAGGGTTTAATAAGTTACTAAAGTTTTGGTTTTTCTTATTGGTTGCATTAATAATAACTAGTAGTTTTGCGAACTAGCGATGGCAATTCATGCGATTTTGCGTAAATTTCATAAACATGCTAATCCACGAGTCTTAGCATGCTAATTGCTATTGCAATAAAATAAAATATAAAATTAAATAAAATGGAAAAGAAAAATGAAATGAAAACTGAAATGAAAATTGAATTAAAAAATGAAATGGAAAATGAATCGAAACATGAAATAAAAATGAAATGAAACTTTAAATTAAAAAATTAAATTCAAAATGAACTAAATGAAGTGAAATGAAATTTCATATTTCACAGAATTTCGCATCCTCATTTCATTTGCAAAATGCTAATTGAGTTTTCACAAGCTATAAATTAATGCGAATGCTAATATTAATCCATCACTACCGCGAACTGTAGACCTCGCGAACACATTCGGTTATGCAACCACTACGCGCCATAATGTATGATTTTAAAACTGTTTTTTAGGTATTTTTGGAGTTGCTACCTTGACAGCTTTACCGAAAAATATGTCCCAAACTCAGATGATTCCGGAAAATCTTGTCACCGCGATTTAGAAATTGGTGCTCGAAGCAATATGCCTTCTATGTAAAAGTCGTCGAACTAATTGTGTAATTCAAAATCCGAGGTACCGACCCGTCCTGAACTCAGGACTTAGCACCATATATTTCGACAATCTCTGACCGATTTTTGTCATATTCGAAATACTTATTTAGAATACTTACTATTTCTACCAAATTATCAAAATCAGCCGGTAAATGGTACCGTAGCAAACTTCGCCCCTTTTTGGGGCAAATACACCTCAAATCAAAAATCGCCCACGACTTAAAAATTCCCTGGACCTGTAGAACCTGTATACCAAGATTCATCAAGATTCATTAAAAAATGCGACCTGTACGCGAGTACGTACATCTGGATAGACGAAAGCAAATTTTGCCAAGTTGAAACAGAGACTTTCGCTCACTTCGTTCGCTCGGTCAATAAAATGCTTTTCGTTGATAATCAAAAACCTTAACTAAACAATGTGTAATTGTGCATGTTTTATCAAGATTTTGAATGTCTTCCTTGGATGAGTGCTACGGGCAGTATAAGAGTGCGTTATTTTAGGGACATGCAGAAATTTTATACAGCGCATGGGCCATTAAGCCGTCTAGGAAATCAGGTATTTTTCGACTACGCTGTATAATAAGTAGGTATACAGGGTTACAGGAAAAATTGTGCTAGATCCGTTAAGGGCGTGGAGTACCCATCATTTCTGACTTATTTCACTATGAGACACCCTAGCCTAAACTTAACCGTTTTCCAGATATTCGACTTTTAATATTTTTATTGAAAATTGCCGATTTTTATGCAACAAAATTTAATTTTGTTTATTTTGTGTGTCTTTTTACTGTTATTATTGCATTTTTATATGTGTAATAATATGCTTTAGGACGTCAATCATTAAAATAGTACATAAGTTAATTGAATAGACCGTAGTAGACAAGTGAAAGTTAAGAAATAAACAAAAAAATTATAAACTGTATTGTTCTCTAAAGGATATCTAAAAAAAATATTATGGCAGTTGTTCGGCAGATGTGTTATAAAATATCTACGTTTCATCAGCTTTCTAACGAGGTATAATAATCTAGGGTTTGTATTACATTTCGGGTAAAAAAATAGTTGGAACGCTCCAGATAGCAGTTCTAACGGTCTCGGTATCTTGGTTGTCAGACTGCTTTTGTGCTTCGTACATAGTAGATGTGATATCGTTTTGCTCTATTTCTCGACTTGGCTGTGATTCTGGACTATTTCTTCTGATTTGTGATTACTATGCTTGTTAACCGGACTCTGATTTGTACCTGTGATACGGAAGTGTTGAAGATGACGTCCTACACACCTGAGGAATATGCTGATATGCTTATTTGTTACGGATACTGCGATTGTGTGTCTGCGCAAGCTCGCAACGAATACATAACTCGCTACCCCGGTCGTCGAGTGCCGGATGTGGCCGTTCTTGACAGAGCTTATCGAAGACTTCGAGAAACTGGCTCTGTTTTGAGACCCTGCGAGAAGATTGGACTTTTGCAGATTTATGCTAAATGCTGACGTAGAAGACCCAGATTTTCTAAGAAATATCTTGTGAACGAATGAGTCCAAATTTGATAAAGATGACATAACTAACTATCACAAGGCCCACCCATTACTGGGCCCCAAAATAACTAAGGAATCCCAATATCCAATCATTTGATTGGACCTTACTTTCTCCCGGATAATGTAAATGGGGAAAGCTACGAAAATTTCCTGAGAGCAGACTTGAGTGATATGCTGGATGATCTGCCACTCAACCTGATCAGGGACATGTGGTTCCAACACGATGGCTGCCCTGTCCATTTCAAGAGAAGTGTCAGAGACTGGCTGGACACAAATTACCAAACCAAATGGATTAGACGAGGTGGGCCGTTGCCATGGCCAGCAAGGAGTCCGGACCTAACCCCCATGGATTTTCATGTATGGGGGCTCATGAAAAGTCTTGTGTACAGCGAGCTAAATCCACTTTCGTCTGTGGCAGACTTAAGAGAAAGGATTGTGGATGCAGCAAATAAAATGAGGACCACGTTGACCACTGGAGTAGTGAAGACTGGTCTCCGTAGAAGGATGCGACAATGTATCAGAAATAGAGACGGCCATGTTGAACATGAACTGTAGAATAAGAAAAATTTGTGTGAAAACCTTTAATAACTGACATTGCATGCTTACCTATTGTTTTATTTTACTTTTTAGGGCTAAGTATAAATTTTCTTCTCCACTGTCGCCTATGAAACTAATTTTTTTTCAATGCATTTGAATAAAATCCTAGATTATTATACCTCGTTAGATAGCTGATGAAACGTAGATATTTTAAAACACATTTGCCGAACTACTGCCATAATATTTTTTTAGATATCCTTTAGAGAACAATACAGTTTATAATTTTTTTGTTTATTTCTTAACTTTCACTTGTCTACTACGGCCTATTCAATTAACTTATGTACTATTTTAATGATTGACGTCCTAAAGCATATTATTACACATATTAAAATGCAATAATAATAGTAATAAGACACACAAAATAAACAAAATTAAATTTTGTAGCCTAAAAAACGGCAATTTTCAATAAAAAAATTAAAAGTCGAATATCTGGAAAAGAGTTAAGTTTAGGCTAGAGTGTTTCATAGTGAAATAAGTCTAAAATGATGGGTACTCCACGCCCTTAATGGATCTAGCACGATTTTCCCTGTAACCCTGTATATTTATTTTTCTTGTTAATTTACCCCCATTTTCCTACTGTTTCGAACAAAACGTGGTGAATTATTATGAAATTCATGCCAACTTCAAGAACCAAGCATCCAGCTTATCATTATAAAGGTTATGAAGAGATTATGCTTGTTATAAGTTATATTAATCGGATTTTAATTTGTTTTACTTTGAACTCTGCTAATTATTATGTTCTCTGTTTTTCAATGGATTGAATACAACTGATTTTCTTTTAGGGTATTAGCGTTAATGAACACAATGGTTTTACTCGAATTTCGTCGTTTTCCTTTGGTAACTCATATTTCTTCTGAATAAAAAACATCATTATCGATCTCGTCGCTTTTCTTATTCTTTCTTTGTTTTCAGTTTCACAAAGATATATATTTTTATATAATTTATAGGACATAATATAACACGGTAGATAAAGAGAAAGAGGAGAAAGAGCGTTAAAAGAGTATTATCAAAGGATAATACTCATTTGACACTTCTTATAAAGTAACTTTCTGGTTTTCATGACCAAATTCACATCAGAATTGGTTTGCTCCTAACCAGAAAACATGACAATAAGAAAGAATCTCAGCATTTATCAGCAACATCCTTCGATACAATCGAAAACTTCCAAAACCGTTTCGAGAAAAATCGCGGAACTGTTCCGGAGAACATTGATAGATAAACGGGACAACGTAACGTTGCTATTTATAAAAATAGTTTAGCTAGGAGCTATTGTTACAGATATTGAAGATAGTTTGTAGAAATTGGAAAACACGGTAGTGGTGGAGAAAAATCCGACTACGAGCTCTAGTTTTCTAGACTAGAAGGGAATAAATGCATTCAAAATGTGGTGTTGGATCGAAATTCCAGTATGAACGGCTTTTTGTACTGATGTGTTTATCATCGCAGAGCTCGGAATTGAAGACCATTTAACCATGAATTTTCAGCGCCAGAAATTCAACTATTTCGGTCAACTATTCAGATGTCATGGAGTAAACCTGGTAAAGGTCATATGAGTAAATGTGGAAAAGTCCTCATCATGCTTACGCACACACGCCCACACTCTATCGTACTCGGCGACAAATTTGTATACTTACTCTACGCTGCCGAGAGTAAAGGCTAGGCTATTTCTCCCGAGAAAAATGTATAAAATCTTCATACCAACCTTGCCTAAAAATTCCGTATTAACAGAGCTTGTATACGCTAGAGCATGATATTAACCTGCTTCGTGGTCAAAAGTGAAGTTCATCCACGACTCTTAGCCCTAATTTCAGAAAGCTCGATTTACTATTAGAAACTGTCACAAAAAGGCCCCAGATAGTTGCAGAGACGTGAGCGATTTCAACAAGTAGGTAGACAATAGCTTGTAACTGCTATCTGTGGAACGTATAATTTACTTAAGCATAATTGATGTATTCGAGTAAAATACGCCTATCATTAGACCGAGTTAAGTAATCTATGAGTTTTCGCAATGTTGCCAGCTAGTTGACGAATTTTTGTTGCTCCCTCGAGTATACGATTGGTCTTCAGCTCCACTCAAGGATACGCCTTACCATTATTAATTAAGTTATCCAGTAGATATGACACTCCAGCGTGTCAAGTACCTTTTATGTTTTTGATAAAATAGCCTGCATTCCAAATAGCTCTAATCTGGAACCCTACTAGATAAACTAACGATCTGGTGAAATCCGCGGGGAGCCGATGGACGCAGGAGGCGAGCAGCCGCTCATGGTGGCGCTCTCTGGGAGAGGCCTATATTCAGCAGTGGGCGGCTGTTGTTAATGATGATGATGATGATGATGATGATGATGATGATGTTGATGATGGTGGTGGTGGTGGTGGTGGTGATGATAATAATCTGCAAGTTTTTAAAGGAAAGAACAAGTTTCTTCTAAGCAAGCATGCTACATCGTTGATCACAGCATTATCACTTAACATCAGGTAAAATGTAGCAAAACGTATCCGTATAGCTTTCAATTTTATATTTGTCAAAAAAATTCCATGTTGAAAATCTAATTCCAAGTTTCACATACTTTATTTACCACCAAATCCCGCCCACGCATAAAGTCACACATTTTTACATAAAAAATACAAGGTCAAAAACCGGTTGCGGGCGGATCGGGCTAGTTTCATCTACTAGTCTTATATTGCAACCCATAAATTTCTCATGCGGGCCGCACGAATGTTGAGTAGGTAGGTATTTACTTGACGAACCCCACCTAAATCATGGGGCCCACCAATTTCTTGACCGAAAAATTTATAACGGTACCCAGGCGCTGATATATGGGGAGACATTCCTGAAGTGAAAATATCATGCGTAACGGAGAGCTATCGGTCATTTTGACTACAATGTTTTCAATGAAAGAGCTTAAAAACCATCATGAACAGCTTGAAGCCGTCCACTGCAGAGCATTGACTCCCCCATAGAGCGCAACTTTGAGCGGCTGCTTACCTTCTGCATCCATCGGCTCCCCATAGTTTTGACCAGGTTGTCAGTCCATCTAGTGGGTGGCTGGTGGGTGATCGCCACTTGCGAACCCTTCTTCCCTGTCGGTTGTCAGTTCTATGGACGATGTAGCCCACACATGCCCATTTCCACTCCACCCGTTAATTCTAACAGCTATGTTGGTGACTTTAGTTCTCATGTGGATCTCCTCCACTTTAAGCGGCTGCTTGGTTCTTGCATCTAACGGCTCTCTACGGTTTTCACATAGAGGTAGTGGAATATGATGACTGCATCTAGAATATCGTAAAGTACTGAGTTGACGTGTAAACTATTTTCTTCTGCTTCTTTATACCGGTCTTTGATAACACTATAAATATCTCTCAAATCGACCGCCGGCTCTCCGCACAAGCGAATAGATTTGAGAATCATTCGCCGTCAGTTTTCACTATATTTGTGTTGGGCTCAGACGCGTTTTATCGCGCGTGCTAGATTTATATTTTGTTTGCTTTACATGAATAAAAAGGAGCCAGTTATTGAGAATGAAAAATGAGTCTAGAAATCTGTGGAGTATAAAATTAAAAGGTAAAGTCAATAACTCTTAATAATAACCATAAGCCTGCTTTTAACTACATAGCATTAGCGATGCAGTGTGATTTCCCCTGAGATTTCAAACTTTAATAAAAATAAGAAATTTTTATCAAATAATCTAAAAGCACAAAAAAAGCGTTTCAGGAACATAACGATGTCTACTGATAATGGTCAAATGCATGCCTATCAAAGGTAAAAATAAAACTCTTAGCGCGATCAAATGAAAACGTCAAGTAAATAGCTTTTTCTAGGCCTTCAATTGAATCATCCTAAGAGGGGACAGCAAGTTTCTAGCCCAAATATTATATTGGTTTGTAAGTGTTTCCACTCAAAACTTTCAAAATAATATCATGATTGAGAAAAATAGCTACAAATCCTTCCAACATAGAAATAAATATTTTTTCCGGGAATTCGAGAAAAATATTTAATCAGAAAACGTGTAATAACTCAGAGTTGAAATATATGACCACTGAACAAAGTTTATCTCGTAATATACATATTAGTTCGGCGTAAGATATGAAACATGGCGGGCGAATTTGTACCTGATCCATTTTATTTCTTAGCGTGTTTCCATGATGATGATGATGATGATGATGATGATGATGATGATATTGACAACCATGGGGAGCCGATGGATGCAGGAAGGCAGCTGGTCAAAGTAGTGATCCATGGGGAAGGAAGGCCTATCTTCAGGCCTCCCCCAGGGGCAGGTAACAGATAGACACTTTCATGAGAGTGCCACCTTGAGCAGCTGCTCACCTCCTGCGTCCATCGGCTCCCCGCGGCCCTCACCAGATCGTCGGTCCACGCTGTGCAGAGCTGGCCTACGCTACGTCTTCCGGTTTGTGGTCTCCACTCGAGAACCTTTCTGCCCCAATCGGTTATCAGTTCTACAAGCGATGTGGCCTGCCCATTGCAATTTTAATTTGCTCATTCTAAAAGCGGTCACTTTAGTTGTCCTGCGGATCTCCTCATTTTAGATCTTACCTCTCTCGATAGCATGTTGCGCGACATTGAGCTTGCTAATGAGGCTAACAGTAAGACACCGCGTTTCAGTTCCATATTCACTAGGTTATTCCTCATAAGAAAAGTAATCCGCTAGCGCCTCTCTTACGTACAACCACAATCGCAGCCGGGTCTGAGTGCCGTAGATATTTGCATACAAATTGGCCCCTACACTTCACTAGACCCGATCCCGCTTCGACTCACAGATTATAAATCGGTGATATTATACGACATCCTGGTAACTGCTGTCTTGTATGGATATAAAAAGCAGGCGAATTTTAGAACAGGATTGGATTAGGAACTCGATCAAGTAGAGATTGGGTAATGTTATAAACTATAACAAAACAATGGTATTCTCAACTCATGATACACAGTATCCGTAGAGAATAAAAAACACAATTTAAAAATGGAACATCATCATCATCATAATCAGAAACATCCTTAAGATGTCCTCTGCTGAGCGCCAATTTAAGCAGCTGCTTGCTTCCTGCATACATCGGCTCCATGGTTTCAACTAGATCATTGGCCTCCACTACTTACGTGAACCGACGATCTGGCTCCCTCTACTTTGATCCATAGCTCGGATCCACATGTGGAGCCAAGGATACCTTTATGTCCTCTAAAATTCAGATGTAGATCCACGGATACTTCTTTTTTCTCTTTGACTCACCTGATTTATGGTGTGGTTCCAATTGGAGGGATCCTTGTCATTTATAAGTAGCAGTTAAGTTTAGGATAGGCAAAGTAGTTACTACCTGCAGGCCAATATAGTACATATACTTTGACAGATGCAATTTTGAATACTTGAAAGAATTTTGAGTTAAATAAACATTTGAAAAATACAACCATATTCGGTCTAAACGTTGAGAACCATCTCTTTTATGTTGAAAAAAAATAAACAAAAAGCAAGAGGGGGATTACGACAAAAATTAATCATTTGAATGTTTTTTTAGTTAAATCCGTAGTCAAGACTCTTGTCCTTCCTCGGTTTTCCCTGATCCGGCCCTGCCCTCATCTTCCTGACAACTTCCTGTATTTGCATAATATTACAATGATGTATCGCAGCCAAATGAACCCGCTGAGCCAAATGCTGCCAATCCACTGAGTGTTCGAGCCGATTGCTGACACTACTTCTGAAATATTCTTGTTGCCATTTATAGATTTATTTTGATTTAAGGAAATTCATTCAGAACTAGACGAAATACAAACGATGCCTTCACGTTTAGTCTCACCGTTAGATTTGGCTTAACTAACTGTTTCTTACGGCTATAGCTGGATTCTTCGGCTTGAGGAGCCCTCCAAAGCAGGGTAGCGTAATGTTGTAATAGTAGATTGTGATATAATGGATAAAAGGGGGGATCCATTTAGGCACGAGATAACACGAGTCCGAGTGCTTAAATAGGTCTTTCGAGTGCCCAAATTGATTTCAAAGCTTGCAAAGTTTTTGAGAAAAGCTTTGAAATCAATTTGAGCCTCAGCTTTCGTAGGAATACAAATAACCGGCCAAGTGTGAGTGGGACTTGTGCACGAAGGGATCTATAAAAAAGAGCATAAAGTCACGATTGTTGTATGGGAGACCCCTTAAATATTTATTTTATTCGGGTTTTTAGTATTTGTTGTTATAGCGGCAACAGTGGAAACATCATCCGTGAAAAGTTCAACTGTCTTACTATCACGGTTCATGAGATACAACCTGGTGACAGACGGACAGACAGACAGACTGACAGACGAATATACAGACTGATAGACGGACAGCGGAGCCTTATAATAGAGTTCGCTTAACCCTATGGGTAAGGAACCCAAAAATTCATTTTCATTAAACGGGAACTTTCCCTAAAGACGGGTGCGGTGTACAAATATCTATTATACTAACTAAAAAAGTCTAGGTTTGTGCATTCAACACAACTTACCAAAATCAAACTAAGCATAAAAAAATAGAGGGTCACACCGTGTCCCAGCGAGTTGTTGTGGATAAATTGACTTATATCCGTGTTAGAGTCGTGGTGAGATGCTCACCGATGTAGAACTCGTGTCTACGTGGAGGTGACGGTTTTATCAAACTGATTTTATATCATCAGCCCACACTTTCACACTAGTGGGATCCTATTCCGAGTTTTGCACATGTTTGCTCTCGAAAAGTGTCGATACTGAGCTGCTCCCCGGATGCTGCGTCATGCTTGTTTTCTGACGTTTTTGTATGAATCCACGAAAAGCGAATGAATATGAATGAAAATCATCGAATAGAAGGATGTATAGATGAAGGTGAAAGGAGGCCTTCTTTCACCTTCATCTATACTTCCTTTTCCCTTATCTTTTTCCCCTGTCTTTCCCGTAGTACACATATCAAAAATAATCAGCGACAAGTTTTAAGTACAGATAAATCAAGACTTCAGCATCAACAGCCTGAAGACATCTACTGCTGACATAGGCCTCCTCTGAAGAGCACCACTTTAAGCGGTTGCTCGTTTTCTGCATCCACCGGCTCCATGCGGCTTTCACCAGATTTCACCGATCCTACGCTGCGTCTTTGGGTTCGTGGTCGCCTCTCGAAAACCTTTGTTCCCCATCGGTTTTCAGTTCTACAAATGATGTGGTCTGCCTATTGCCATTTCAACTTGCTAATTTTAAGAGCTATATCCGATTGGTCAATGCAATATTTACCTGCCTCATTGACATCATACGCCTACTTCTTATATTTCCTCGTGGTATTTGAAAGAGTTTTGAATATACCTTCTCCAAACCCTAAGATTCGTATAGCTCTCGTCGCCGATTACTGCGCCATTTTTGAGTAATTCCCGGCTCTCTGTATGCAAATTTAGATGGCGGCCGGTGCGGCCCGACCGGAATTGAGAGGGTTAAAAGTTGTGGAGGCTCTGAGAGTTCTGATGACGGGTTCTGTAGGGTATACGGTTGGATAGTGTTTTATTTATACTGTTTTGTTTGGTGGTATGGTGTAATTTTACATAGGATCACTGTAGTTTTGTTTTTTTTTTCTCCTGTATAATCAAGAATGATAGCTGGTTTCCGCACCAACAAGTATAATGAATGTTTTATTGACTTATAGACATTAGTTTCGGTTTTGCAGGGTTTTTTGGTTATTTACACATGGTGAAATTACGTGAATTTTACTGATTGTCTTTAATTTTGTCGCATTTTGTGTGTGTAACGAGTTTCTGATTGTGTAGTTTATTATTACCTATCTACTATGATTTAATATATTTGACAACCGATGGGGAAGAAAGGTTCTCGAGTGGCGACCACGAACTGGAAGACGCAGCGTAGGCCGGCCCCCCACTAGGTGGACCGACGACCTGGTGAAAGCCGCGGGGAGCCGATGGATGCAGGAGGTGAGCAGCCGCTCTAAGTGGCGCTCCCGGGGCGAGGCCTATGTTCAGCAGTGGACGTCTTCAGGCTGTTAATGTTGATGATGATGATGATGATCTAAAATTAGAAAAGACACACAATAGAGAAGTCTGAAGATAAAATTCTAAGCACAGACTAATAAAGTCTTAATAGGTGGAGACAGAATCCACCCGTACCAGTAGGTATCGTCTCGAATTGCTGCGCTATGTTATATTGCATTTGTGCGCATTAATTTTCCGCTGCAGCGGGCCACTTTGAAGTGGAGACGTGACGTCATCTCATGTAATTAAACATGTCATAGTGTAGAGTTAAGGTTGAAGTGGGGAGAGATGAATTTGAAAAGCAGGTTTTAGCTGGAATATAATTATTAATGTAGAGGATATGAGAGTATTTTGTCATAGAGATAAAATGTTATTCTAATTAAAATTCTGTATCATCAGAACTTCATATTTAGATTATTTTAGTAACGCTAGTTACGTTTCAGAACGCTATAATTATAGCGTAAAGTACTCTAATTACTTACCATTCAATCCGTCACGCGATTTGTTGACTCAATCGCATTGGGAGCCACAAAACGCCTCCACACGATGCAATTCGCAGGTTGGTGAAGCACAATACGTCTCTGCACGATACGATTTGACTGAATGAAGGAGCAATGTTGAACATTAAACAATTTTGCTGTGGTATGATGTAGATCTAGGCCAACACTAACATTCGAACGCGTTTACTCTTTTTTTTTTTTTTTTTATTAATGGATAGGCTTGCACTTGACCACTATCTCACCTGATGGTAAGTGAAGATGCGGTCTAGGATGTAACGCGCTTGCCTAGAAGATACCTATTCACTCTCGATTTGAAGACTCCAAGATTGTAATCTTGGAGAACTAAGAACTTAGTTCTATTGAACTCGTTTTGTGAACGGTGAAATTGGCCCTTAATCAACTCTTGTGGTACTACGGAAAGGAATATGGATGTAATATAGTATATAGGTTCTTTATATGAAGGTGTGGTTCTTGGTGTGATGGTGGTAGCTCCTATGGTAGATGGAGGGCCAGGATTAGCAATGAAAGATGTTGTTGCTTGCACGAGTGTATTTGTACGGCTTCTACATGATGACTACTCTAACTTATTACTAACTTAATGCTACATCGGCTAAACTATGTAGATCAGGCGTGTTTATAAACTACTGGGGGATACCGTTTACAAACCGGTACTGCTTTCAAGAACCTTCTAAAACCTATTTCAATCTATTTATGTAGTATAGGTCTCAAATTCACATCGCTCTCAAAGCACCGTTTCACACAGCAACTTGAATTTCCAGCAGCCATATTCACGGTACCCCAATGAGTCCATCCAGCTGCCATTGTGTGCGTAACGAGCGGTATTGTGCCACTGGATCTCATTAGAGCTGTATCATTAAGCGAGAGCGAGCGTGTCGCGCTGTTTTTAAATGCCTCAGAAGTAGAACGGAAAGACCGGCTGGATGGATGAAAAGAGACTAAGGTATTTTCAATTTTATTTCAATGCTAATGGTCTACTGGTTACCTATTTCTTGAATTCTTGTTCTGTCATAACGAAAGAATCATAACTGTAATCCACTGCTGAACATAGGCTTGCTGAAAAGGCGCTCTTTGGACAGCCCAAAGAGCGCCATTTTGAGCGGCTGCTTGCCTCCTGCATCCAACTTAGTTCGGGGCCGGCCTCCGCTGCGCTACCCAAAATACTCCGACAATAAATCTTATACGTTCGTTTCTCTGTCAAAACAAAGTGCTTGTAAGTAAATAGATATTTTATCCTAGAAAATCAAAAGTGCCATGGCAAACCTGATTACTCCAGGATGCTTCTGTTTAGAACAATAGGAGCTCTATCATAAACAAGACAAAAATATAACACAATTGTCGTTGAACACAACATTTTCTGTTCATTAATAAAACACGAGCGATGTGGCCTGCCCATTGCCATTTCAACTTGCTAATCCTAAGAGCTATATCGGTCACTTTAGTTCTCCTGCGGATCTCCTCATTTCGGATCTTATCTCGCAGGGAAACACCGAGCATTGCTCTCTCCATAGCCCGTTGTGCGACTCTGAGCTTAGTAATGAGGCCAACAGTTAGAGACCACGTCTCAGTTCCATAAGTCATCACTGGCAACACACATTGATTGAAAACTTTTGTTTTCAGGCTTTGTGGTATTTTGGACGAAAAGATAGGTCGAAGCTTCCCGAAGGCTGCCCAGCCGAGTTGGATTCTTCGGGCGACCTCTTTGTCGAAGCTGGACCTACCCAATTGGACAGTCTGCCCTAGATAGACGTATTTGTCGACAACTTCGAGAGTGTCGTTCCCAACAATTAGCGGTATAGGTGGAACATGGGCATTTGACATGATTTTCGTCATTGCTCGTAGAACTGACAACCGATGGGGAACAAAGGTTCTCGAGTGGCGACCACGAACTGGAAGACGCAGCGTAGGCCGGCCCCCCACTAGGTGGACCGACGACCTGGTGAAAGCCGCGGGGAGCTGATGGATGCAGGAGGCGAGCAGCCGCTCTAAGTGGCGCTCCCGGGGGGAGGCCTATGTTCAGCAGTGGACGTCTTCAGGCTGTTAATGATGATGATGATGATGAATAAAACACGGTTGTACAAAACTCAACTAATGAAAGCTGTTAATTTAATTCCTTAACTTTGTTCCGCTGAAACCTTTTAATATTAGGTATGTAACTCGTTGAGTAAACTATTTTAATAATGTCATGTTGTAATTCTTTAAAAATAACAACAATACCTGCTCCACAATAGTGTAAAAATAATAAATGCACAGATACAGTTGATGGCAAAATAATGGCACACAATTTTGTGATACCCAGCGTAATCCAAATTACAACATAGCTTTCAAATCAAAATTTTACACTGTGACGTATTTATGCAAAACTATCAAGTATTTATAATCACAAAATAAATCATAATATAAAAAGAGTGGGACAGAAGGGTCAATCGTTGTACAACTAATGGTCGATGAAGTTGTGAGCAGCCAGTTACGCAGCAACATGGAATGCTTTAAACATTGTTAACATTTTCGGTATTTCATAGAAGGTGTAAGAAATTATAAGTACCTACTTTACTGAATAACAACTCTATGTTGACATAAAATGTCAAATTAGCAAACATTCAACAAATAAAAAAAAATATCAAAACAGCGTGCCATTACTAACATCATGCACTGTACATCTCAGTCCAACGTTAAATAAATATTGTTTTTCATCACAAAGAGAATGAAATGTAAAATTGAATTTATTTTTTTATCGAAGCGCTCGTTAAAAATAGGAAGGGAGTGCGCGACGGCTTATTGTAATTGTTTTCTTTCTTGGTTAATATCCAACAATGATTGCCAATGTTTGCCAAATTTCCCCTCTATGACAAAGCCACAGTATACCAGTGTTGAAAAGAAAGAGATTGACAAAGCTTCCCTTTTGAGGTCAGTTTAGTTAAAATTCAATTATTCGGTTAGGAAATTGGTGATTTTTAATAACATTGTAATATAACGTAGAGCTATATTTATTAATATAGAAACTTCTCGCGTTTTCATCCACAGCCAGACTCTATAGAAACTATTATTTATACGGGATAAATATTACCCTACATTGAGTATTCGTAGCAGTCTATGTTCATACTAGATACCACTGTTCCAGCGTCAATTACACACAAACAAACAGAAAACAATTTCATGCACTAAGAAACGATGGTTTTTTTGTTCTTTTGTCATCTGCGGCATTACTTTTAGCAGAAGGTGACAAACAACAAAATTAGGTACCTACCATAGACAAACTGAGAGCATTATCTAACGCCATTCGTTTACACAAAACTAAACAACCACAAAATCTGATTCATAAAAAATGTAACGCCCTTGAATATTTTACTTTGTACCTAAAACATCCCTTCTGAGCTATGCGACGTCGACATTTAAGTCAGAGTGCCTTTGAGATGCATACACAAGGCATTAATTTAGATCGCAAGAGGCATTTAGTCGCCTCTTGAGAGGCATAATTTGAACGCCATGTAAGAAACATTCCTTGAATGACTCAGATACTCCTGTAGAGACGTTAGGCTAAATATACTCAGGTACGTTAGGATAGAATTTCATGTGAATATTGTTTTGGTAAGACGATGAATTCAACTGAAATTTGAAACTAAGTATTATGAAGTACCCTTCTACGAATGTTAATTCTATTCAACCATTTATTTACTTGTAACTGGATTCAATAATTTCTAAACACTTTGTAAATCTATTCCAATACTCATCATAAAACGGAAGACGTGACTGATGAACATAGGCATCGCCCAATCCCTTTGGGCGCTTATCATAAGGATGATGGTTTATCATAATCACACGCTTGGCAGGCATCTTGGTGACGGCAGAAGATTTAATTGTATCCAGGGTGTAAAGTAATGCTGCTGCAATTCCCTGGATATTCCCTTGCCAGCTCTTATAGCACTAACGGGAAGAGATGGATTGGTATATTTATTTATTTAATTCTTTAAAAGGCTAAAGCATTTTCTACCAGTCATTCCACACAACGTTTAAGAAAGAGGGATGTAGGCGTGCATCAAAATTTGTAATGAACAAAAAAAACAATATTACATATTTCTAAAAATGTTTCAAATATTAATATATATAGTTCAAAAAGATAGTTCGGGGCACTCCCGACCTCCTTAGACGTAGCTTTTCTTATTTTAGGTGGAAGTTGATTCCATAGACGTACTGTCACAACCCCAAATGAGTTGTCACGAAAAGAAGTGGTATGCTTAGGCATAGCAAGAAGTCGAGAGTGAGTAGACCTCAGGTTAAGATTGTGGGCATCCTTAAAGATGCTTTTTAGATAAACAGGGGATTTAGGATCATTTATTATGGAATAAAGTAAGCCAACAATTCTAGCATTCCTTCGATCCCGGATTCGAAGCTATAGTATTTCACAAACCACTAATTCATGGTCAAGCCAAATATTCCAAATATCTTATTAGTTTTTTTTAATTTTTCGTGACTTGTACTCATATTTTAAAGTTGAAACGTCAAGGTTAGTCAAAAATTGTTTTTTGATAAATTTCTGTACCGCGAAGAGACCCGATTTAACTTTAAAATATGAGCTTATTAATTGTTCGTTTTTTGTTCGATATTTTGACATCGTAAATAATGATTTGGAGACAGGAATTTGGTATACGGCCAAGTTATATTATGATCTTTATGTCACCTATTTACTGAAATATTAGATCCTTGAGCAGTATTCGCAATAGTGACCCATTCCTATCCCAAAACAGCTCCTAATCCAGGTAATCTCCGTCGGCGAACGGCAACAAATATCAGTCAGACAACACGCCCCCGCGAATCTCTTAAGTCTGGGAATCCGACCGGAACCGCACATTTGTTAGAGGCTACGAGTGAACAGTACTTAGTACTTAGCCGATGTACGTAATATCCTGGTAGTTCACTTTGAAACCAAATATAGGCTTTCTTAGATTCAGTTTTTTCTGTTTGTTATAATTTTATGCAGGAGGCCGATGGATGCAGGAGGTGAGCAGCCGCTCAAAGCGGCGCTCTCTGGGGGAGGCCTATATTCAGCAGTGGACGTCTATGGGCTGGTTGATGATGATAGTTTTACTAGTTGGCAGGAGATTCCTGCAAAGTTCGTCTAGGTAGGTACCTACCACTGCTTTGCCAGTTATTCTACCGCCAAGCAGAAGTTTAGTGTGCAAGCACTACTGTGTTCCGGTTTAAAGGGCATTGTAGCTATTGAAATGACTGATGGGCAAATGATACTTCCTTGGTCTCATAGCCTAAAAATCTTTTTTAGACTGTGTGATGTTTCAGGTGCAGTGAGCATAGTGTCACGCAAAACTTTAATTTTAACTTCCGAGTGCCACTGAAATCTGTTATGGCCGGCCATGCCGCCTAACACCAGGCAAAAGACTAGCTCGTCATGTTATTTGTTTACATAAAAGAAATATTAGATCCTATAGTTCAGTGCTTTTCTGTTATCATAGAATCCAGAATCAGAAGTATTTTGCAGAATTCTGTTTCTCGACATACTTGTTAAAAGATCCAATCCCAACAACTGCGCCACACAAAACACGTATCAGACATCAAATGGTTCCACACTCAACGACACGATGGTCGTTAATAGAATCACGTCGTGTCATTCCCGACACGAGATCACGTCATACGTTGCGTGGCGACATGAGATTATGACGTCGTCACTAGTGTTCGTTCGAGCGCTACGCACTGATAAGTGCTGTGGGACACACGAACTGTTTGAGTAGCTAACATGTGCACGTATAAGCTCGCTAGTATAGCAATGCCAAAGGCAATCTTTCAGGCTATAAGAATAAGGATCTAGGTAGACCGACGATCTGGTGAAAGCCGCGGGGAGCCGATGTATGCAGATGAACAGCCGCTCAAAGTCGTGCTCTTTGGGGGAGGGCGATGTTCAGCAGTGAACATCTTCAGGCTTTCGATGACGATGATGAAAAGATAAATTTGAGATTTTAAACTGTCATGGTTCTAAAATATTGGTTATGAACGGGATATTAACCATGTTATTTATGTGTTACCTGTTAAATGTCCTGTTTGTGGCCTAACGCCACTGTAAATCCTTTTTGTTACGGCTTTTTTATTTTTAAATGTTTTATATTCGTTTTTGTACATATAATTTGGATACTTACTTGTCAAATGGATTACATTTTTACAACGGCTACGTGCAGTCGTTACATTGTCAGCTGGGCTACCACAAGCTAATACAAAGTCATCATGTTTCATGGCATTATTATTTCAATAATATTGTTCGAATTCGTACCATGAACTTATAAAGTATTCCTGCGTATGAACGAGACGTCTACATTTTTGTATGGCGTTAACACTGTCACACGTCAGTGTCAACATGATGTAAAGGTATGACATGACAGTTGTATTTGAGGGAAAGATTTAACGTGACGTCATCAAAACTGCTCTGGCTCTGCAACATTAAAGTATTCTTACTTTTATGTCATTTGTCAATGTATGATTGAAGTAATATTGAAGAATGCTATAAGACGTTGACGTTGGACGTTGGACGTTGTCGTGACGTTTTAGGACCAAGTGTTTTGAGGTTGGTTCTAACAAAGCGTTGCTTTCCAACTTGTCGAACCTTGTGTCTCAGTAGCAAACAGATGATGACTGGTAAATGATTCGATGTGTTAAAGTAAGCCCGTCGTTTGTCTGCCGTCCTCATGCGGGTAGTCACCACCCAAGGGGTGCGTGAGGTGTTACACCGGGTCGGATGAATGGCTGGATCACTCTGATTTACTTTGATTTACTTGCGAGTGGTGATTGTTTAAGACGCGTGGGAACGTAGTAATGAAGATGTATAGTTTAGTCTATTGTGCTCGGTGTTTGGAGTATGGAGACATATTAATCATTTCGAATGAGTTTTGTAGTTGTGTGTGGGTGTGGTATTGTGTGTTTTAATTTTTACTCTACTAACTTTATCATCATCTTAATCAGCCTCTTGCCTCAGCCTCAGCCACTTTAAGTGGTGCTCCCTTGGGGAGGCAGTTCAGCAGATGTCTTCAGACTGTTAATGATGATGATGAGAAAGTCTCCCAATATCTTCGCCATTTTAGTCAATTTAGTTAAATCATATCTTAAGGAAGTAAGGGTTCCAAGCTTATCGATACAACATTCTAATAATTAACTGGAACTGATGGATATAACTGATTGGCGTCGGGGGATACATATTAATTTAGTTCAAAACTTGTTCAGATTGTTCAGAAGTTGTGGAAGCGACGTGAATGGGCGGTGAGCCTTCTAGGAAACTGAATTGTTAACAAGAATTTGATGGAAACTTCGGGGTTTTGAACTATCAACTTACCAAGGTTGTCACTCAAGCTGGAGACAAGCCCTCCACATGGTGGACGACGACCTACTCAAAACTGGCAGCAGTTGGATATAGGCAATCTGCCGTTCAAAGTGGTGCTCTATGGAGGATGCTTATGTTCAGCAGTGGAAGCCTTCAGGCTGGTGATGGTGACGTTGAATAAGCAAGACCAAATTCGAAATAGAGGAAGAAGCGTTCTCGAGAGGCGACCACGAACCGGAAGACGTCATTCATTCACTTAAAAAAAAAAGGCTGGCCCCCCACTAGGCGGACCGATGATCTGGTAGTGGTGAGCCGATGGACCAAGAGGCGAGCAGCCGCTCGAAGTGGTGCTCCCTGGGGAGGCCTATGTCCAGCAGTAGACGTCTGCAGGTTAATTATGAAATTTAACTTATAAATTATTATACTCACCATAAATGAAAGTAACCCCAGAGTAAATGTATAAAGATGTCAAAAAGAGTGCTTGTCAATGCAAGTTTATCTGTTTAGAAATGAGTATTGATAAAAGTATTGTAGTAGTATCTACATAAGTGTAGATTCTATATATATGTAGATACTAACCTGCAGTATTGTCTCAACACAGTATATCTAGTTAACTACATAAATGATTCAGCAAAAGTTGCAATTATCTGCCCCCGGCGTGGGCTCTGAAAGACCTTAATTTTGTCGACAATTATCTCAAAGACGCGAAGGAAATCTTAGGTACAAACTGCCGATTTTTTTAAAGAGCCCAACTGTTAAGAGATAGCGTTTAATAACTTATTTACACATGTGTAATTTTGTTTATTCATAATATTTAAACTTATTCTTAATTTTCTTTATTTACAGATCCCCTTTGCAGAAATTAAATATAAAAATAGTTCTGCTTACACATCTTCAGTAAACGACCTTTGCATAGAAACTGCCATAGATTGACATGCAGCTGTTTTGATTGGCTGGCACAAAATCTATCTTTGATGCAATAAAGGTGGTTCTTCTACTTAACTATTTTTGTGGAGTAGGTAGTACTTTAAATGAAATCCTCATTTACGCTAACATAAAAAAGTTATTTAGAGACTTTATATACTGACAAAAAAAAACATAAAAACTCGATCACTAAGCTTAAAGCGATCTAGTCATACCTGCTGTCTAGTAATTTGGAGTAGCTGTGGACTAGTTAAATCGCTTTTTGTCTATTTCGATCAAGTTTGATATTCGAATGATAAAAAAAGACAAGAGTTGGAGTAACTAATACTACTATTTTAATATCTGTGCTAATACAAAGCTAGGTACACGTTTATTTATTAATAAGGACGTATTGGGTCTTTGAAGAAACTCCGACAATGGCGGTTGCGAATTTTGAATTTATTGTTTAGAACCTGTGTTTTCTGAATTTTAATGTGTAATAAGGGTGGATTATTATCCGTTAAGTGTTCGTGAACGTGCACGAGTGTTGGCAAATGATTTCAAGATTATAGAAACATGCATTTTTGTTTTTGCTTCAACGGCCGTTTTTAGAGCCTTCCCTAGAATATCCACCATTTTACTGTTGGCGTTTTGACTAACAAAATATGACTTTGACTTGACATAACCGTACAAATTTTACTCACTTGACATTGGCAGAATTATTGCAAAAAGCGATATAAAGCCATTAAAGAAGAAGAAGTAGGCCGTATTGTGAGATGTAGTCCTAAAGCTCTTAACCCCTTAAAATATAACTTATTCCCTTTCACACAAATTTTAAAAACCGAATACGTAATAGAGTTTAACATCTTTTGGAAAAAGCTCCCTCTTGCATTTTAAGCCACATCCTATTTTGTGCTCTAATTTAATTATCTAAACTCATGAGCACATCTCGCGCTCATAAGCACAGTCTCATATCCTTAATGGAGTAATTTGTTTAAAAATAACAAGGAAGCTCCCAGATTCCTCGTTTCGTCTCTTTTCTTGGCGTTGAATATTTTCGACTGTTTTTCCTTGAGCCTGGCAATAATTAAGAACGTAACCGCGTTACTGAAATTGTTAAGTACCTACTGTAATATTTCGTTGCCAAGTTATGTTGTATTAAACTCGCTTCTACCAAAATTTTAATTTTATTGGTATTTTAGGGTTCCACACCCAAAGGGTGAAGTGAACCCTGTTACTAAGGCTCTGCTGTCCATCTGTCTGTCCCTCTGTCACCAGGCTTTATCTCATGAACCGCGATAGACAGTTGAAATTTTCACAGATGATGTGTTTCTGTTGCCACAAAATACAAAAAAGCAATAATGTAAATATTTAAGGGGGCTCCCATTAACAAACGTAATTTGTATGCTCGTTTGTAAAGATCATCATCATCATCATCAAGCAACAGCCTGTAGACGTCCGCTGCTGAACATAGGCTTTCCCCATAGCCACTCAAAGTGGCGCTCTGGAGAGGCCTATGTTCAGCAGTGGACGTCTTCAGGCTGTTGATGATGATAATGATAACTTCTACTACGGAGGTGGCAGCCAACCAAGGCAGGAAAGTCCCCATAAGCCACTAAAGACCCCCACGAGCAGTCTTCCACCGAAATGGGTCGCGTTTATTATTGTACTGCCTCGCACTTAGTATCTTATAACCTTTAGTTGTCACCCTGTTTTAACTGTAAATCATTAAACGCAACAACATTCTACATTACAACATTGTATTGTCAACAATTTCGCAAAGCAAACATATTTAAACTGAAAACTACACTTCTAAACTCACTAACGCCGGTTTGAGTATAGCAACGTACAAACAGTAGAACAAGTTGAACAGTTTACAATGGCGACGATACTTTGATAACGCACGTCGGTTGGTTATGATGGGAGTTTGGAAACTGTGTGGGATTTAAAAGCTTGTAGTTTGAGCTACTGCTATTTTCACTACAGTGAAAGTAAGGCACATTTTTAACAAGACTTTTGTTCTTTCTATTATCATCAACAGCCTGAAAACGTTGACTGCTAAACACAGGCTTCTCCAGAACGTGCCACGTTGCGCGGCTGCTCGCCTCCTGCATGCATCGGCTTTCACCAGATCGTTGGTCCGCCTAGCTGAACACCGCGTCTCTATAAAATTACCTATTTTCCGTGTGGTTTAATCTAAGGCCCGTGTTACTATTACAGAATGCTCAGTTGCGAATTGAGTCGAGACTCCATTTAAAAACTCATTACTAAATTTATTAATTAAATCTTAACTTAAGCATCAACTCACGGTTGAGAATCATTCTGGAACACCAGTAAGCCTAGAATAGTAGAAGAAAAAAAACTCATTAAGCGTAGGTCATTAACACCTGCCGGATGACGTCTACTGCTGAACATAGGCCTCCCTCATAAGACCATAATCACACACCTAAATCAGGCATCTTGCTGATCGCAGTAGATTATAATGCAACCCTGAAGAAACCTATTGAAAAAAAAAGAAATAAACACTTTATTTGCACAAATTGTAGGTACAAAGTAACAATATCAATATGTTGGCCATCATTCTTTAGATCAGCTCCCTTGGCTGGTTTTTACGGCCCCCACGGGAACAGATGGGGTGGTCCTATTCGCAAACTGATAGCACACAGCATTGGCAGGTTGCAAGCGAATTATTATAAGTATTTTACATTGTGTTTATCTAACGTTTTGAAATTCGTTGAAATATTCGCGCCCCTGAATGCTCCCAAATAGACTATTTTGAATGTGAATATCTCAAAACGTATACCATTTACAGGATTGAAAAAAATTCACGTTAATACTGGTCATATCTTCTTTCCATCCGCCGAAACCGAAACACGTTTACGAAAAGTATTTTTGATAAAAAAATATCGTGAAGTGTCCTCTAAAAATCATTCAAACGTCCTAAAATGTGACATTATAATCAGACACTGAAATAATTGAAACCCATTGAAATAAATCATAGTGATAAGTTATGTTTCAATGCATCCGTCTATAAGCTTGTTTTTTTTAAAACAATAAGCATTTCTTTTACAATTAATTATTTGTACCGAAAAATGGAAAAGTCGAAGTGCAACGCAACGTAATCGCCATATTTTTCCTATGCATAAAGCGACCCTATAACGTACAAAATAAGTTTCAAGTTCGTCTGCTGTAGTAAACGTGCTCGCATTGGGTCCTGTCAGCACCTTAACTATTTATTTCAGAATTATAAGTCACCTAGGCAAAGTTTTTTCTGGAACTGAATCTTACTTAGGTTAAAATTAAAAATTACTTTTTTACTGAATTTTTGAAGTGTAGGTATATAATTAGGATTGTTTATATTTTAAACAGCCTATGTTCAGCAGTGGACATCTACGGGCTGGTGATGATGATGATGAAGATATTTTAAAGTAACTTTGTTAAAACCTAATCTAACAAACCACTAATTACAGTAAACAACGTGCTCAATATGCTGGCAGCATTGCCACGTTGAATGGCAATCCTCAACCTTTGGCCAAAGTAGAGGCCACTTTGTTAACAACATTTTAATTTTAAAAATGTATAAAAGTTCGAGGACCAATTTTCTTTTGTTTTCATTACCTAAACTTTTTTCTGTTTCTAGCACTTGCAGTATTTTTTAAATCAAGTAAATGATCATGAGGAACTAAGTATGTACTTATTACTTTTATTGTTCACTGTTTTAAATTTTAATTTAATAGTATCTTTTAGGAAAACACGACAATTTGATTCGTTTTCATACTAACGCCATCTATGAGATATGGCTGGAAGTATTTGCAGACGTAGTAAGCTCTGAAAGGTGTCTTGAAAACGGTTTTATTTTTTTGTAAACAAGTCGACTAATAAAATAATATTTAGTGAAAAGATGGGAAAGCAAGTTTCCTAATTTGATTTTCATTTTCATTTTGCAACAGTTAAATGAGATGAAATGGATATCATCTATCACCAATTATATTAATTTCTCAAGACCAGCTAAAAATAAGCAATTTAGTTCAACACAAAACAACCTATATTTGCCATCGTTCTTGTTTCCTGATAACTATAACCTGGGTGTCTGCAAGTCAAGGGTGAACAGGTATCTTATAGGCAAGCATGCACCACCGTAGGCCGCGTCATCACTTACCATCAGGTGAGACAGTGGCCAAATGCTATGCCTATAAATAAAAAAAAATATGTTACGATTATTTATTTTTACATTTTTGCTTTAAGTAGTGGTATATTTATTCAAATAAATCGTTATGAATCTATTACATTCAATTACAAAATAGTAAAATTAAAAAATACTAAGACATTAAAAAAAAGGAATACCTACTTACAATAATTATACGCCACCGTAACATCGGTAAGTGTGCTGTATTTTTGCTATATTTCTATTAATATGCGAATTGTTGTGGGTGTGTGCGAATGTTTATCCTTAGGTGAAACTGCGGGGTGCAACTAGTTGGAAATATATTATTCTCAATGCGCTCATTGCACCAACATGCTCTTACCTAACTATCTAAGCTATCAGCAATTTGACTGCTTGTGAAGATAAAGTATCTTCAAACTTAAATAGTAATAGACTTCGAATTCCCTTGTGTTGTGAAAATAAAACGCTAAAGAATGTAGGATAGAGCTAGACGAGTAATTTTTATTTTTCAGACATACAATAGCGTTAAGCAATATTGCACTTTCATCATCATTATCAACATAGGCCTGCTTCAGAGATCACCACTTTGAGGGCCTGCTCGCCGCCTGCATCCAACGGCTTCCCGTGGCTTTCACCACATCATCGGTCCACCTTGTGAGGGGCTGGCCTACTCTGCATCTCCGGTTCATCTCCGGTTCGTGATCGCCACTCGAGAACCTTTCTTCCCCATCGGTTGTCAGTACTACGAGCGATATGGCCTGCCCATTGCCATTATACTGCGTGCTATGATAATGCGGCTGACATTGCTAACTGTTTCAGCACTTGTTTAAACTACTTAGAAAAACGTATTATCAAAATTTCAGCGCCCAATGCTCGCATAAAAGCACATAAGCGTAACCTTTTCGATGTAAAAATGTGACAAACAGTGCTTGCGCACTCGGATAGTCAGATAAACAGCTTAGCTCTTTGTGATGCAAATCCTACACTTCATGAGATATCCAGCCGAGATACACAGGGACGTGGTATGAAAAACTGCAGTTACATATCTTTGCAAATAACTTAAATATACTGCTTCGAACTTAACTTACCTACATAATGCATGGCAAGGCCTCGAAGCCTTCGAGCATTTAACCAATGCAGATGTTAGCGTTCTACTCCGCAAACATTAATTTCTACCCATTTTTACGGGGGATTAGGTAAACATTGAATCGATGGATTTCTCACAGACTACAAATGCATTTATTTATTTATTTACCTTCTGGCCTTCTGTATAAATCTGGGTAGCGTATGGATGTGGTCTATGGTGCTAAAGCCTTTCCGGATTCGGCATGTTCAGGAGGCTGGAATTCATCAAACCTGCGTGCGAGACGATTCGTAATGACTCTCGAAAACAGCTTATACACATGACTCAAGAGTGAGATGGGCCTATTTTTCTTCAATAAAGTATTATCACCCAGACACAATAATAACAAAGCAAAAATCGTTGTTCAATTGAAGTTAACATCCTTGAAACGTAACATAAATAGAAATAATTGTACCAAAATTTATTATTATTTATATTTTTATTAGCACGTTACGACATGCATTCTCATTTTTTTTATAAACAACAAAATTTGCAATAAAATTATTATATTTTCTTTAAAGTTGATCAATTGTTCTATGCACTGTGTTCAAGATTCACAGGCACGCTGAAAAGACTTGGTGCGATGCAGGAGGAATATTTATAAGCCAAATATTGGAGTTTCAAGCGTTAGATTATTATGATTTTAAGGTCGTTATGCGATGAGCAAGCGACTTTTGTTTAGCTGACTCACAATGTCGGGGGACGTGTATAAAAGTGCTTCATCAAAATACAATCATGATAAAGGAAATTATTTTGAATAACTTTTCTTTAAAACCAAATTCAGTCGATTTTTATTAATGTCATCATCATACCAGTTAAATGCTCTATACCTATTTCTATACAAAATACAGACCATAATAATAACACCCAACGATCACAATACATAAATCCTGGACTCTCTAGTTCTCTCTACCTTTCCCTGTATATACATTATATATATAAATTAGGGACCCAGGAACTACGAAAACCACAAAACAAATATGTGTGCTTTTTTCTATGTACATTAATTTTTGCAATACTTGATTGTTGCGGGAATGGAACCCGGTGTCTTGGGGTTATGACCTGCTCATCAACCACCACGCCACAGAGGCTGTCCTGTTTTCAAATTTCAAAAGAGACGTCTTAATCCACGGAGGTATATGTTGATGTCTTAATCATTAAAGTTGAGAATAATTCATCGTGAAGACGTCCACTACTGAACATGGCCCCCCCATTAGAGCGCCACTTAGAGCAGCTGCTCGCCTCCTGCATCCATCGGCTCCCCGTGGTGTTCACCAGATCGTCAACCTAGTAGGGAGCCGGCCAACGCTGTCCCTTCCCGTTCGTGACCCTTTCTTCTTCGGTTGTCGGTTCATAAATTACCATCTTTATCATTTAGTTAAAAACTTTGCTTAATAATATCTAAAAGCCATTGAAATGCTGTTTGTCAGTTTTAAGACTTTCGAAATAACGAAGTAGCTCGGTCTCGCAGTAATCAACTTGAGAGTTCATCTTTGAGTTGAAAGTTGCTCCCCGCTGGCTCGTTACTGAAAATGCAGTTATTTACTATTTGTAACAAAAAGACAAGGGTACCGATAAAAAAGTAGGTATATTGTTCTTATATCTTGAACCAAATCTGTGTTAAAAATACCTAAATGGTGAATCGTAATTATGCTCACATCTGTATTTTTTTATATCTATAATAGATACAATCGGAACACCAGTAAGCCTAGAATAGTAGAAGAAAAAAAACTCATTAAGCGTAGGTCATTAACACCTGCCGGATGACGTCTACTGCTGAACATAGGCCTCCCTCATAAGACCATAATCACACACCTAAATCAGGCATCTTGCTGATCGCAGTAGATTATAATGCAACCCTGAAGAAACCTATTGAAAAAAAAAGAAATAAACACTTTATTTGCACAAATTGTAGGTACAAAGTAACAATATCAATATGTTGGCCATCATTCTTTAGATCAGCTCCCTTGGCTGGTTTTTACGGCCCCCACGGGAACAGATGGGGTGGTCCTATTCGCAAACTGATAGCACACAGCATTGGCAGGTTGCAAGCGAATTATTATAAGTATTTTACATTGTGTTTATCTAACGTTTTGAAATTCGTTGAAATATTCGCGCCCCTGAATGCTCCCAAATAGACTATTTTGAATGTGAATATCTCAAAACGTATACCATTTACAGGATTGAAAAAAATTCACGTTAATACTGGTCATATCTTCTTTCCATCCGCCGAAACCGAAACACGTTTACGAAAAGTATTTTTGATAAAAAAATATCGTGAAGTGTCCTCTAAAAATCATTCAAACGTCCTAAAATGTGACATTATAATCAGACACTGAAATAATTGAAACACATTGAAATAAATCATAGTGATAAGTTATGTTTCAATGCATCCGTCTATAAGCTTGTTTTTTTTAAAACAATAAGCATTTCTTTTACAATTAATTATTTGTACCGAAAAATGGAAAAGTCGAAGTGCAACGCAACGTAATCGCCATATTTTTCCTATGCATAAAGCGACCCTATAACGTACAAAATAAGTTTCAAGTTCGTCTGCTGTAGTAAACGTGCTCGCATTGGGTCCTGTCAGCACCTTAACTATTTATTTCAGAATTATAAGTCACCTAGGCAAAGTTTTTTCTGGAACTGAATCTTACTTAGGTTAAAATTAAAAATTACTTTTTTACTGAATTTTTGAAGTGTAGGTATATAATTAGGATTGTTTATATTTTAAACAGCCTATGTTCAGCAGTGGACATCTACGGGCTGGTGATGATGATGATGAAGATATTTTAAAGTAACTTTGTTAAAACCTAATCTAACAAACCACTAATTACAGTAAACAACGTGCTCAATATGCTGGCAGCATTGCCACGTTGAATGGCAATCCTCAACCTTTGGCCAAAGTAGAGGCCACTTTGTTAACAACATTTTAATTTTAAAAATGTATAAAAGTTCGAGGACCAATTTTCTTTTGTTTTCATTACCTAAACTTTTTTCTGTTTCTAGCACTTGCAGTATTTTTTAAATCAAGTAAATGATCATGAGGAACTAAGTATGTACTTATTACTTTTATTGTTCACTGTTTTAAATTTTAATTTAATAGTATCTTTTAGGAAAACACGACAATTTGATTCGTTTTCATACTAACGCCATCTATGAGATATGGCTGGAAGTATTTGCAGACGTAGTAAGCTCTGAAAGGTGTCTTGAAAACGGTTTTATTTTTTTGTAAACAAGTCGACTAATAAAATAATATTTAGTGAAAAGATGGGAAAGCAAGTTTCCTAATTTGATTTTCATTTTCATTTTGCAACAGTTAAATGAGATGAAATGGATATCATCTATCACCAATTATATTAATTTCTCAAGACCAGCTAAAAATAAGCAATTTAGTTCAACACAAAACAACCTATATTTGCCATCGTTCTTGTTTCCTGATAACTATAACCTGGGTGTCTGCAAGTCAAGGGTGAACAGGTATCTTATAGGCAAGCATGCACCACCGTAGGCCGCGTCATCACTTACCATCAGGTGAGACAGTGGCCAAATGCTATGCCTATAAATAAAAAAAAATATGTTACGATTATTTATTTTTACATTTTTGCTTTAAGTAGTGGTATATTTATTCAAATAAATCGTTATGAATCTATTACATTCAATTACAAAATAGTAAAATTAAAAAATACTAAGACATTAAAAAAAAGGAATACCTACTTACAATAATTATACGCCACCGTAACATCGGTAAGTGTGCTGTATTTTTGCTATATTTCTATTAATATGCGAATTGTTGTGGGTGTGTGCGAATGTTTATCCTTAGGTGAAACTGCGGGGTGCAACTAGTTGGAAATATATTATTCTCAATGCGCTCATTGCACCAACATGCTCTTACCTAACTATCTAAGCTATCAGCAATTTGACTGCTTGTGAAGATAAAGTATCTTCAAACTTAAATAGTAATAGACTTCGAATTCCCTTGTGTTGTGAAAATAAAACGCTAAAGAATGTAGGATAGAGCTAGACGAGTAATTTTTATTTTTCAGACATACAATAGCGTTAAGCAATATTGCACTTTCATCATCATTATCAACATAGGCCTGCTTCAGAGATCACCACTTTGAGGGCCTGCTCGCCGCCTGCATCCAACGGCTTCCCGTGGCTTTCACCACATCATCGGTCCACCTTGTGAGGGGCTGGCCTACTCTGCATCTCCGGTTCATCTCCGGTTCGTGATCGCCACTCGAGAACCTTTCTTCCCCATCGGTTGTCAGTACTACGAGCGATATGGCCTGCCCATTGCCATTATACTGCGTGCTATGATAATGCGGCTGACATTGCTAACTGTTTCAGCACTTGTTTAAACTACTTAGAAAAACGTATTATCAAAATTTCAGCGCCCAATGCTCGCATAAAAGCACATAAGCGTAACCTTTTCGATGTAAAAATGTGACAAACAGTGCTTGCGCACTCGGATAGTCAGATAAACAGCTTAGCTCTTTGTGATGCAAATCCTACACTTCATGAGATATCCAGCCGAGATACACAGGGACGTGGTATGAAAAACTGCAGTTACATATCTTTGCAAATAACTTAAATATACTGCTTCGAACTTAACTTACCTACATAATGCATGGCAAGGCCTCGAAGCCTTCGAGCATTTAACCAATGCAGATGTTAGCGTTCTACTCCGCAAACATTAATTTCTACCCATTTTTACGGGGGATTAGGTAAACATTGAATCGATGGATTTCTCACAGACTACAAATGCATTTATTTATTTATTTACCTTCTGGCCTTCTGTATAAATCTGGGTAGCGTATGGATGTGGTCTATGGTGCTAAAGCCTTTCCGGATTCGGCATGTTCAGGAGGCTGGAATTCATCAAACCTGCGTGCGAGACGATTCGTAATGACTCTCGAAAACAGCTTATACACATGACTCAAGAGTGAGATGGGCCTATTTTTCTTCAATAAAGTATTATCACCCAGACACAATAATAACAAAGCAAAAATCGTTGTTCAATTGAAGTTAACATCCTTGAAACGTAACATAAATAGAAATAATTGTACCAAAATTTATTATTATTTATATTTTTATTAGCACGTTACGACATGCATTCTCATTTTTTTTATAAACAACAAAATTTGCAATAAAATTATTATATTTTCTTTAAAGTTGATCAATTGTTCTATGCACTGTGTTCAAGATTCACAGGCACGCTGAAAAGACTTGGTGCGATGCAGGAGGAATATTTATAAGCCAAATATTGGAGTTTCAAGCGTTAGATTATTATGATTTTAAGGTCGTTATGCGATGAGCAAGCGACTTTTGTTTAGCTGACTCACAATGTCGGGGGACGTGTATAAAAGTGCTTCATCAAAATACAATCATGATAAAGGAAATTATTTTGAATAACTTTTCTTTAAAACCAAATTCAGTCGATTTTTATTAATGTCATCATCATACCAGTTAAATGCTCTATACCTATTTCTATACAAAATACAGACCATAATAATAACACCCAACGATCACAATACATAAATCCTGGACTCTCTAGTTCTCTCTACCTTTCCCTGTATATACATTATATATATAAATTAGGGACCCAGGAACTACGAAAACCACAAAACAAATATGTGTGCTTTTTTCTATGTACATTAATTTTTGCAATACTTGATTGTTGCGGGAATGGAACCCGGTGTCTTGGGGTTATGACCTGCTCATCAACCACCACGCCACAGAGGCTGTCCTGTTTTCAAATTTCAAAAGAGACGTCTTAATCCACGGAGGTATATGTTGATGTCTTAATCATTAAAGTTGAGAATAATTCATCGTGAAGACGTCCACTACTGAACATGGCCCCCCCATTAGAGCGCCACTTAGAGCAGCTGCTCGCCTCCTGCATCCATCGGCTCCCCGTGGTGTTCACCAGATCGTCAACCTAGTAGGGAGCCGGCCAACGCTGTCCCTTCCCGTTCGTGACCCTTTCTTCTTCGGTTGTCGGTTCATAAATTACCATCTTTATCATTTAGTTAAAAACTTTGCTTAATAATATCTAAAAGCCATTGAAATGCTGTTTGTCAGTTTTAAGACTTTCGAAATAACGAAGTAGCTCGGTCTCGCAGTAATCAACTTGAGAGTTCATCTTTGAGTTGAAAGTTGCTCCCCGCTGGCTCGTTACTGAAAATGCAGTTATTTACTATTTGTAACAAAAAGACAAGGGTACCGATAAAAAAGTAGGTATATTGTTCTTATATCTTGAACCAAATCTGTGTTAAAAATACCTAAATGGTGAATCGTAATTATGCTCACATCTGTATTTTTTTATATCTATAATAGATACAATCGGAACAGAAAACGATTGGTATCAAACCGGAATATACCTAAATAATAATTATTGTATCTACTGACTAAAGAAGTTGTTTGCAAACATTGACATCACAATAAATGAGACACGCGGTTCCACTACGTCATTCATAATCATCATCATCATCACCAGCATCATCATCATCAGCCTGAAGACGTTCACTGCTGAACATAAGCCTACAATTATGGATGAGTTTTAAAACATGGTGTATTAGAAATAGTTCATTTACTTATTATAGTCCTCAATTTTATAATTTTTTATATATTTTATATAATTTTAATTTTATGTTATTTATGTATATTATAGACTGAAATAAAAACTTGAATTGATTTGAATTGAATTTATATTCCAAAAAAATAAACAGAAAATGTATACTATTTGTAATAGAAACGGATGAAGCTAATATCTTGTTGAAAGAGACAGGCTTTGTTACTTATTGAGAAGCACTTAGCTCACAGATTCACATAAAATATTAACGCTTGTTGATGAATTTCTGTGAACCAAATGGCTTAGCTGTAGACTCATTTGTACCTCTATATTAAAGTAGGTATAGTTATAATAGAGAATCGGGGCTTATCTCAATGAGCTGTCAGATTACTCATAGAATTTATTTTCGAAACAGGAGGCAAAAGCGTCTTCATTATTGTAGATAGATTTATCGTTAAAATAAAAGTATTTTAAACTAGTCTTAATTGCTAGAAATCATTTATGGGACATCGAGCGACATAAAATTGACTTATACCATTGGATTCCGTAATTAAATCTTCATTAAATAATTAAATTACATTACGTTAACTACTTTAATAGCAAGATTAAGCAATAAACAAAAAAATACATGTCAGCTTTGGGGTTGTTTTAAAAAAATTAAACACGTTGTTACGAAATTGTAACACTACTATGCTTGTACTATGCTTGTGCGATTGCTTTTCTACATGGATAAGGTTTTTTTTATACCTAGGACTTGCCTTAGTTATTTCTGGGATATAACTAAAACCATTGAACTATTTCTTATCTATAGTATTTCTAAGATTTTTCTTTACTAGGTGGTAGGACTTTTCTGCAAAGTTCGTCTAGGTAGGTACCACCGCTTTGCCAGTTATTCTGCCGCCAAGCAGTAGTGTGCAAGCACTACTGTGTTCCGGTTTGAAGGGCATTGTAGCTAGTGAAAAAGTCTGATACTGTTAGTGTTGTGAGCCGTGACAATTAATCGTATGTTTACACCATCGAAGTTGAAGTGTGGGTAGTTTTGCATAAACTGCAGTGCAAGCACCGATCTTCCGATCGATATATTTAACGAATTTTCATGTCAAATTTGACATAAAGTTTCGATAAAACGTAATCGGTAGCACGGAATGTATTTTATCGACTTCGATATAAATTCGATAAATCTTAACGATTATGTCGTTCTATGTCGACTAAACCACGCATGGATCTAATTTTTGACATTTGTCATCGGTTTAATCTTGTCTAACTTATCGAATTTTATCGGGTTTCCATAGTTGCTCGATAACCAATTTATAATATTTTCAAACTGAATTTTGGCTATATTTTAATATTGTAAGCCGAAAAATGGAAGCGTCGAGATGTTTTGAGAATCAATAGGCGGTGCCTAAGAGATGCTAATAATTCTCTCGACCTACCTAACGAACAGTTTGAGATTCTGTTTAGAATTCATAAAGAAATTGCCCTCGCCGTTATTCAAGTTGTTCAGAGCAATCTATAAGGAGCCGATCAAATGGACTGCCCGTGAATGTTATAGTAATTAGTAAGTACTTCCCAAAGCGGAAACTATTTGCTTAAATTATATTCTAATTATTGTTATTTTATTCTACTTATACATGGAAATTTATTGTTGTAGGTGTGTACGGGTACTATAAGCAAGCTTGTGCAGGATTTGTTGCAAGCAGTTGATCAAAATCTCACGAGCAGTTACATCAAGATCCCTAGCATTGCAGGGGACAGGAGAGAAGTTGCTGGTGGTCAAATCCATACAGTAGCTTTTCCATGAAGAAATGAAAAGGTATTAAACACCTATTCCAAGTTTCATATGTGTTTACTATCATATATCAACTAAGCACTACATCTAATATAATAATATGGTTGATAAAATATTTGCTACTGAATAATTAGGTAAAATCCTTTCGGCCAATATAGATATTATTTCGTTCCTCTTCAATAATTAATCGGATTTCACATGAAAATAATGGTTTTCTGTAATATTTCAATAGAATAAATCCTTTAAGTAGGTGTTTTTCATGAATTAATGACTAACCTCTTTTTTTTAGCCTCCAATTTTTTCCCTAATCTGTGGAATTTATTTTCTATAATTGCGACGACCTACCTGTTCCTATCTTGGAAATTGGAAATTAAACAATTCGGTGTCTCAATAGGTATGATTTATGGAGCAGAGTAGGTGAGCACAAATTTTTAGAGTCGTGGGTGTACGGCCAATCTGATGCTGCGCTGTAGTGAAACACTCCCCTGTACAAAGTGCCGAGATGTTGGTGGCTTCGCGCTCGGAGTGCACCGGGGTTCCTAGGGTTATCCTGGCTGATCAGCGCGCAGGAGATGATGATGATGATGCTGATGATGATGATGCAGAAGGGAGGAGCGTACGAAGACAAGCAAGCAGGCAGTAGGTACACGATTCGCGTTCGGTACGGAAAACCCTGGAAGCGATAAGACCAAATGTCATCATTTGGTTCGTGAATTCCCCGATCTGAACTACCACCAACGGCATAATTGGAAAGCACTTCGTAGAGAGATTGTCGTGGCGGTAGACTATCAGAACGGAGTTTACAGAAAAGAGAAGGTAAAGAAATAGGTAACTTTTAAGCAAATAATAAATATTAAAGTGTATGAATAAAATAAATCAAGAATTTAAATAACTTAGTAACGTTTGCAAAAAAAGTAGGTAGGCATCATAACATTTAAAAATTTTGCATTGCAATATAATTTTGGACAATCATTTTAGCAAACGAAAGGAAACTATTCTACTAATTAAAATGTGGGAAAGCTGAAAATAATTATGACAAGTGATTACATAAATGATTTGAAATGATCGCAAGCAAGAATGGTATTAGCAAACTAAATGATTATGATTCGTACGACTATGTTCATGTGCTATTCGAAACTTACCCTAATGCGGGGTTCTATCCAGCACCAAAACTATAATTATCACCACTGACCACAGTGATTTCTAATAAATTATCACAAGAAGTTCACTAAAAATTTGATCGCGCAGTCGGCTAAAGCGCATGAGACTGTGTAAGGTGACGTGAACCGGCTCCGTGTCTAGTTTGGGTGTGACGGCCCGACCGACGGCGCGGCGGCCGATCTCTCGTTGATCGTCATATTCGCAGGCGCATAGCTCGCTTATTTGCTCACACTCAGCGCTCTGTCTCTGTCGGACTATCGACATCTCGCGAGTATCTACGACGGCAGATCATGTGAGCGCGTTCAGCTAATTTAGGGTTCCTTTTATTAAATTTAATTAGGTAGAAACTATTGATCGTAATTTTTAAATGATTATTGTAAATAGACTGATGATAAAATTAATTATTATTGTTACTATTGTATATTGTTTTATTCAATTTTATTAAATATTAATCAAATATTTATAAAATTAAATTAATTAATGTATGTCTTAATATTCCATTTTATTAAATATTATACAAATATTTATAAAATTCATCATTTCATGCTATTTTATAATAAATTATTAATATTATGTAACGTTTCCGTTACATAATATAAAGTTACTCTGTGAGAATTACGAACGAATGATCGATAAGATGTCGACTAAATAAAGCCCTCGAAAGACTTCGACAAGAATTACCGATATTAGATCCATGCTACAAGTTACCGATTAGATCGATAAATATAATCTGTTTATCGACTCGATATATTTGTCGAACCGAAGATCGGTGCTTGCACTGCTGCTCGCTCTATTGGCACGGATACCCGCTTTCTCCAGTCTTCTCGTGACCACGGCCAATGAAACTTGGCCGAAACGTCGAGGTAAATAAATAATGTTTTTAGCGCGATTAAGTCCTGTGTGAAACGTAAAACTATTTCTTATCTATATTCACTTAACCTAAATGTACATTAATTACAACCAACATCTAAAATCAAATTATTCAATTTTCAATAAAATATAATCTCGATCTACGGACAGTTTCAAAAGCTGTCCCAACATTCCTCAACAAAGGACCCTAAATTAAACTCCATTGGGCACTCCATTCGAGTAGGTATCTCCACTATTAGCAGACCCCTAGGGATTATCTACACTATTATAACAAGGAAGTGAACTTTGCGAGATTTTGGACGGCTAGTTTAAGCCCCTGACCTGAGCTGGGGACACGCTGGTCAGTTTTGGGATGTTTTTTTATTTAGGCAGAGAAGTTTGACTAAGTCTTAACAGGGCATGGTTAGGTTGGTTTTCGGATGCGTAAATAATGACGTGTTGAAACTAAAACTGATCATGTTACGAAAAGAAACAAAAAAGCATCATAATTGCCTTTAAACTGGCTTATTATAACTCTTCTGTTTTAATTCAAGACGCGTTGGACGCAAAAAAGAAATTAGGTAGGTACAATACATTTAGTTTCTATGGTAAAATGTGCAAACGTTAACATTTAACTTTTGCACACAAAATGCACACATACATACATATATGATACAATCGGTAAAAATATTACTATAGCTACGCCAAATTACACAAAATTGCTTTCACATACGTATAGATAGGTACATAAGTAAATAAAAGTAGGACACAAAAATTGTGCGCAAAATGAAGCAAAATGATTGGGCATAAAATTTTATCCTACTTTGATTGATGTAATAGGTTGGCATACAATATGTATTTCAAATGTTATATTATATCAATTATCTTTCAACCTAAACATGAACTCTGGAACTGTGTTATGCAAAATTGTTTACGTCAGCAACTAAAAACTAGACAGACTGGAATTATAATAAATTTGACCTCATTTTAGATCATTGCTGCTGCCAAAACCGGCAATTGTATTACGTAAAAAGCAACAGCAGTTAGCAATGCGATATCGAACACTTAGCAATTGGTCGCAAGATGGCCGCCGGTTGCTCGAATACACTTTAGCCTTAGACACTAGCGCCATTAGCAACAGAACGGCAATAAATGGAAACAAAAGAATGAACTTTTTACACTTTTTAGTTCATCGATTGCTGTCAAACGTCACTTCGCTGCCAAAATCATGTTTGACAGCAATGATTGCGAAATTTACGCCTGTTGCAATAGTTACTTAATAACCCCGTGGGTATTGCCCGTGGTCCACCTGCTTAGTTCAGGACTACGGGAAGTTTTTTTTCCCTTGCATGCTTTCTCTTATTTTCAGTCTTTCACACCCAGTTGCAGAAACGACCATTAATCTTAACGGCGGCATTAAAGATAATGGAGACCTTAAACTGTAGGAGGACAACAGTTTAATGGAATATTAAGATTTAAAGTCGACTTTAAAAGTTAATGATCGTTTCTGCGACTGGGTGTAAGTCTCACTATATTTACGTATAGGTATGCTGTCTTTCCATCTTGCAGAACATTGTTCGCTAATTAAGTTTACTTGGACTCTATTTCAGAACACGTCTGCCTCAGACGTGTTATCTTGTTTTCATTTCTGAGGTGCTTCCTTAATATTATTATATTAGCAAGATTGTTATTTACCCACACAATAATATTAATAAAATATTAACATATTTTTTCCTGTACATGGACTGTTATGGAATATTTCTGTATGTTTGTAAGCACGCATGTCGGGCACGTTTCCATAAAAATGACGTAAAAAGGAAGGAAAAATCTGGAAGACGCAATATAAGTAACGGGCCTAAACGGGCAATATACGTGACGGGTACAAAAACATCATCATCAATAATCGCAAGTTGTACACCACTTAATGTAGGCCTCCCGTATGGAGCATTATTTTGAATAGCTGCTTGCTTCTTGCATCCATCGACTCCTCGCAGCTTTGACAAGGTTGTCGGTCTATGTAGTGGGAAGTCAGACTACGCTGCCTCTTGCAGATTATGGTTACCACTCAAGAACTTTTCTTCCTCATCGGTTACCGATTCTGTGTACAACTCACAATTTCTTTTTTGTGTGAATGAATGACGTGACGAGCTGGTCGTTAACCTTAAGCGATACGGCTGCCCATAACAGTTGCAGTGTCACTCGGAACTTTTAAATAATAAAGTTTTGCGTGACACTGCACTGCGCACGTCATCCTGAGACATCACACAGTCTATTAATCAGATTACTACACTGTGTAATCAGGTCAAAAAGTCTCATTTGCCCAGTAATTTCACTAGCTACAATGCCCTTCAAACCGTAACACAGTAGTGCTTGCACACTACTGCTTGGCGGCAGAATAACTGGCAGAGCGGTGGCACCTACCTATACGAACTTTGTAGAAAAGTCCTACCACCTAGTGAATTATTATATTATAGCATCATTCTCTTACGCATCTGCTCAATTAGGATCTTTTCAAAAAACAAAAACGAGACGAATCGTCCAAATTATTCATTTCAAAATGAAAAAACTAGTAGGTTTTAATATATAATATTTAATTCAGGTTAATATACAATATTTAATTCAGGTTAATATACAATATTTAATTCAGGTTAATATACAATATTTAATTCAGGTTAATATACAATATTTAATTCAGGTTAATATACAACATTTAATTCAGGTTAATATACAATATTTAATTCAGGTTAATATACAATATTTAATTCAGGTTAATATACAATATTTAATTCAGGTTAATATACAATATTTAATTCAGGATAATATACAATATTTAATTCAGGTTAATATACAATATTTAATTCAGGTTAATATGCAATATTTAATTCAGGTTAATATACAATATTTAATTCAGGTTTATAGACACTGCGAAAAGCAACTAAGCTAAATGAATGCTGCATTATAAATTCTAGACAAGTCTTTGTTTGTTCCCAAAAGGAGAACAATTAATACGAGAAACACTTGAAACTACTCAACTAATATAAGATTTAGCTGAGAGAGACACATGAGCTAGAACAAACCATATTAAAGTGGCACATTATTCAATTATTATTTTATGAAAGCAGGAGTATCTCTCCCAAAACGTAAAACTAATGTAACTATACTTGAAACAATTCTGGTTATTATGCTTACAAAACGGAGTTTTAAAACTAATTTTAGCTGTAGGTAGTCTGTAGGTAAAATAAAGTCAAAATGTTTAAGTGAATAAATGGTAGGACTTTTCTTTATTCTGCCGCCAAACAGTAGTGTGCAAGAACTACTTACTGTATTCCGCTTTGAAGGGCATTGTAGCTAGTAAAATTACTGGGCAAATGAGATTTTATGACCTGATTACACAGTCTAGCGATCTTATTAATACACTGTGTGATGTCTCAGGACGGCGTGCGCAGTGCAGTGTCACTCGAAACTTTATTGCTTTACTGTTATGGGCGTCCGTGTCGCTTAACATCAAGTGAACGACTAGCTCGTCAAGACATTCATTCAAATGTGAGCGAATGAAGGGTGAACAGGTATCTTCTAGGCAAGCATGCACCACCGTAGGCCGCGTCGTCTCTTACCATCAGGTGAGACAGTGGTCAAATGCTATGCCTATAAATTGTAAAAAAAAAAAAAAAAATTCGGTAGCTCCGCCGTAAAGTATCTACAAGGTGACCTTGAATTGGTATGTTATCCTGAAATGGGGGGGGGGGGCTGGGACCATGATACCCTACATGGTGTGAGAGCCTTACATGAAACTGGGTGTATCAAAACCGCCAAAATTGCACGTGCGATCACTACGAGCGAGAGTTAATAAGATACCATAAATTCATTTCTAAACACAAGTCGTTAAACTTATTTAGGTGCACTCGGTCAATGACGAACTATTTTCGAACGTTAACTTTACATGGCATTTCTTCAATAAAAAACTATTAATTTAGTAAAGTCGTAGAAGAAACATTGTCTACCTTGGGGTTTAGATTCACCCCCTTTCGGGATAACATACTAATTCAAGGTCACCTTGTATACATAAAGATTATTATAAACAAGTTTAATAAAGACATATTAACTTTATGTAATCTTCTGTGCTCTCAAGCAACATAAAGGATACATCGAACTAACCAAATGTTAACCGAATAAGACTAATGCAAAAACCAACTTCTTCAGCCACTTATCTACAGTGATAAAATGAGGAATGGCGAGTGTAATGGAATAAATGGAATAACAATAGAAATGGGTCGCGCGAACTAATAACTCCTGCTTGCCGAGCTACATACGTTATAGCCTGATTACACCTACCGAGTAGAACGGCGAGACATCAAAATGTCAGTGGGCCGAGACAGTGATATGGCCGAGTAAGTGTTTACACACATTTTTAAAATTGCGGCGAGACAGTCATTGTTTTACGTTTCGTGCGAGTGAAAATGCGCGGAAAAAAGTGGCGAGTGGTGAGTGGTCGCCGAGTGCGCGTGTTTAGACCCACCGACGAGCGAGACGCGTAGACGGTGCGAAGAAGTGGGGAGTAACCACTCGGTCTAGGAAATAGAACAGGGTCCGAGTGGCTCTCTCGGCCTGTTGCTAGGTCGAGTGCTCGGCCGTGCACTTGACGTGTGTTTACAAATACCGGGTACTCGACCGAAAGCACTGACTCGCCGTTTTACTCGGCAGGTGTAATCAGGCTATAGCACTGCCAAGAAACTTCGCCAAAATATACGATACCGCCTTTTACAACTGATATCTTGTGCAAGTATGTTTTTCTTTAATATTTATATTATGGATCTGTATCGTCGGATGGATGTGCGGAAAAAAGATAGTGGAATAGTTTTGTGTATGTAGTAAATCCCGCATGTTTATGGGAATGAATAGAATTGGAAACAAAACTCATCAGAAACTCTGATAGTAAAGTAGTAAGGACTGAAAAGCTTAGGTTATTAGGTAAGTGGCGGTAATAATGAACAGGATGCGAAGATTTTTTTTACTTGGAAGTAGGTATAAGGAAGTTTACGTTTAGCAATGAGAACGAAGACAGACTGATGACGGTGAAGACTCCATGACTGGATTTGTGAAAGAGATAGCGAATTCTATTCTTAGGATAGGATTTACATTCAACTTCCTTTTTTTATCTTCCGAAATTTTCACAGATGGCGGAGTTAGACAGTTGAAATGTTCACAGATGATGTATTTCTGTTGTAACAAAAAATACTTTTAAAAAAGTTTTTATAGATGGTACGAAACCCTACCGAGTCCGACCTATCACTTGGCCGGTTTTTTTATATTCCAGAGCTGTGATACAGTAGTAGTTAGCGCCTCCGCGAGTCGCACTAGAGTAAGAAACAATTTTTATAGGTATACAAAGCAGTAAAGTACATAGTTTAACTAATTTACGATACAATACCAAAACCTCTGACATAGCAACTATGTAAAATTATATATAAGCGATATTTGGGCAAAATTTAAACAATAACTCATCTCTATATGACAAATGGGCCCATGGTTTGGTGGTAGTGCGGTGGCGAGTACCCGCAGGCATCGGACATGATAAAGCATTATAGCTATGCTATGGCGAAATGGTATGGCATCATCGATTGTTGGTGCGAACATTCGGATATGCACCATGATATTTACACTGATAACCTTTTAACTGTAAGAAAATATTCAAGAATTTTAAATGATGAAGATGAGTGTAGCGAGCGTGAAACCCACATTTATCTGTACAAGTCTACGGAACCGTACTCTACTTGTGTACAAAATATGAAAACAAACACATTTTTCCGAGGACCATTCATAATTACCTTTACAGTCATTATTAATGAACCGGAACACCCCCAGTAGGTGGTGAAAACCGACAATCTGGTGAAAACCGCGGGGAGCCGATAGATGCAAGAAGCAAGCAGCCGCTCATAGTGGCGCTCTCTGGGGGAGGCCTATGTTCAGCACTGGGCTGTTGATGATGATAATGATGAAATTATAAATGACATAAAAAACCTACACAAATTATGATGCCCATAATCATAACATTTTAGCTAGAAAACACCAACTGATAAGACGAACATCCACACAGTATCCGTGAAAAAATGTAAAAATACTGTAGCATAGATTGTAATAAAAGCAATAAATAACAGCATTGTTTGGCACTTACAAAGCTACGTGACGATTTGGGTTCCTTTCGGAGAAACTGGTAGAAAACAGAAAAAATAAATGAATGAGATGATAGGAACTTTTATCCAAGAAATAAAAAATGTTTAGGTTCCATTGTATCAACGCCCGCAGCCCGTATATAAACTCGCTATTGGGCGATAAACTCGTTTTGGCACTTTCACAAAGACTCCCACGAAAGTACTCGAAGGTTTTTTTAGGAAATTGATTTTCAAATTGTACTTACTTCAGATGATGATGAATGCTTGGCTCACTGCATAGTAGTAAATGATGTTTTAATGTTTAGTTTTTATGTCAATCGCCCAAAATACTTTTGCGAACTTAGGGTATGTTTTTTCATCAATAATTAAAGTAACCAATGGTCAAAATTTGTCAGAGTTTTTAACAATTGGTTACCTTAACTTTCAGTGAAAAAACCCACCCTTAGACGAAGTATATGTGAAGAGCAGGTTGGATTGATTTCTCTACCGCCTGTATGAACAGTAGAAAAGACCTTGACTAACCTTCAAAAAGTACTCACTAGCATCATACAGATCGATATTAACGACCCAAACACAATCTACCAACTACTATGATTTCCCGTGAGAACCTCTAGGCCCATTAGTAGTAATTTCATACCATTCGATTTCTTTCCAACCTTTTATGGTAATCAGTAATTGTGCCTTTACTTCAAGGGAAACTACTTCTATACCAAAATCCAGTTTGGTTTAAATCATGGCCTCACATACATTGAATTGTTTCTCCAGTTTTATATTTTTAGAGAATTTATTTTGTATTAACCGTTGTAATCTTATTGTATGTCCAAGAAAGCGATTCATTGGTAACGCCATCTTTTTCATATCATTATTTTTGATAACAGCTGTTAGTGTTAACTATGTTCTGACAGAAAACGTTAATGTGGGTATTAGAATGTTTCAAACATTTTTGGCTGTTGAATTTGTTGATCTCGTCATCGCAGCAAGAGTCAGAAGATCTTCATTTGAAGCTTTCAAAAGGTTAGATGAAAAATGTGGCATTGAAGACGACTACATTGCTAAGTTGGAAGATAACGCTATCAAATACACCGTCTTCATATTTGGTTCTACAATTTTTGATGTCATTGGTTTGAAAGTACTCAAATTGAGTGCAAATGAAATTGTTATATACAGCATATTATTTTCTACTCAAGACGTTGAGTTGATATTCTTTAGTATGATAGTAGAAGCAATAAATTTGAGGCTATCAAAATTGAAGGATGCGTCGCCTGTATTTGGAACAAAAATATACAGGCATGTGTTGATTACCACCGCCTTATTGAATGAAGAGTTTACGCCAAAAGTAAGCTACCTTTTTGTCATTATGAAATATGTATTTTTTTAATGTGATGAGTGACCAACAAGCATGTGGCCCACCTGATGGTAAGTGGTCACCGCCGCCTATTAAACTATTTTAACTTGGTATTGCTTAACTTTTACAATAGAATATTTTTTAATCTTGATCTATCTATTTCATACGATGTTATATAATTTCAGATACTATTATTGCTTGCTGTTATTTTTGGCACTACCGTTACATACTCCAGCGTAATCATTCTATCGCTAACTGATACGGTAAGATTTTATTTATAAAATCAATCAATATAATTATCTTCTGTCTTAAACTTTAGGATTTGACTTCAATTAGTAATTGTTTGGCCGCTATAGTTGTCTACGGCCACTCTTCTGGTCCAAATATCTTTTTCTATTGTCACAGAGTCCTCACCTTCTAACTTACCTGCTGTGGCGTGAAACAAAAGTATTCTTCTGCCTCTGGAGGGTTTGCTATGCATCATCTAAATGCGAGAAGATTTGCCAACAATTGATGTTTTATCTAGCTAAGACATTAGCACTTGATGCAACTGTAAATAAAGGTAAAAAAACACTGCACATTCACATTATAAAGTATTCAACCATATTGTTTTGAGATATTTCTTTTGATTTCAAAGAAAGAAACATTTTGAGGTTTTGAAATCTATAACGTTAATAATTGGCAGTTATAAAAATGAGTTGCGTAACTATGTTTTCTATGCTGTTATAACAAAAACGGAACAAATTTTCAAAGTACAGTCAAATTGACTTCTAACAACAACAAAAACTGTGTCGTGAAATTATACGCCACAGAGAACCAAATGCTTTCAGAGAAAAACCGATTTCCCATTTCCAGCACATTCATGAATCTCGCGAGCTCGCAAGTTCCACACATTAGTAGAAATCATAAACTCCGTAATAATATAAGTACTAAAAGTGGGGGAGTTTCAAAGTGAAACTTTTCCACTTTATACAAACTTACCTGAATTATAACTTTACACGGTTCTATCTTTAGGTCGTGTTTTGTTGTTTGTAAATTATACTCATTTTTTTTAAGCTTTTAATGTTACACTAAAGGTAAACTTTGTTTTGACCACAGAGCTGGAATTCATTACTCGGTTTGACCTACAGACTTAGGATATTTTCATGCCTAGGTCCATGATTTTATCAAAATTTTATCCGTTTTCTCAATTAAATTCTCCGATTTAAAAAGTATCACGTTGATTTCTATAAAAATACAACCAAAATCAAGAGCAGGCCGCGAATCTGATGTTAAGTGGTCATCGCTACCTATAATTACTGCAACACCGAAAGAATTTTCATTTGTTGCATGCCTTTAGGGAATATTCTTTAGTGGTACGTAACTACGTACCTATATCACATTTTGGAGGAAAACCGTGAAGAAAATAACAAAAAGAGTTCAATATAATACACAGTACAATTCAGTACGTTATTAAAAGCAATAAAAGCGCGACATTTTTATTAAAAAATCTCTCATTTTCCTCGGCACTTTCAATGGAGTCTATTCAAATTTCTGTTGCTTACTTCTAAAAATAAACCACTTATTGCTTATCACGCGCAGATTCTTTTTAAAGCGCTAAATAAGTGCGTTTCATTTTGTACCAAAACCGTTGGCTCCAACTTACACGTGTAAAGTGACCAGAACCATTCATTTTTGAACCGCTGTTTCTTTTTAGGGTTCCGTACACATAGGGTAATGCGAATCCTATTTACTCTAAATCTGTCCGTCTGTCTATCTGTCCGTCGTCACCAAACTGTATCTCATGAGCCGCTTGTAGAACTGATAACCAATGGGGATGAAATCATCAGTTGTCATGGACCGGACAGATTGAAGATATCCCGGAACATATGCCTCCCCCAGAGAGCGCCATTTTGAACGGCTGCTCGCCTCCTGCATCCATCTGCTCCCCGCAGATTTCACTAGATCGTCAGTCTGTCTAGGTAGGGCCGCCTACGCTGCGTTGTCCAGAACCTTTCTTCCCCATATGTTGTCAGTTCTACGAGCGATATGACCTACCCATAGCTATTTCAACTTGCTAATAATTCTAAGAACTATATTGGTCACTTTCAAGTTCAAGTGTTTATTGTCATCGTTAACAGCTTAAAGTGGATGTCACTGCTAAACATAGGCCTCCCCCGGGAGCTCCACTTTGAGAGGCTGATCGCCTCCTGCACCCATCGGCTCCCCACGGCTTTCACCAGATCGTCGTAGTTTATGACATTAAATATTTAAACGTTGAAAACGTTTAGTACCTTTACCTAATACGAGGGTATTTACAAGATTATTCGGGAATAAATCTAGACTGTGCGCGTGGCGCAGTAAGTATAAGACTACCCGCTTATTAGTCCTATAAGTTATAAATAAATAAATATGTGTGGACATTTCACATAGCGCCATCTAGCCCCAAACTAAGCATAGCTTGTACAATGGGAACCAGATAACTGATACAATACTTATATACTTTTTTTGTTTGGAAATACATACATAGAATACAATATAACACCCAGACGCAGAACAAACATCTATGTTCATCACACAAATGTTTGTCCCCGGTAGGAATCGAACCTACAGCCCTCAGTTCAGAAGGCAGGGCTACTACCAACTGAGCTATCGGGTTCGTAGTTACGTAGGTAGGTCTGATACGCAGCTTTCAAATGATTACATACTTCGGCATTGTAATTTACAAGTTTTGCGTCGATGTTCAGACTTTGCTCAGATTTGCTCGAGACTTTGCTTGGGTGGCATTGTTCATAATATAGTTCTTATATACTTAGTACGTAAAAAACTCTAGTCTGTAAATTTAGGTAGATACTTACAGTTTTATTTTTCTGCAGGTGTCATTAATTTTTAGGAATCCGTAGCTAAGGATAAAGCGAACTCTATTACTAAGGCTCCGCTGTCCGTCTCTCCGTCTGTCACCAGACTTTATCTCATGAACCGTGATATTTGAAAGGGCTCCCCATACAACAAACCATTTTTGCTCATTTATATAGATAATGGTACGAAACCCTTCGTGCTTGAGTCCGGCTCTCAGTTGGCCGGTTTGATTTATTCTATTCTATTCTGTTATCGCAGCGTAGGCCACCACTAGGTGGACTCACGATCTGGTGAAAGCCGGGGAGCCCATAAATGCAGGAGGCAAGCAGCCACTCAAAGTAGCGCTCTCTAGGAGAGGCCTATGTTCAGCAGTAGTCTTCAGGCTGCTGATGATGATGATGTTGATGATGATGAAAGTATTTTTTTCATTCTATTTTCACGTTGAACAGGCTATAATTTTTGTCCTTCAGCCAAGAACCCTCAAGCGTACAGCATCATCCACCGCTGGTATTCCACCGTCCTCAGCGAACGGCCTCGGTTCGTCAGCTCCGTACTTTCAATTGGCCTCAGCGTCCCAATAACCTTACTGGATGTCAGCGTCAATTATGTGCTGATTATTGTTCAGGTATGATCTCTCTTCTCTTTTCTTCTCTCATCTCAAGGAGAGGCCATAATTCACTAACTTCAAAGTAAATAAAAATACACGTTAGTGCGGAGATTTAGATTATTTGTGTAAACATAATGACTGTTTTTAATTCGTGAGCGTATAAGATAATTAAATCATCATCATCATCATCATCATCATCATCATCATCGTCATCATCATCATCATCATCATTAACAGCCTGAAGACGTCCACTGCTGAACATAGACATCCACCAGGGAGCGCCACTTAGAGCGGCTGCTCGCCTCCTGTATTCATCGGCTCCCCGCGGCTTTCAATCCGCGGCTAGGTGGACCGACGACCGGGCCGGCCTACGCTGCGTCTTCCGGTTCGCAGCCCCTCGAGAACCTAAAAAAAAGGTTTAAATTCTATAGATCCGATAGAGATCGGCCACGATCTTGATTGTCTCGTATGAACGAATCTTAACAATATTTCCAGTGTGGTATCATTATCTTGTGTTTTATAGTGTGTTACGATACGATTGCCGTGTGTGATGGTAGTATATATGAGCCTCAGCCATTTACTAAATAATTTGTTTTTGTTTTCAGATTTATGTTGCGTACAAATAAGAGTTTGGTGGAAGATTGCTGTACAGCAGTTGCTTGAAATCGTTTTAAATGTATTTCAAAGCGTGGAAGTACAGCCAAATTGAAAATAACTACTTAAATGAATGTCACCAAACAGTAATGAATGTGTGTGTGTGTATTAGTATCTTGGTTTTAGATAACAGCAATTGTTCAATGAAAAATGTTAACCAGCAGAAAATCAGGTTCTGCAAAAACGTTGTCCACAATAAGGTTACACTCATACATAAAGCCTCTCCATTCATATAAAAGCCAAATAAAAGCATTGAATTGATAAGGTCATGAATATTGTCACTTGCTTAAAAACTCTTTTGGGAATATTTCCACTGTTCGAAAATACCGTTTAATGAATGTAATTTTCTGATAGGAAACGAATAATGAATGTTTCGTGAAAATGACAGACAAAGCGATTGGCTTCATTATCTTTTAATATTTTTAATTTAAACTGTAAAGTGTGATTGATGTAACAACTGGACTACTACAATCCGTGGAATATTATAATTATATATTAATATAGGTAAATTAATATTAGCAGGAACGAGGAAATCCGCAGAAGGACTAAAGTGACCGATATAGCCCTTAAAGTTAGCAAGTTGAAATGGCAATGAGCAGGCCACATCGCTCGCAGAACTGACAACCGATGGGGAAGAAAGGGGGATGAAGAAGGCGAGCAGCCGCCCAAAGTGGCGTTCTCTGGGGGAGGCCTATGTTTAGCAGTGGACATCTACGGGCTGATGATGATGGTGATGAATATTATCAGAATAAACCAGTTCATTAATTTGTCAAAAATAATGCAGTCTATCAATACTGGAGTAGACCCAATTTTTGTGTCTAAAATTCTGTACTAAAATCGCAGATGTGTTGCCACTTATATGGAAACCAAAAAGCACTGGAAAAATCAAGTAAAGTATAAAATAATTCTGTCAAATATATCAACTTCATCCCGTATTTTCTTTACCATAAAGATTACCCATAAAAATATTCTCTAATATTTTCCGGGATCCCATCGTCTCGGGCAAGAAGCATTAAAGGCTTATTTTGAGCATTTTTCTTCATTTTCCGTAATATATTATTGCGGTGACGTCACGGGCTACCATTTGTCATATTGGGTTATGTAGGCGGGTACGAGGTGATGGGAATTCCCTGTTTCGGCTGTACTTAAGGAGTGCTCGTGTGATTTTGTTGGCTGTGGAAGTGTGTTTGGAACTGAATTGAAATAAAGAGCCTTGGTTCGTCTAGATGTAGTCCATTTGGGATATTGAGTGTATGTATTTTTATATTTCGTTGCATTTTTGATTCAAGACGCAAATTTATATTATCATTAGCCTAGTTTTTTGATCTTGATGGCGTATCGGCACTACAACTATTTTTTTTATGTGAATGGACGACGTGACGAGCTAGTCGTTCACCTGATGTTAAGCGACACGGCCGCCCATAACAGTTGCAGTGTTCACTCGGATCATTAAGATAATAAAATTTTGCGTGACTCTGCACTACGCACGTCATCCTGAGACATCACACAGTTTAGTAATCAGATTACTTTACTGTGTAATCAGGTCATAAAGTCTCATTTGCCCAGTAATTTCACTAGCTACAATGCCCTTCAAACCGAAACACAGCAGCGCTTGCACACTACTGCTTGGCGGCAGAATAACTGACAGAGCGGTGGTACCTACCTAGACGAAATTAGCAGAAAAGTCCTACCACCAAATTAACGTTTTCTTTAGTTTGCTTTGTTTATAAGGTTTATTTATCTATATTTACCAATCAAATGAATTCATCATTCAGGTTCAAAGAAAATATTCAAAGTACAGGTTATAGCTTATAAGCATTTGAACAAAAGGTTTTACATACCTTAGTTTTTTTAATCTTTATAATTATTATCGGCAATATAAAACGTAATGTTCCTTAATTTTTTTGTATCTATGTAATAATAACATCAAAACAAAAGAACAATGAACAATTTTTGTTTAGAAAATATCTGATGTATTTGAAAGTTGTACAAAAAAGTTGTTTGATTCAGCGATATGAGTTACGCTCTAAAAGGTTCTACGTGAATTACAAATAAGCCTGTATCTGACGTCTTTTTCATCTGTAAAATAACTTCGAAAACTCTAAATAAAAAAGTTGTGTTAGTATCTGGCAACCCTAGACGTAGTAATAACATTTTTTTTTTTTTTTTTTTTTTTTTTTTAATCTTTTTTATTTTATAGGAGTTTAGTCATTAATGACTATGTCACTCCCGTAAGTCAATCAACACGTTCTAGGAACTCAATCATTTAGGCTCTTCATAAATGAAAGATATAGTTCCATAGTCCTACCACCAAATTAACGTTTTCTTTAGTTTGCTTTGTTTATAAGGTTTATTTATCTATATTTACCAATCAAATGAATTCATCATTCAGGTTCAAAGAAAATATTCAAAGTACAGGTTATAGCTTATAATAACATAACTACCAAGGTTTCAACTAGGAGCTGTAACTATTCATTGAACAGAAATCTTGGATTCCACAAATTGTTCTGCTCCGATCCCCTTGGGCCGCGAACATTGGCCGATGTAAACACAACAAGGGAACTGTGATGAATGAAGCCCTCTTAACTCTAACATTTATTTTATGAATGACGAATATAAGGAAATATTGGTTCTGAAATCTTGAATAATGGATGGAAATTTTGGTTAGGGTTGTACTTTGATGCTTACTTCCAGACTACAATAACTAATTTAAACTTTTTAATTTTACTTAAGTACTTTGTAGGCTTTGTTATGAAACCGTAAAGCATTTCAATTCTTTTCAAAGTTTTGATGTATGGTAGGTACACATATTGTTTAGCAAACATAATCAAAAAGATTTTTCTAGGACTTACTTGTGATGCTGAACAAAAGTGGAAAGATTCCAAAAGGTCGGAACTAAATATGTTAAGTCACACCAAAAGAGGTCTTTCTTCATTTGCTCATGTTTCATTTTTCTTTGAAGAAATACTACCTACTAGGTGGTAGGACTTTTTTGCAAAATTCGTCTAAGTAGTTACTACCGCTTTGCTAGTTATTCTGTCGTCAAGCAGTAGTGTGCAAGCACTACTGTACTCCGGTTTCAAGGGCATTGTAGCTATAGAAATTGCTTGGCAAATGAGACTGATTACACACTACACAGTCTCGTAAGCTGATTACTAGACTGTGTGATGTCTCAGGATGACGTGCGCAGTGCAGTGTCACACAAGAGTTTAGATATTTTAGAAATCCGGGTGACACTACAATTGTTATGGGCAGCCGTGACGCTTAACATCAGGTGAACTACATGCTTGACACATCATTCATCCTCTTAAAAAAATTAAATTAAACTTTCGTCTGTAGAAGTGAACAGAACTACATTCTACGATAACTAAAAACATAAGCCCAAATACCGCAGCAAAAAAAGAATAATAAAGGCATACAAACAAACACACATCTCCTTCTCAAGTAAAGTGCAAGGCTCCAGCTCGAATTACGTAGCCAGTAATTGGACAAGACCCAGAGGCATAATTTCAGAGAACAGGCTATAGCCGTAACTGTTTACACAATCAACTAAAAGCTGACCTTTTCAAGAAATAATCGAGAAGCTGGAGCTTTCTAGAAAAGCTGCGAGTAATAAAACATCAGTTATTAACTCAAATAATTGGATTTTTTTCGTTGTAAAATGGAAACTGCTTTTGTTAGAAGGTTAATTAGAAGGTCATCGACATCTGAGTTAGTAGAAACTGCTGCGGTTCTCCAGTAGTGGACTATAACTCTGCTCCACTATTGGTAAGTACCACAGAGCTACAAAACAAATGACGCTTCGGAAGCGTTTTTTTTTTCTGTGGTAAGTACTTATTACAAAACAACTCTAATTCAACGCCACCAAATATATGAGGTCAAACGCTAGATATTCCTATAAATTGTTTAAAAAAAAATTCAACCGACTGCAAAAAGGAGCAGGTTTTCAATTCAGGTTTTAATTTTTTTTTTTTATTAATGTTGTCTAGGTTTTTTTAATTAGATTTTTTTATATTCGAATTGATATACTTTCAAATTGGCCCGATACAAATTAAATCAAAATCTGTTCTGTAATTTAGATTTTAAAAATTATCAAAGTATTTTCGGTGTAAAATTCAGAAAGAAAGAAAGAGAGAAGAAAGAAAAATGTTTTATTCATGACAACAGCAGATAAATTAGTTGAATATTTTTAAGTTTACTAACAAATACACATTCAGGGTGTAACCCCTTTTATAAAAAAAGAAAAGATAAAGAAAGAAAGATTTTATTTCTCTGCGCTCTAAGTCACAATCTATAATTTCCACAGACAAACAATGAAACAGATGTTCAAACAATTGAATCCAACGTTTTTATTTCCGGCTATAAAAAGTAATGATCTCAGCTGACCCAAACAAATCTGCATTTGGAAGGGAAGTAGCTCGTTATCATCCGACCGTCACTATAGTGTGATAGCAGTAAAGACTTTTCTACCTTTGCTACTCCCCTATATTTTTTGCTAAAAAAAAATAATGTGTGACTCTGAGTAGCTAGAGTAATTTGTAACGTAATTTGTACCTATGATGATGATGAATATTGTGATGATGATGATGACGATGATGATGATGATACATTTATTAATCCTTTCCACTATCTTTTTCTCCCTCGCTACCCTCTTCTCATGATCAGGGTAAGGGCGCAAAAATAATTAACCTGTGCGTAGCCATGGCCAGTTAAAACAATAATAAAGTACATTTTTAAATTAATTACCTATCGTTAATTTATGTATTATTTACTACCTGTAAAGAGGTCTTCAAAGTTTCTTGTCACGCCAAAACCAGCTTAGATGGGGGTATTGAAACTTATTTGAAAGACATAAACAGTAAGTAAGTACTTAATTATTTCCAACCCCTATCCGAACTTGGAATTTAGCAACATCAACAATCCACATTTCAAAGAGCGTTTGGATAATTTTACGTCTTGTGTCAATAAAGAATTAACAAATTGAATAATTTTTTATTCCTAGATTATTATATCGACATTATTTAAATAAAGCAGCACGGCGATTCAGCAAGGTATTTAATAATAAAATGATTCAAAAACCATAAATTTTAACCATGATTTTTTTTTAGAAAAAAAAATTGATTGAAAGTTCACACATTGTTATTTTGTTACAGATTACACTTTCATAATTTTATAGGTAAGTACTGGAATCTCAAATGAAGGTTGGATTCCTTCTTATCCCATGTAAATGAATCAAAAATAAAAAAATAAAGAACGATTTCTCCATTCTCTATTCTGTCCTTTCTTTTACTTCACCATAAATCATATTTTTGACTTATTTTTGTAACCAATACAAGGTGACCTTGATTGGTATGTTACCCCGAAATGGGGACCATGATAACCTACAAGTTGTAAGAGCCTTACTTGAAACTGGGTGTTTCAAAACCTCCATGGTAATATATAAATCCACTCAAAAATTGCACGTGCGATCGCTTTGAGAGTTAACAAGATACTATACATCCATTTCTAAACACAGGTCGTTAAACTCATTTATGTGAACTCGGTCAAAGACGAAGTTCAGCCACCCGGCTACGCTAAGGCTATTTTCGAACGTAAACTTTACATGGCATTTCTTCAACGAAAAACTATTAATTTAATAAAGTCTTAGAAGAAACATTGTGTACCTTAGGGTGTAGATTAACCCCCTTTCGGGATAACATACTAGTTCAAGGTCACCTTGTATAACAAATTTGTTAAATTTTGTTTTTTGGAGCTTGGCCTTCTAACCGCAATATGGTTATTAACAGTAGTTTGCCTCCCTTTTCTTCTTCAAATCCAAACCAGCATCTGTATAAAGTTGAGTTACTCTACATAGCAGTATACTAAGAACCAGTCTGAGGGTGACGGAACCCTTAATTATTATTGTTCTGGGTGAAAATTGACAAAAGAATTTCATTATGAGGATAAGGTTGCCTGAGGATTTAAATTTCAAAACGATGACTACAATCATCTACTTAAGATCAAAAGTCATCATCATCATCATTAGCAACCTGAAGACGTCCACTGCTGAACATAGGCCTCCCGCAGAGAGCGCTACTTAGAGCGGCTGCTCGCCTCCTCCATCGGTTTCCCGCGGCTTTCACCAGGTCGTCGGTCCACCTAGTGGGGGGCCGGCCTACGCTGCGTCTTCCGGTTCATGGTCGCCACTCGAGAACCTTTCTTCCCCATCGGTTGTCAGTTCTACGAACGATGTGGCCTGCCCATTGCCATTTCAAAATGAATGATGGCTGAAGCTTATTATATATTATAATTCATTTTTTGTGTTAGATATTAAGTATGGAACATAAATTATCGCCACGTAAGCTGCTTTAAAAACCCTAGTAATCAATTTTTAGTTAGTAGCTAGTATTTGATATAAACAATCAAACGACAGCCACATTTTTCAATGTTTATATTAAAACGATTGCTTTTAATAATTTTATTTTAATTTATGATCTTACGACTAAATGCATTAAGCCTATGCGATGTCAGTCGGGTTCACCTAATTCATTAAAAATTTTAACAACCAACATTTTGTTATTTATTATTTTTTACTTTTTGTCAAATTTTAGTTTGATGACATGAGGTTCTTAAGCTTACAAGAGTTTCTGAAAGATTATTCTAAATATTACGTTAGTCAATTAGTCATTCAGTATTTTATAATATATTTATTTATTTACATATTTATGTCCTCGTCTTATTGTAAAAACCGTAGGTTAAGACGTCGAGCGAAGCGAGGGGGAGTGTTAGGTTAGTTTCAACCACACTAGAAGTACACAATTGCAATAAAACGAAGTGATGCCGATTGCTCGTTTGCAATAAATCGACAGTTTATAAATAACCGTGTTTTTTTTAATAAACTAACGGTTCTTACAGTAAGACGGTGAGATTTATATACACAGCCACTTCAGCAAACGGACAGCAACGAAACAAATACGCCATCAACATAGTAGAGCATTATTGTAAATAGATAATTCATATCTACGCTCTAGAACTCAACACATATTTGTCTTCTGACACCGCGACAGAATTTGTCGTCACTTTTTCTGGAGAGACCATGATAATGGTAGCTTCTAAGTGTGTCTCACATCGACGACAAGTTTTCTCGCGGTGCGCATGCTAGGTCAGGGAGGACATCGATATAAAATATTTACATTATGACAAGTGGATTCATTAAATCGAGTACAATATAATCATTATTAATTATCTATATTATACGTATTTATTTATTTACAACTTATATACAAGACAATAAACTTAATTAACAAGAAGATTATTAAACAATCGAGGTAGGTTTGGAACCCTGACATTTTATAATTACATTACAATTTTCATGGGGATCTAGAGTGATCTTTAAAGATTTTTAATTGTAATAATGGTATTTATATTTACACCATAATATAAACGTACTAACAAAAAATAGAAAAAAAATATATATGAATTGTCACTTCATTGACATTTCCACAACACTTTAAGGGTGGGTTGCACCAGCTTACTTTAACTGCTAACTGTCACCGTCTACGCTTCGCCGGGCGGGCTAATGTCAAAATCTGACAGTAACTTTAACTGTGATTATGGTACAACTCAGCCTAAGTGTGTGTTGCACCAGCTTACTTTAACTGCTAACTGTAACTGTAGTCCACGCTTCGTCGGCCGGGCTATGTAAAATATCTGTCACAGTAACATTAACAGTGATTATGGTGCAACTCAGCCTAAGCTTTCAATTGACTTTAAGCTATTAATTTTGTTCAAAATGTTCAATCACCTGCAATTTTCGCATTTATTGAACATAATGCAAATAATAAATCAAATACCTAATTTCATAAAACATATATTAGCATTGGTGAAAATAGATTTTTGTAGGCTTGGAGCTGCAAAGAAGTTTCTTGTTAATATTACCTTATTATAATAACAGTAGCTCGATAATGTAAAAATGCTCTAATTTGAACTAAAGCGTTCCAACTTTTCTTGAATGTTTATATTGTAATTTAGAAAAAAGTGACCATTGCAAAGTGCTTTTGAACCACTCACGACATTTTTAACACTAACTTGATTGAATCGTCACAAACTTATATTACCAGATACCCGGGGCCTTACCACAAACTAATACGGCATCATGGTTCGTGACAGTAATGCTTCAAGGTTACAATAATATTGTTCAAATTCGTACCATGAACTTATAAAGTATTCCTGCGCGAGAACGAGACGTCTATATTTCTATATAGCGTTATCACTGTCGCACGTCGGTGTCAACATGATGTATTTAAGTGAACGGTTTAACGTGACGTCATCAAAACTGCTCTGCGACAACAACATTACAGTATTCTTAATTATATGTCATTTTTCAAAGTATGATTGAAGTGATAATGCTATAAGAGGTTGTGGTAAGCTCCCTAGTATTTTGTTTTTAGTTGTCCAGCAGAACATTGTTACCTACTGTAGCTTTTATTGTGTGTAATAAAAGGATCAGAGACACTGGTAAAAATTAACATTTAACAAAACATTTGTGAAAACAAAAATTAAATATCTCAAAAAATGACCAAGTTACAAACATTTTAAAAACCGGAATAGATAGAGATAGCTCAAATGGCCAGTGACGTCAGAGGAAGGTCGTTATAGTACCTCATTACTAAGCTGTGTTAGTTTTTCATACAATCTCTTTGGCAGGTGACGTCACGAGTAGAGTTTTCATAGTAACTGTGGGGGCGCTCTGTTTCGCAAGAAAGGGACAGGAGATGCCTCCTGTAGAAACTTTAAAAGCTTATTACTCCGCGATTTATTTACCGATTTTGCTTATTTTTTCAATTATTGCATTAATTTTTAATCTTCTTTAGAAAGTAATATTTACTTTAATAGTAGTCATCATGCCTATTTATGATAATTACTTACTGATAGTGCTGACGTTAAAATAAAAGCCTTTAATGTAGCCGCAGGCGTGTTTAATTAACCATGAGTGGTATGGTTACTAATTATATGCATATTACGATTAAATTACAATTATATTAAACGTGGTTACATTTCGCTTTAACGTGAACTAATGATTTTGTTTATACTACCCAAAATAAATAAAATCAAAGTGCATTTTAAATGTGTTTTAGATTTCCAGTCATCATCATCAGCCCGAAGACGTTCACTGCTGAATATACGCCTTCCCCGAAGAACGCCACTTTGAGCGGCGACGGAGCTTACCTATTGCATCCACCGGCTCCCCGTAGTTATGACCAGATTTCTAATAATAACTTGATAATCATTATGTGGAATAATCTACATCATATATCTGAACTTTTTAATCTGTTTAAAAAAACTTCTGATTGGATTAATCGCATAACGAGTTAACCGCCCGAAAGATTAAAAACTGCAGAACTAATTAAGAAAATGTATGTTTAGTTTAGAAACTTATAAGTTTTAATGGGATTTTAAAGTAATTTAATCATCAATTATGTTGAAAAGTAAAGCGGTCTAAAAACTTAGGTCGGCAAATAATTTCGAATATAAAAATAAACTAAGTGATGATCTTAATGAGACGAGACGCATTACATAGTTATTTTATTTTAAATTAAGTACAAATATAATCTTACGTCCAATTATCGTTTATTATAGTAGTAATATTTTATAATAGCTCGTATTTAACAACCATTTTAATGAGCATTTTTTTTAAGACGGTATATTTTGTATCAACAAAACAACCATTAGACAGCCTCCGTGGTGAGGTGCTTGAGCAGGTCGGCTCATAACCCGGAGGTGGCGGGTACGATTCCCGTTACAGGACACGTATTGTGCACTGGCAGCTGCTAACTTCACGGTCTGTCTTTGATAAAAAACTGTACTTAAGTAATGAAGCCGCCTATCGCTTACTTTCTAGTTGTTAGTAGCAACCCTGATTATTTTTACAATACTATGAACTAATTAGATTTCTCAACTTAACCTACTGCTTTGTAATACAGTGTCATATTGAAAAATAATGTCATGTAACAATAATTAAATCATAAAAATTAATATATGTATTTATAAAACCTCAACGAAATTAAAGCAGGGAGTAATTGTTGAGTGAAATATTTTTTTATTAATGTCCATTAAAACTTGCCACATATTTTTTTTAAATCTTGTTAGATATAATGTAAAATAATAATATGAGTATCAAATTTTGGGTAGTGTTGTAGTGATTAATGATTTATTACAGCAGGGTTGAAATTAAAACGATCGGTGCACGATATACTTGTCATGTAATGTATAAAAAAAAGTTAAAAAAAATATCTAAAAAAATGCTACTGACACTGATTTGACTGCAGCCATCCGTACCTATAGCCGGGATAAGATCTTCTTACAAACAATACTAAACAAACTAAACAATAATAAATTCAAAATAATTTAGAATTACACAATCAACCGTCTTTACGTTCCATCCTGTATTTTCAGCTATCATGTTCTCGTTATTAAACCTAACTAGCCTTCCTACTGTACCCTAAAGTCTTGTCGACCTATATGCAACTTTCGCGCACCTTCCTGGCGGTAGTGACGACTTCCGGGCGCGCGCGCGCCAGGTCACCGGCGCGCGCTAGCACTCCGCGGTTCACCACGCTTATACTTACTGATGACTGTGGAATTACATCAAAAAATTAATAACAAACAATTTTAGTAAAGAATAGTTTTAAAAAAGAAAAAAACATCACAGACTGATCAAGGCGGCTTTAAAAGATCTACATGCAGTGGAGATTTTAGAAAGGTATTTTTTTTTAAATTAACGGCATTATTCTATATTTATACATTTTTCTTTGGATACCTTTTTGGTATGCAAGTTACCACACCCATGAGTGAAAACTAACAAAAACAAAAATTAAAACTAAATTTTTGTGTTACGTTTCACGCAGGACTTCATCGCGTTAAAACCAAATTTTCGCGACTTGAAGTTGCGAGAATTTGTTTTAAGAAATACTACGTTTTTGTGGATATTATTTTTCAATAATACATTCTTTTCTTCATAAAATATTATGCACAATATTTAATTCATAATTTTTGGCATCATGGCTTTTTAACGCGGTTTTCCATTTTTTTTGACAATTCAGAATTAAGCAGTACTCAGTTGCAGTTGGTAGGCGAGTAATAATTAAAACATAACTCCTAAAATGCTGAAAAACTTTGTTTTAAACTTTCACGGTTGTTTACCACGTTTTTAATAGTACTTACGGGATATTTACCGTGATTAGAATCATTTTTGAGTTCCCGATATTTCGCACAGTTACATGCACCATTTTCATTTTTTTTTCTACGGAGCGTCACTATATACCTAGGCTGGTAAAGGAAGCCATTGAGATCTGGAAATATAAAAAATTTCAATCGAGGTGATGGTTTCCAACTGGCTAGTGCGTGGAGTCCAGTATTAGGTTGCATTAAAAAAATTACGCGTCCAAAATGTGATAAGATCATATGCAGTGATACAGTGAGTGTTTATTGTCGCGAGTTACGATCGAGTACGAATGCCAATGGTACCCGCAGTAAAAGACTAAGAAAGAGGGTAGACCGTTATGCCTGCTCCTAACATTTTGAACTTTTTATCATCCACCCGCATCTTCAGTCTACCCGTGAAAATGGTGCATGTAACTGTGCCGAAATATCGGGAACTCAAAAATGATTCTAATCACGGTAAATATCCCGTAAGTACTATTAAAAACCTGAAAAACTTTGCTTAGAATCAGATACGACCCATTTTAAAACCGAGCATTAGAGTTAGTAAAACTTAATAAAACCATGGGGTCCCATCAGGTGCAAACGAAAAATAGCCCGAACTTGAAAAAAATGCAGTAATCGTGTCTAGAGAGTTACTAGTTAGTGTCCAGTGTATTCATTTGGCCCAATACTCCGCCAACATGCAATAAATGTCGCTTGATAATCTTGCGTTATGCAAAAATAAAATAATTCGTAAAATAGCCCGCGTTACTCCGTTGTATGGGATGAGGCATCTGTACCGTAGGTATTATATTATCTGGGATAAACCAAAAAAAAAAAGGAAACAAAACGTGAGAACAAATCACATGAAATCACAATTTCAACATTCTACATTGCCTGCATCAAGATTAATTTTGTGTGTCAAATTAACTCACCGCGCTAGCAGGCAAGCCTTGCCTGTCGCCATATATTATCCTGTGTGGATCGCTGTCCACGCCCGGAACGGGCATTTTGTAGTCACTTAGCGACTTTTTATCTGTAACGGAAAAAACCATGTCACGGCCATAAGATTCATTATAATTTATAATACCAAAAAATGAATCTAATGAGAATAAAATATCTCATTAGACACACCAGCAACCACCTAACGGCCCTCCTGATGGAAAGTAGTTACCGCCGCCTATAGACACCTGTAACACCGGGGGCATTGCCGATGCGTTGCCTACCTTTGAGGACTCTATTTACCCGTCGTTATTGGCTCAGCGGAAACACCTCGGAGGGATAGGTGATTGATTAGACATTAGATCTATCGTGGATATGTAAAATGGATTTACTGAAGAAAAATCATCTTAATAGATCCATAGTTTTGAAGAACGATAGAAAGATGTTTCTCATTAAACCATTATAATTTATACTACTAATAAAAAAATAAAAATGGATCTATTGAGAACAAAAAAATCCCAATAGATACATCTTGTGTTCAAGTCTTGGTAAATAAATCCAATGAGAAAATAAAATCTCACTAAATCTATAGATCTGGCCCATGGATCTACTGAGAATGAACCTTACTATACCTAAACTTCAACGACACAATCAGACTGAGAAATCGATGTCCTTAGATTATAATATCCTGTTCTATAGATACCAAAACATAATTAATAAAGTTGTTACATTTGCAATGTTCCCGGTACGAAACATTTGTTTTATGACTGCCCTCAGAGCATTATCTCGCGAAGCTACCGTTCTATCGCACTTCGATAAGGGCCGGGGATTTCGTAATGGCTTACGTGACTATTATAGCATTGTTCACCTAAGTATACCTTGTGCCCTTCGTTTATGTAGGTCAGAATGTTTGCTTCAGAATGTGACTGGAAATTCTGAAGTAAAATCTGTTGCTACTCCCTGTTTAGATAAGGTCCCTCTGAGGTGTTTCCGTTGAGCAAAACATGGGATACTTCAAACCACGGGTAAATAGAATCTTAGAAGGCAGTGCATTGGTATGTGTCCTGCCAATGCAACTGTCTGAAGGTAACTTCTTACTATCAACCGGGACGTCGGTATAATGTATGTAGGTACTTACATATTAAAACAAATGATACGCAATAAAAACATTACTTTTAAGAAAACATTTTAAAGTACCAAGAATCATTGAATGAAAATTGATTGTCTTACTATTGAAGTCTATCCGATCGTCTCATTGTCATGTACTAAAAAAAATTGATTGGCTCTTGGAAGACTCTTGGAAGTTGATCGATGTATAAAATATTCTTGTTACATTTTGTGTCAAGTTACTTAAACATATTTCTTACCGTAGTGACATGGTATGATGTCAGGATCGGTGTCTTCATTCTCCAACTTGATCTCGTACTGACTGCAATACTCCAGCTTCGGAGATGCACAGTACGTATTCAAGTTATCTTGTTTAGTAAGCGAGTCTACGCTATGTTGTATATACAGCGCGTTTCTGGTGAAAAAAGTATTACTGAGCTTAGAAAATAACTCGTTAAAGAGATCAAAAGATCCAATTAGCTAATGTAGGTTAGCTGAACGCCTGAAGCTATTCTAAGACTTACGAATGAGGGTAACGAGGTTATTATAGACGTTGAGGATTTTTAGCGTATAGTATCTTCTTACAACCTTGGTTTTACCAGTAAGGTCGCAGACACATAGAGCGTTCGTCTTTACAGGATCCATTTCAGCGGATCCGTCGCTACTAGGGGTAATGTTCACACAGCATTTTACACAACCGATTTTATCGAATCCGACGCTACTGGAGGTAATATTCACAAACCAAATTTACAAGGCGATTTTAACCGGCATGGCAACTTTGTTTCGATCCGATAAAACGGATCAGTATTTCTTTTCTGTGTGGGATTTTTAGTGGATCCGGTACATAGTCATATGTGTGAACTGGCTCATACAACTAACGTTAATAAGGTATACATTTAAACAGGCTTATTAAACGGACTGCTGCATATTTTGTTGGATCGGTATTTTTTACTGGATCCTGAACACTGTTTTGTGTGTGAACTCGCTCATACAACTGCATACGCTATCAAATAATGGATATCTATGTGTATACGCGCCCTAAGCTATACGTATATGAATTATTTTTTATAATCACGGTCACAAGTTACAAATTAACGATAATGGTGACGACATACAAGCTACGATAAATTATGTACGTGATGATTTAATATCACTGAAAATGTTAAAAATAAATTACTGCGTTAGAAAACTAGCGTCTTTCTATCTCGCGTATGAGTGGTTAGCTCCAATGACAGAATGTTTAGGCTGCCGAAGGCTTCTGCAGAAATCAACAAATGGAACCAATCGCTTATGGTGGCCAAAGCACAGTAGTAGCACATAGTTGGTAAATGCCCATGCAAATAGCAGCCTAAGATTGCTTACCCTACTGAACGAGAAAAGCTAGTCGGTCTTTGCTATGAGAAATACAAAGGCTAGCATGCTCAAGGATTATAAAATTCATGGTCACTCATAAAATCTATAATCTACATTGTAGATGGTATTAGGAGGGCAATTTTCTATGGAAATATAATAGACATGACAATTATGGTAATGATGGCACAAAACAGTTGAATACCATATTATCCGCTGCTAACTGATTATAAGCTTTTTGTTTTTCCAGTCAGCTGGGTTAGCATGGACGGTAGACGAAATTGTCTTTCCCTGTTTTACTCCACTTGACAAGTAAACAAGTATGAAGAAAGTGGCATAAAACGGGAAAAGATAATGATGTCTACCGTCTGTGCTAACTCAGCAGGAGTTCAAATACACAGAGTAAATTTTAAAGAACAAGATCTGTGGACAAAGAGACAAGTAGAAATTAAATGCCATACTCACGTAGAAGGCGGATGTTTATCCATGTGGGTTCTCCTGGCAGCGTGTCGCCTGTACAATGCTGTTAGGACCCCGCATACACCAGTACAAAGTAGTGCTGCTACTGACAGTAATGCTACCAACATTGGTGAAAGAGGGATGGAAGTACTCATTCCTGTTGAAAGCAAAAGTCTTTATCAACTAGTAGACATTAATAACATTATAAAAATTAATAATGGATACCCGTAAGCATAATGGCTCCAAAATAAATTACTACATAGTTGACCGAATCTTTACGTCGTAATAGCATAGAGTTAAGTATGATTGAAAATTCACTTTGACGGACATAATAATATTTTTATTTGACGAATAGAACTTTTAATGGTGTAACTCAAGATACATAACAGTTACTTACCTATTATATTTAATGTAAAATTCTAGAGAACTTAAATAAACCATCGTGCCATTATTGTAATCAAGTGTCATTAAAAAGATTAAATTTTAAGGTGGGTTTAGGGTGGCCAAGTCCTACCAAGTACCAAGCTATTTTATTTCTGAATTATGACACCAAAGCAGCTGAGATACCAGAATTAACACTACAGTACTTAAACTTACCAGTATATTTATCAGGCGAGCGTATTCCGACAGTGTACAGCGAGACCTCTTCACTCCGCCCCTTTGCGTTAGCGGCGTACAGCACGAGAGTGTAGCTGGAATGGCTGTCCAAGTTGTGTACTTCGAAGGTTGGTGTATGGTTGGACGAAATGTTGGCTCGCACCTTTAAACAAATGATAATTTATTTTAATTATCTCTTTGTTTTATTACTTGACTGGTGAATTTTACATTTATTTGTGTAGCATTCATATTAAATTCAACTGATTCTTATCACTTAAGTGAATTACTATTTTAATATCTGTGATCCGAACCATACAAACTATATTCATGAGGGTCGAAATGCGGACAAAGCATCGATGCGCCAGTAGATTTGAATTTGTTTTATTTTGTCACAGTAAGTTACACTACAGAAACAGAAGATAACAAGATAGAGTTCAAAAACTAATACCCGACTACCTAATTATTTATTATGGCATTTTTACCTTCGCCCAAATGAAGGGGTGTTGTATTGTATAACTAATGGTTACACTTACCTGTATGCAAAAATGTGTGTTTACATGACTAGAGATTTTAATTTTTTTTTTTGTTAATTATACTTTTAAGTAGGTACCTACTTCTATCATCTATGCTACAACTTTACAAGCGCTATGCAGTTGCCCGTTATAACGAGGTGGGAGGAAGCTACTTTTTCAAATTTCAACATCGTTTAATTCCTAAAGTATTGAACCTACAGTAAAAATGAATAAAATCTTTTTATGGCGGATGTAATATAATTTAATTTCACAGAAGTAATTGTAATACTAATCCTAAAGAGTTCTGAGATATAAGCAAATATCCGAAAAAAGTGATATTCAAACCCTTCCACCTCTCTCTACTTACCCCCTACCCTCGGAAATTTTTAGTATATTCATCAGTACACTTCAAAGTATAACTGTGCCAATTTTTAAGACTACACGAATGATTTCGGCTGTTTGCCTAATGTTTAGCGAATTTTCTTAATATGTGGTGGAATGGATAGGTCATAAAATCCGCCATATTGGGTTTAGTAATAATTTAATGTACCCAACGTCACCCAGAGTATCAATACGCATCGATCGGTATCAAATTTGATAAAATATGATGAGTAGATTAGGCACAACCAGGGAACAACCAAACCAGAAAATTGGCGCCTATTTTTATACGTAGGCTATACATAGTTATACATAGATATACAAATTATACATATTCTAATCGTACTCATAAAGACCTTTCATTTGATCATTTGATTCCAAACATGACATGTTTATCGAAAAAATATATTTTTTTGTCCGCGAATTTTTTAAATATAATCCGCTATATTGAATTTAATGTAACTTTATATGCCTATGACACGCAGAGTGTTAAGATCTATCGATTGACACCTTGCTGTTTGAAATAGAATAAGTAATTTAGGAGATACGAGGGAACATATGAACATACATACATACATACATATAGACAGTCAAACTCATAACCCTCTTTTTTGGTAGTCGGGTAAAAAATGTAACGTGTGATGTCATGACATCGATGTTATGACTGATGAAATACATTTCAAAAACGGTTTCAACCCAGAAATAAATAGCTACACTAAGAAATTCAAGACCATGATTCCATCTGTATGAGAAATGTATCACATTAAGTATGGACAGGCGGGCCCTGTCCCTTGTCCGGTTTTGATGGGTTCGACATTTGAAATCGGAAATGCTGAAAGGTTTTGGAACGTAACAAGACAATTTAAAATTTAATTCAGCTACTGTATTACTAACCTGCTTTTGGTAAATGACCATATTTTCTTTAGCTCTTTTAACAACATTCTTTTTGATACATTAATGAGGGTTGGAAGTAGTTTTTAGATGATTATTGAATATGTCGTGAGAGTGAGTATAATCACTTCTTTTGATTTGAATCCCAAAATTTTATTGTTCACCTTTACCGTTTTTGAACGCAACAGATTGTTTAAATGCATACGGAATTTTAATTTTGGATTGTATTCATTGTATTATGCCTTCGACTCCTTCTTTTGTAACTACTTGACAATTTTTAATATCCTTTCTAAGTATGTACTCAGATTTTAGGTTACCCTTCCATCTTCCCAGACTTTATGTCTACACTTACAACCATCGATGGCACTTCCAGCACCTCCATGTAGAAGACCTGCGCAAGTCCTCCATCAAACCCCTCCGTGCACTCCACCTGCAGCGCGGCCGAGCTCTGGTTCACCACCGAACAGTTCTGCAGTGAGGTTGGGTGGCCTGCATCGTGGATTGACAAATGTTTAGCACGCCTACAAGTATGTAGCTGATTTGTGTTTTTTAGTTTGTATAATGTCAATCCATACAACTTGTTTCATACCATATTTGTACCATGTTTGTATTGTTGTTTGTGTTAGATATTGAATAAATGATAATGACTGATGCGACGATCTGGTCTGGTATTGGGCTATTGTTTCTATTTTCTAGAACTAAGTTTGAATTTAGCATTTTATCAAAGTCAATGGATCTTTGAACTATATATCTTAGACTTATTAAGGTTCATAATTATTATGTAGAGATCAAAGTACCCTTCCTAACATTTGAAAAATTAAAAGCACCATCTTTCTGAATATCTTGTCCAAACACAGAATTACAACCATTAGCATTACTTATTTACAGTAATAGATAGATACCGATATAGTTCTACTTATAATACTTAATTGTAGGAACCACTTTATACGTCTTGTTCTGTATGAGTAACAAGTTCTAGCTCTGTTGTATTACTCAATTTTGTTTTTATTTACACATGTTTGAGAATACGAATCCTGGAAAAAATATTCGTGCCCACGCGATTGATTCGCCTTTTGTTATTGAAAATATGTAAATCACACATTTCTAGAAGATAAAACATTTCAATATACTAAATTAAATTGGGACAACTCTTTACGTACTTTAGTGAAGAGTTGTTCCAACAATAGGCAGGAATAAATAAAGTCTTAGACAAGAACTGTACTAAAAATAGTTTATTTTTACTCACCAGCAGCAACGAGTTTGTAAAGACATGGAGTTTCCATTTTTCCAACCAAGTTCCTAGCTGAACACAGAATTGTTCCGAAATCCATGTCAGTAGAAGGAGTGTATCGAAGAGTCGACGTAAATCCAGTATTTGTGAACAAGCTAAAAATAATAAAGGTCACGTTAAAAGCATCACTATTATCACCATCATCTTCATCAGCCAGAAGACGTCCTTCCCTGAACTTATGTTTCCTTCACTTCGTTTGCTATCAATTTTTCCCTCATAACTACCGGCTCCATCAGATTTGACCTGGTGGTTGGTCTATCTGTTTAAATACAACAAGCCTGTGCTACGTCTTCCGGTTTATGGTCGCCACTCTAAAACTTTTTCACTATTGGTATTCGGTTCTGCAAGCGATATGGCCTGCCTATTTCAAAACTACAATCCTGAGATATTATGATATACCTACATATTTACAGTCGAAAGACCTTCCCTGTAAAAGTCAACACCGAACTGTTGCTAGCCAACGGCTTCGTAAACCAACGATGTTGGCACTATGAAACGTTTTATAAAATTTTTGTGATATAACCGGTATATAAACCCTTAGAAAAATGAAACATCTTAGGTAAAAAATACACCTTTTATCCAGGAAAATCAATTCTTTTTATCGAAGTTGGTTTCTTAAAATTTTTAGCTCTTTTATAATAACAGATCTAATGGGATGGCAGTAAGCCAGCTGGATAGGAAACAAGTTTATGGCTGGTAATAAAGTCAAGGAAGAGATCTTAACCAGCGGAGTACGATTCATTTATATGCTATCGCTTGTGAATCCAGTGATTAAAATGATAATCAAATGGGATTGGAGTCTATAAAGAATATCTATAAATTTCTACAAAAGAGCATGCTGAGTTATAGCTCCCAGTTTTGGTGGTTTGGAATAACTAGTTAAAAGGAAAAATCAATTATCTTAAAATGTATTAAGGCATGCTAATCAAAACACAGCAAGCCGGCAACCGTTGAGGTATATACTCGTAGTGTATTTGAGTGGAGACCGTGACTTGGCAAGACTCCCTCTGACTAGATCGAGACCTACACCCATAGGTAAAGTAAGATAAGAAGAGCTGAAGACTGTACTTAATAGTACCTTTGTCCAGTAGTGAACGAATACCTATATCATGATGATAATGCAATCAAAATTATCCTTTCATTACCTACAAAAAGACAAAATTATAAAACAGACGTTAAAACTGGTGTTGTGTAAAATGTAAAAGTAAAGAATCAGTAATACCTGGAATCCAAGTCAGTCTGTTCTCCAGAACTGTTGAAGATCCAGCTGAAGCTTGCAGGAGGAGGGCTGGAGTCCACAGCACAGTGTAAGATGATGGTTTCTTGTTTCAGAGCTCCATACACTTCACCCTCGTTGTAAGTGTTACATAGCGGTGCATCTAGGTGAAGGAACGCCAGTTATGACTAGAAACTACAGTTAGAAACTAGAGATTCTTTATTAAGAACTTACACCTAATTTGTAGTGAGACAGGGTTGCTAGTTGCACTGCCTTCGCTGTTGTAAGCGAGGCAGCTATAATCGCCTGCAGCTGCCCTGCTTACACTCTGAAGCACGAGAGACTGGTCACTGAGAATTATTCCAAGGCTAGCGTTCTGTTGGATTTCTTTCGTCTGGAACAAGTCAGAACAACATTTTCTAGTCAGCGTTTAGAACTAAAGCGAAGCAACAAAATTAACGTGACAAGGTAATCGTTCCCCTGCCGTTAAGCGTAACGGCTGCCCTGCATTATCACTTGGAACTCTAAAGTCACTGACACCACTAAGGTCAGTCTCCGCTTGAGCTGATGCCTGACTGAAGACACAACCGTTTTAGCTAACTTACAGAGAGTACGTCACGTCAATTAAAATCTTACCCCTTTGTACCAAGTCAACTTGTGCGTCTTAGGGTTGGCTTTCACACTGCACTCGAAGTAGACGTCGTCACCTTCTTTAATCTGACTGGGGTTCAGGCTGGAACCTAGCTTCAAGGCCACAATTGGGACATCTGGAGACAAAGCATTATGTTAGATCTGAACCTAGATAACAAAAAATAAAGGGCTTAATTTTAATTAGTTAATTTTACTGTTCCCTGCACCAGATGGGCCAACAACCTAGTCAAAATCGTAAGGAGCCGATGGGTGCAGAAGGCAAACAACTGCTAACATGGCACTCTGCAGGGGAGGCCTATGTTCAGCAATGGGCATCTTCACGTTGTTAATGATCATTTAACTGATTAGTTTATGTGATAAAACTGACGACATCTACTGTGCAAATCATTATTTTTTGCAGAGAAATTATCACAGTTTCAACGAACTTTATGACAATAGTTTGCTAAAAATCATTTTCCTGCAGAAAAACTATTCAAATCCATTTCTGCTGTGTTAGCGGTACAAGCGAACTAGAAACACTATTCTGTTGAATTTATTGCGACCCTCTTTTTGCGTCGGAGTTAAAACGCAATCAGTGCCGAACTCGATTTCATTGGAATTCATTTGGACAGACAGACCAACACCGGTCAGGTACAGGTTTTGGTATAAAAAGTGAGGATTGAAAAGGTTTTTAAAATTGCTTTTGTATAAATAAATAAAATTAGTAAAGGTTTGTTTGAAAATAATAATGAATAATGTAATATTGAGGGGAAAGGTAAGCTCCTTGCTAAACTCTCAACAACGCGGCCCAGTATTCCATTGCTACTTACGACATTACATATACACCACACGCCCTAATGTATTGGTAGATATGAAGTTCGATCCTCACGTTCAAGATATGATCTGTGATGTATTAAGTTACATACGAGTTATGGAATGTTACAAATTGGTATTTCCTATCACATGATCTAATGCTCTGCTGTAATTTTAGGTCTTTGTGCATTCATAGTCGCAACTCACAATAGCATACTTCCTAGTTTGGATAATTATTTACTTTTGAAAAAGACAATGAAAAGCAGATTTTAATAAAGATCAAGGTATATGACTTACAATGAACATTCAATCTCCACCTGTCTTCGATGGTAGAGTCAGGAACCTTCGGGTTCTCCGCTCGGCAGACCAGGAACTTCTCGTGGTCCTCAGCCATCGGCACCAGACTAAGCACGCTGAGGGTCGAGTTTGACTCCGAAAACTGGAACAAAGTTACTTTTAACAGGCCTTGTTATTATGAGGTACGGCCAAAAGACAATTCATGTGCCGTTTTATGGGAGAAGGAAGGGTTAAGTAGTACAACTGACAATCATGATATTGATTCTCAATAAAACCACTATTTTGTAATCATCCATGAAAATATTCCCTAAAATATTGTAAAAACTACTCCTCTCTTCCTTTTTGCCGTAGTCCGGTAAAAATAATATAATGATTCCCAAGATATATGATATTCACTACATTATCGCTAAAGGTGATGAGGATCTCTTAAATTAACTTGAGATCACAGCATTCGTTCTGTTTACATAGACCACAAAAACTTTGTGATTATTTCATCTATAGTAACAGATAATAAAATATGCCCATCTTTGATAAGGGAATAATACCCTTATAAAAGATGGCCATGCATGTTGTTTTGTGTTACGTAAGATAGTTGTCTTATCCACACGCAAACCTCACTTTCCTGGTAATCACCACTTTACTTGATGGATACAAACTTTTGTTCTCATCAAGGCTTATGTCTGGTGATTCACCATCAAACAGTGTAGATTTACTAGCTACAGACAATGGTCTATAGCGAGAGCCCATGCTAAGTACATCTCGCAGAAAAATCATCCCAAGAAATGTCTCGGTTTTATAAGGTTGACAACTGTATCAGTATAGGCGCAAACTGTTTGGTACCTCTTTTTTGGCAATTTATACTGCCCACTACAGGTTTCCCTCACAATTTTATAAGAAACCAAAGATTAGCTTTAATCGACCAGCAAATAATTAAATTAATTTGAAAATAGGCCACTAATGTGACAAAAGCAGAACTACCAATTTTACTTTTTACCAATTTTCGAACCTTGTCTAAAATGGCACAAAAGTATTGCGAACTTGCAACAAACAACAATGATCCGTTCTCCAATTTTGGCGAAACAAGAACTTCCCAATTTGCCCAAAAAAACGGTCGCAATAAGAGAATAGCAAAACTGTTCTCACTTAATATCCTATCCACATTATTACAGGTCCCATCGATCCACTGACCGTTCGGTACGTGAATAAGGAACAGCTGCAAGTGCTTCGTTGGTGCCCGACCGAAACCCGGCCAGGTACTTTAGCATAACACCGAACCGTAAAATCATATATAACATTTTCACAGTTGGACTCGTAGTGATTTTCACTAATATGAAAGTAGAGAAGTAAAAGCTGTAAAAACAACGTAAAACTTATGTGAAAGGACGACATAAATAAGTTAATGTCATTGGAAAGCGGGCATTAGAGAAAAAGGAGTTTAAAGGAAATAGAAACATAGGGCAATTCAAGAGATCATTAGGTACGACAGTGTTTTTTTTTTTTTTTTGAGAAATGTGGTCAAATGCTTTGATATAAATAATAAAAAAGGATAGAAGTAGGTTAGGAGTCTCATAACGAGTATGTATTTATAAAACTATATATTTTGTTTTGTATATATTTTAATACGTATAAATTTCACGCAGTGTTAGTTTTATAATTGTATTTTCTCTTGTCTCGTTAAGGTCGAATTATGTTATAGTCGTTTGCTTTCCTTTTTAATATTTATTTTTCGATTTTATGATAGGTATGTAATTATCACTGTTTGTACCAGGCAGTGCATGTGTCATTGGATTATGGGATTGATTTTATTTACTGTTTAAATCATGTTGTTTTGTAATTGTATGTTCCATTATCTGTTATGTGCACCTATGAAATAAAATAAAGAAATAAAATAAACGAGTAATAAATGCATCAATTCCACCCCGGGTGGGGTCAATTTGATTCCAGTGTTGTAAAATAAGGCTTGAAATTATTTTGATTAAGTTATGTATTGTTTAGAATTTGTCATTTTCTGTAATAGTTACTTAGAGGAAAATGTGATCTTGTAATTGTTTTAATTATAACAAACACTCACCCTTCGACTTGAATTGGTAATTATTGTGTTTATGACAAGAACTTTAAGTACTTAGTTTTGCCACAAAATAGAAAAGTAGTTCTGGTGACACGTTTCAACATTAAAATTTCAATAAATTAGTAGGTACTCAGATATACCCTAACTGCTACTTAATTAAACGTCATCGTCATCATCATCATCATCATCATCATCATCAGCCTGAAGACGTCCACAACTGAACATAAAATATGAAGAGAAATGAAATCCGGAATCCTTATTGACGTATGTTTGCATAATAGATTAATTCTTCGTACCTAATGCCTCTAAACCACAGAGATCTCTAAATCCTGAGAGATCTTCCGGACTCCGCGGGATTTAAACCTCAGAAAATATTGTTCGCCCGTAATTCCGGTGCCTAATTAAAACGCGCCTAATTATTCAGGAGTTAGACGCAGTATGAAAATCAGTTTGTGAGCGTAGCAAGGACTAAAATTATTAGGGCTAAGATGTTAAAACAGAAAAACAAACGAAGAGTAATCGAAAATGAACTTAATCATAATAAATCGTTTGACGAGCTTAAATCGTCACAATAATTAATGCCCCTTCCCTGATTACGTCCATGAAACTGTCAATCAGTCGCATGGCGCAAATGGGTCAAGTGTATGCCAATTACGAGTACAACGCTCATGCATGAATTTATACAGGACAGCTTAAATATATTTGTAAAGTAGTATCTTTCATCGTCATCATCATCATCATCATCATCATCATTACCACCATCTGGTGTTTCTGGTCCACCATCATCATCATCATCTTCACCACCTGGTGTTGCTGGTCCACCACCACCTCCACCTCCATAATCATTATCATCATCATCATCATCATCGTTATCATCCTATTCAGAAACATTTATGTAAGTACTTTAACAATAATTCATTCTTCCCAACTTTCTAACCAATCGCTTCATAAAATCCTCATTCGAAATAGTCAGCATTGTTCACGCGAGATTATGAAAATTCCGTGGCGAGATATTTGACCAGAATTTTTAAAAGTTTGCTGTTAGAACTTTTTTTAGAATTCCGATAGCTTTCTAATTTAACTTTTGTGTGAGTTTTTATAAACTGTGGATAGAGATTTTAAAACTCATCTCAGTTTTCACATTGGTTGTCGATTGGTGGATTAAAAAATGTGTAAGGTTTTGCGTTTGTATTCGAAGGTTTTATGGGTTTTAAAATTCCCACCGCATTAACAAACCTACAATTATATAGATCTCGAATTGTTATTAAAACCTTATTGATTTTACTCACATAGCTCAAGAGCTACTACAAGTAGACACCTAAGAAATATTGAATTTTAACAAGTTTTTCTTCTGTTCCAAATATTTAATTAGACATAAGAATAGAACTTGCAATGCTAATCCTAAGCAAAGAATTGTAATAGGGATGTAATGTCAGGATATTTATGTCACCCAAAGGCTCCTGACGAAGCTTAACGAATATCTTAACATAAGATAGAAGGAAACTAAGAAGTATGAAGTAGGTAGGTTTTTAACCTTAAAAATGCATTTACTTTCTCACTTCAGAAGTAATTTTTTTTTAGAGAATTTACCAGACTACAATGACAAGCCGTCATCAAATTAAAAATAAATTGCCATCCGATTCCATTTACACAGAAAAAACAAACAACCCCTAATCCATTACCAGCGGTTAGAATACCCGGTCAAGTGCGAGTCAGACTCGCGCACGAAGGGTTCCGTACAATACCATTATCTATAAAAACGAGCAAAAATCACGTTTGTCGTATGGGAGCTCCCTTAAATATTTATTTTATTCTGTTTTTCAGTATTTGTTGTTATAGCGACAACAGAAATACCTACACCATCTGAAAATTTAAACTGTCTATCTATCAAGGTTTATGAGATCCAGCCTGGTGACAGACGAACAAACAGACAGACAGACGGACAGCGGAGCCTTAGTAACGGGATTCGCTTTCACTTCGGGTACGGAACCCTAAAAAAGGTGATAAAACAAAATATAAACAGAGTTTTTAATTGAGAAATCAATAAACCGGGGATGTTTGTAAATCACTCGATCATCGACCGTTAACGTGCCGTTAAAAACAAGCGGATTAAAAAGTTGACAGTGATTTGTTAGTCAAGCTTGACAGTGTTTGTGTTGGGACAGACTGGGTTTACTTTATTACGATTTAGGTAGGTTTAATTTTGTATGGATGACACGAATAAAGGACAAAGTTAGAAAGGTGGGAAACCGCGGTCAGAAGATTTCAAAACGGGGCAAAAATCTACAATTTGTATGGATGCCACGAATAAAGGACAAAATAGAATGAGGCAACCCGTGAACAGTCCACTAGGGGTACGGTTTTGAAGTAACGGGTCAACTTCAAAGGCAAGTTCAAAAACCTTTGTTTAGGTAAACTGATCAGCTAGGCGATTATGCAACTTGATTGCAACCAATAGAAACACAAAAATGTATGGAATTGACAGTTTCAATACGCAGTTTATGTGCATAGTTACTATGAAATTTCTCCTGTTGCATTACTGTTAAAGTTACGTAATCACACCACTGAAATGTATGTATCTATTAAATTTCGATGCGATTTTACGGTTCCGTACCTGAAGAGTAAAGCGAACCTTATTATTGAGGCCCCGCTGTCCGTATGTCTGTCTATCCGTCTGTCACCAAGCTGTATCTCATGAACCCTGTTAGTTAGACAGTTAAAATTTTCACAGATTATGTATTTCTGTTTTTGCTTTAACAACAAACACTAAAAGACAGAATAAAAATGTATACATATGGGCGCGCCGTTACAGCTGAATGATTTTTTCCTCGTTTTTATATATAATGGTACGGCACGCTTCTTGTTTCGACTAGACTCATTTTGGCTAGTTTTTATGATTCAGAGTGGCTTAAGGCTTCTCAAGGCTTAAGTGACACATTTACAATTACACCCTTGAATAAAAGAGAAGCAAATAAACCAGCTATAAGACATAGAAAGCTATTAGATTGTCCATCACGAGACACTTAATTATTCATTCCCGAAGGCCGACATCAAATGTGACGCCACAATAGAGTGAAAAACAATAAAACAAAAACAATAAACCGAAATGTCCTCTTGGCATTCTCGTTTCAATGACAAAGACGAACAATGTTAACGAATCGGCGGAACAAAGGTTCTCATTTTTCATCGAGAAAATAGGCATTTTCTTAGTAAAACAAAGTGTCGCTATATAAATTAAGTAAGCTTCACAATGTCATACTGAAATGAAAGGCTGGCGTAGGTCATTTGGATTGCAATCTTACAATCCATGGTTTGAATCCCGCTTGATCCCACATCAATTAGCTTCCCGAGTTTCTTATAACTAGTCGAATTATGTTTACGTTTTCTTTTATGAGAATGAATGACCTGACGAGTTAGTCGTTCACCTGATGTTAAGCAATATGGCCACCCATAACAGTTGCAGTATCACTCGGAACTTTAAAAAGAAAAATTTCACGTGACACTGCACTGCGCACGTCATACTGAGACATCACACAGTCTAGTAATCAATCAGTCAATCAATCACGACCTCGCGCTTGGTTAGAGCTTGGTGTAACTTTTCCTGTGAGAGAAGACCCTTGGTCTAACTGTAGTAAGCCCGAGGGCCAATAATAAGGTACAAGCACATACGTCAGAATACACCAATGTGTTTTCCCGTTTTGTTAAAAGTACCTGTAGTTTTTTTCGATATAAACAATCGTTAACGGCCTCTGTGTTGTAAGCATAGTGTGTGTAAATCATTTGAAATGGTGTAGCTATTTACACGTAAAAATCACTCAAATAATTATAACTACGATCATAAACGCAAAACGGTAAAGATTACGCAACACCGCATCATTTTTAACTATATAAATTTAAGAACCAAGCACGTCATATTGCCTACTTATCGGTAGGTGTTACTGTAAGGTGCGCCCCAATGATGGACTGGTTCCAAAAAAATTATGATATCATTTACTCTTTTATATGCTTGGATTGGATCACTATCTAACCTGATGGTAAGTGACGCGGCCGACGATGGAACAGGCTTGACGATGGGAAATTATATTTTTCAGGAAACTAAAGGACTAAAGTCACTGGTAAGGTGTTTCGTCCCCTGCCTCCCACGTGATGAGGCTACAGCAACTGTTCCCAAAGCTATTAGTGCATGTATACTGTGCAATAAATTTCTTAAATGAGCACTTACAAGCACTCTTTAGAAATGGCTTCGTGAACAACATTTTAAAGAAAACAGCTTGATATGTATTATATTTTAAGCGAAAGGGGCATAATTAAATGATTGTCTTAACGATTTAGGTATAGGTATAAGACTTGATCAATATATTAATATATTATTACCATTAGAATTATAGATACCTAGTTGTAACTAATTACAAAAAATGAGATCCAGAATTGTTTTACTAATATTTTTATTTCATTGAGTTAAAATCTTGGATTCATTAGGATGATTTATTAGGCCGTAGACTTTAGGACTTGACACCAATTTCAAGGGAACATCTTCAGCCTGTCCTGATATAACATTCTGAACTCTTAACAGATAGACAAGCAAGTAAACAACAGACGAAAAACATTTTTATCGTGATAAAGATTCTCTTTTTTAAACGAGTTACTTAGTTTATTGATTGAAATTATCAGTATTTTACTTTTTTACTTTCTTCATGTCGTTAATATATCCTATTTCCTCGAACTGAAAGACGCAGCGCAGGCCTCCCACTAGGTGGACCGATGATCTGGTTAAAATTTCTAGGAGCCGATAAACGCAGGAGGCTAGCATCCGCTCAAAGTGCCCCTGTGTAGGGAAGGCCTATGTTCACCAGTGGATGTCTTCAGGCTGTTAATGATGATGGTGATGATGATGATGATAGCCTATTTGCACAAAAATATTTGAGTTTGTCTTCCTTCTAAAGCAACATTAAAGTCATCAGATAATATTTCGTTAGATACGTTCGTGTAAGTTGATAAATCCAAGTTAAACCCATCTAAAATGTATAATCTGCCTATACTTGACAACATCAAAGGACGTGTCACGTCAAAGGGTCAACACTCTCATCTCTAGCGAGCGTGACATGCGGAAATGTGACTAGAATCTTCGCGCTCCAGCTGGCTTTCCCTTGCAGGCACTTGTCGGTAATCTCACAGAGCGACGTGACAGCTGACGAAGTGGCTACGTAGCTGTTTGTGATGCATTTATTGCCTCTACACTTTATTTTCTGTACGTATTCTTTTTTTATGTGCTTATTCAATTTAACTAATTTTCTTTCAATGTCATTGTATGTATTAAAGACAAGGAGTTGATTAATTAGTTTTATTTTCAATTATTTTTTTCCCTATATAACTTGGAAGGTTACTTAACCTATACTACAAATAAAATGAATTTCATTGTCACGTCAGTCAGCGAGGGCTTTGGGCACGCTGTTGCGTTAAAGCACTCATTCTAATTTTAACAATCCCGTAACTTGTATGTTTTCCCGTTTAATCCACTAGTGAAACATGACATAAAACGAAGTGTTTTGCCGCTGTTCAAATGGTCATCGCAAATAGCTTTGCTAGTGATTTGAAAACAGAACCACTTGTAGTAATTGCACAAAGCGGCGCGATCCGTGATGCGCGTGACACTTGAGCTGCAGTTGTCATGCTGCCGGCTTGATTGCGTAAACGGCCGGCAACGTGGTGTTAAATTTAACTCATTAACAGACTTTGAACCAATTAGTATAAACTTGCTTGTGTCAAACGCCTGGAAATCAAAAGAGTAATCAAATCACAAATAGGACAAGTCACAGAAAGTATAAGGGTTGGATTTCATCATCATCATCATCATCATCAACAGCCTGAAGACGCCCACTGCTGAACATAAGCCTCTGCTACTGATCTAAGGGGAGAGAGCAGTATCCAGCTGCTGGATACCGCTGGATTCCAGCAGTAAATGTACTCAGGATGATACTGATAATGTTAATTCAATTCAATTCAAGTTTTTATTTCAGTCTATAACATACATAAATAACATAAAATTAAAATTATATTAAAGTCCATATTGTTCTTAAAGTTATTAAATAAATGATCATAAAACACATAATTATCTAATCTAATCTAAATACTTATTTAAATTTACAGCAGACAGTATCTTTCACAGTATGCACTCGCGTCCAGTGTCTCATGAAGATACTGTCCACGTCCATCCTCTCTGCAATCAGTTGCAGGTAGCTGTTGGTGTTGCCGCGCACCCAGCGCATTACGGATGCAATTCTTTTGCGTAGTATCGCTGTATAGCTATCTATTCTTGCATCCGCAAACATTTTTGATGCGCTACAGAAACGCGGCAGACCCATCAGTACCAATACCAATCTGAACCAAATTCTTCCAGTTTTGTCTACTCACGTTCTTGGCACTCCTCTTGATCTGTCGTCCACCTTTCCACCAGGAGACCTGAGCGTCAGGCCTGGAGCCCACCGTCCTGCACTCGACGTCGTATGTTCTGTCAGCTGACAGTTGCCCTCGCTTGTTCAGGATCTGCACGCTCAGTGGCCTTACTGTAACAAGTTGCATGGCTTAGGAACCAGCTTACCGGACATGAGGTTGTTATATAAACTAATAATATGTAGATTGAGGAAACTCAAACAACAGCTTTAATACCGTTAGGTGTTCCATTTTTTTAAAGATGACGCTATTTTCTAGTAGGGTGAGCATGTCTGGACAAGGTGTTCCCACAGCTAGGTCACGGACGCTCTTTTAGATGAAGAAAGTATTTACCATGATCATGACGCAGGCCAAATACGAATTTAGAAAATGAATCTAAATGTTCTTACAATTAATATCCAGTATTAAAAGCTTAGTCTCCGGTGGCGCCAGATTAGTATTCGAGGCTTGGCAGACCAGCCTCGCGTTAAGGTGCTGCCGGCCAACCCTGGGGAAGGTCAGGGTGTTGACAGTGACGCCGTCTGGGCGTTGCTCGAACGAGTCATCGATGACCGTGTTCTCGAGGTACCATGTGAGCCGAGGTCGAGGATCGCCTGTGAAGATATAACGGGGAATTTTTGGCACCAAGTTTAATTTTTTTTTATGAGAATGAATGACGTGACGAGCTCGTCGTTCACCTGATGTTAAGCAATACGGCCGCTCATAACAGTTGCAGTGTCACTCGGAACTTTAAAATAATAAAGTTTCGCGTGACCCTGCACTGCGCATGTCATCCTGAGACATCACACAGTCTAGTAATCAGATTACTACACTGTGTAATCAGGTCATAAAGTCTCATTTGCCCAATAACTTCACTAGCTACAATGCCCTTCAAACCGGAACACAGTAGTGCTTGCACACTACTGCTTGACGGCAGAATAACTGGCAAAGTGGTGGTACCTACCTAGACGTACTTTGCAGAAAAGTCCTACCACCTAGTAAATTAAATGGCATTTCCTGCTTTCCTGCTTCTTACTGGTGTATAATAAAGCTTTGACTAATAAATATAATAATACCGCACTACGAAAAATATAAATAAATAAATAAATAAATAAATAAATATGTGTGGACATTTCACACAGCGCCATCTAGCCCCAAACTAAGCGTAGCTTGTACTATGGGAACTAGATAACTGATACAATACTTATGTACTTTTTTGTTTGTAAATACATACATAGAATACAATATAACACCCAGACGCAGAACAAACATCTATGTTCATCACACAAATGTTTGTCCTGGGTAGGAATCGAACCCACATTTATAATATACTCTTGTTTGTCAAATGAAAAAGAACCATAATAAATTCATATTTATTCCGAAATTTTCTTTCGAACTTTGAGAAAATAATGTATACGTAAGCAGCACATGAAGTCCTCACCTCCATAAACTTCGCAAGCCAGCTCAAGGGTGTCTCCTTCGCTGTACGGCTCTAGAAGACGTGTGTGGCTTCGGGTCTTCGCATCCATAATGCTGGGACGGTTGGGTGGAGCTGGATTGACAAGTGTAAGAATAATGGTCAGTGGTTAGTTCAACCAAATTTTAACCATCCTAATGCATTAAAACAAAATAATTAGATGAGATTAGATATTAAATGATTGGGGAGGCCTATTTTCAACAGTGGACGTCTTCAGATGATGATGATGATGATGATGATGATGATGATGATTATGAATTAGATGAATCTGCTCAGTTTTATGATGCTCTAGTTTCAGTCGCAGCTTTCAAGTAAACTTGTGAATTAAATTCAACCTTGCCACAACCGCGTAAAATATCAGTTTCCAACTTTATTAATCAGTTTACAAATATTTGCGAGTGAATTTCACAAACAACTTACTTCTGTGAATTATTACCATCTTGACAATAGAATTAAGTCACTAGCGCCTAATAAAGATCTGAAACTTCGCCGTTTGAACGGAGCCGGCACGTTGTAAACATTTTAATCCGAAAGGAGACATGACGTAGGCCGGGATGATCCATGGACCGTGAACTTAATGAAATTGAGTTTTATATTACGTGTGAGCAAACAGCTGACAGCGATGTCGATTTAGGACTTGTCATTTATTAGTTAATCCTGGAGGAGCAGTTACAAAATTATAATGTCATGAAAAGGTAGTTAAAAGAGTAATAAAAATGAGAATGAATAAATGCGCAGTTTCATTCCCACGGGAAACATACCGGCCGCATTATACCTCGATAAAACTTTATTTCTTGGTTTACATATTAAAATAATTTATAAGGACAAAAGCCACATAAGTAACCCGATAAATACTTAGACGTAAGTACAATAATTACTCCACAAATAATTATATAGCCGTGGTATTTTTATACAAGTTGTGTGAAAACGACTCTCTAGTTAACTTTGTCATTTGATAATTCTACCTAATTGGTTCTGGATTTGAGTTGAAATGATTTCGAATATATTATTATGTATATCGATTCGAATAATATAACCATAAATTCGAATAATTTCAACCACATTATTTTATTCAAAATATCAAGTTTGTGTGTGAACGGCAAGTACCTAATACTTAGGTTTTCATTACGCGTGGATTTGTATTTAATCTAGTTTAGTCATATTATAAACTCCACACAGTTTTTACTGAATCATCAGGCACTGGAGCTTAGAATTTATTCTGAATTTCAGTTTACCTTCAACTGTTTCTGAGAAAAACACTGTAGACAGATGGAGAAAGCTAGTTATATAAGAGTTCCATGTGTACTCTAAAAATCATACCACTATAGGTATAAACAGTTTTAGATATATTAATCTCCAACCCACGCACACATTCCTCATTAATGAAATACATTTTGTACCTCTATTCCATCTACAACACTTAATTTGAGACTCTCCGGCCTTTACTGAGAAATAAATGTGTCTAATGTCTAGCCTAGTTTAAGCAAAGATAAATAAACTTAAAGCTGGAGTAATTCCCTATCGTAGATTACAATTTCTTCGCAAGTTTGCACACTGAGTGAATTTAAAAGGACTGCCTGAATAGGCTATTTATAAACTAGTTTTGAGATGTTATTTCCAGTTACGAGTTATAGTTACACTGGTAATTTTAAAATTTTCAGCAGCATTTGAATTTGTTTTTGTTTTTATAAAAACTTGAGCGTAAATTTTGAGCATTGGCTTTTTTTTTTTCATTTGTTGTGCAAAAATGGGCATACATTTGACGACAACTCACCTGATGGTAAGTGTTGAAGTTGTCTTAGGTGGAGCACGTTTGCTCATGAGATGCCCATTCACTCTTGACTTGGAAAGACCCAGGTTATACCCAGGAGGAAATACTGATGCTGGAAGAGCATTCCATTCCTTGGCCGTTTGGACTATGAATGACTCAGCAAAACGCTCTGGAAAGTGCAGAGGGTACACTAACGACGTAAGGATGTTGATGAGGGATTCTGATTAAGCAAATGAAAATTACTTAAATATTGGGATATGATGATCATGATGATGATGAAGATGATGATAATGATGATGATGATGATAATGATGATGATGATTCACTTATTATAATGATCCTGATTCTAACCTGATTAACTCCGAAAATAATTATACCAAAGTACGTTGAACTTAAAAACGCCTAAACGGTTTAATCATTAAAAGTTCCACTTAGATTATGATCAAACTTATCCTCTCCAAATAAAGATCCAGAAATCCCATAACATTTATCCAGCAAATAAATAAAAAGGCTTTGACAAACGTTCTAAACGATAAATTTCTACGTAGGGAACTACTTAGGGAGGTTGCACTGATATTTCCGTGATACAAACGAGTTACGTGCCGAGGAAAAGTGTACTTTGTTGCTTCGAGTTAGGGTTGAGAATGAGAATTGAAACGAGGGTCAAGCATTGCTTGGACGACAGACACCGGATGTTCTTTAGGAAATTGTCCCGGTCTCTCATTCCTTCGCATTATTCTGTGAATGTTTTCGAGACATTAGTTTGGGAGTGGCTGCAGCGAGTTCCATGGAGTAATGGAAAACGCTTTCTTTTTATTCGCGTTTTGCGCTTTTTTATATTTCCAAAATTTACCTTAATTTGAGAAAGGGTTAGATTCAATTTAGATTGATGCACACTGGCTTTGTCTTTTTGTTACCCGTGCAAACATTGAAATCTTTATTTTTTCACTCAAAAATAAATCCTAAGGATAGTTTTAATATACGGTGCAAAATGAGAAATATTACTTGGTTTACATGTACTTTTAGGCATACTTAAAGTAATTGATATCTAAAAATATATTACACTCAAAAGCTATCTGCACCTACCTGCTCGCATATTTTTCATATTGAGTTTAAGGAAACATTGCACTGAAAGCTTACAAAATTTATGTAAGTTCCCAGCAATAAACAATAATATGGATATCCTTATCCAAACATAACTTACATTATACATTGAATTATTGGCATACCAAAGATTTACAATCAAAGGGTTCAACTGTTAAGGAAATAAATAATATTACCCCAATCCTGTTTCCATACCGCAAGTGGTTCCCCGGAGCGCTGCGATTTATGACGTAATACGTATCCGTATATACCCATCTTCACGACTGAGAAATCACTTATAATACTTCCCCTCTTTTGACCAAAACTTTGGCCATAATACCTAAAAACCCTAAACATAAAGTATCTATAAATTATGAATGCTAAGCACACCAGTTATTTTTTAACTTCTCTTTTCGCGATTTCCTCTGGGCTTCAGACTTGTTTATTTTTAAAGTGAGGTATCCGGCGGTTCCTCGAAACTTTTCAAAAGGTTGCTGAGTTTATATTGTAATCTATTTTGTGTTAAGCTTGCGGGATCAGAGGAAAGATGTCTTTTAGTATGAAAGAAAGTCTTCAATCTTTACTGAGGTTTGAGCTAGACCATGGAGGCAGATTTATTTGATCATGTTATACTTACTTTGTTCGACGAGATTATCTGACTAATAATATTGAGGTTTATTATACTTTTATTTATTAGAAGTACTAAACTTATTAGGGTTATTGATATTTGAAACCCTACTTATGTAGATATGATTTGGGTATGGTTCCAGCGTATATGTATAGATACAACTAGTAGGTAATGTTCAACAAGAACCGCTCTTTTCTAAACACTACCTGTTACTATGGCGCTTAAACGATACCAGATCTTTCAAATGACCTAAATAGAACCACCTGGAACCACCCACACGACTTTCCTTTACCGTTCCTTACTTTATTACTGGAACTATATCGCTCCTCGGCAATATTAACCAATCTCGTTCATAAAAAGCTCCGGGTCCATTGTATTTCCGGTGTAATTCCATCCCGGGATGATATTGAAAACATTTGTAACGGCATGCTTGGAGCATTGAAATTGGACTCTTTGATGGCGCGCTTTAATCATTGACGCCAGTACTACGTGCCTTCTTTAATATCGCTTTGCGAAAAATGTATTCCGGTCAGTAATTGAATTCTCAGTTTTGTTTACAGACGCTTCTTTGCGGACTAGATGTGCCTTCGGCTTCGTTTTTGAGGGAAAGCTATTTATCATGACAAAAAATATCCTATTAAAGTTTGCCTGGCCTGATAGCTCAGTTGGTAGTAGCTCTACTTTCTGTACTGTAGGCTGAGGGTTCGATTACTACGCGGGACAAACACTTGTGTTATGAACATTGGTGTTTGTTCTGTGTGTGGGTGTTATATGGTATTTTATGTTGGTATTTAAAAACAAGAAGTATCTAAGTTTTATTAGCTCTGGTTCCCATAGTAGTTTTGCTTAGTTTGGGGCTAGATAGCGCTGTGTGAATGTCCACACATATAATTTTATTTATTTATTTGTTTAACCTATTTTGCTCAAAATCAGGTGAACGCCTAGCTCGCCACATCAATTAATCAATCATTAAGAAAAAAGTCCCAGTTACCTACTTTAATTAGATCTCTGTGATCTCTATGAAAAATTGTCCCATAGGAAGCATTTTCACGCAATCCAATAAAAGAACAAAAGGGCCTCAAAATTTCAAATTATCATTATAATAATTCATTCATTCGTTCCTCGTATAACTAATGACGCTATACCGCTCAATCATTCCGTTCATTGTTCATCCGCCAGACGAACGAGATAAATTTCCCCGTGGTGACTATAGAAAACAGATAAATAGTGACAGTGTATATAAATTTATGTTTGTGATATAAATTAATTACAGCTGCCATAATGATATTCGTTTGCGAGATTCACAGTAGTAAATATTGTTAATGTGACTCAATTTAAGGACATTGCAATTCAACGAAGCAATGCTGCCAGCATGTAGGGTACGCTACCTACCGGTAGTGGGCTGGAGCATTTGGACTGTCTATAGGCCATCGCGGCTGGTATACGGTTCAAATACTTTTTCAGTAAGTAGGTAGTATAGCTAGTAGCATTTCGTAATAATTGATACTAGGCCCAATTTGAAAGCTTCAGTTGACTTTCTAAAAATATATCCGTCTCTTTCATTGCCGTCTATTTGACAAGAACAGCAACAGTTTGAGGTGTTTAAGATCTGTCAACTAAAGTCTTTACAATTGGCTTCATTATCGCAGTAAGTAGTTTAATGAATCAAGGAAACGTACCCTTTTATAAAAATGGGGTTGTCGATTTCATACACTGTGTACCAACAGTACAAACACAAAGTACATACTTGGTCTATTCTCTGTCTAGATTCGGTCCTACTGTGGAATGATAACCCTAGAGAGTATTCGGGATGAACCGTAACTGATGTCGCAGACTGTGATCCACATATTCATGAAAATTGAAATCGTTTATCTTCCTTTGTTTTTTGTATGTTGGCATTTTTATTCTATGTAAAAAGTGGTAAAAAGGCTTTACATTAGATGTAACACACAACGGCTTGACATTTGTGCTTTATATCACTGAAAGTAATCATGTTGGAAATCACAGTACATTTTTTCTATTACTATCGTTTATTATTGACGACTAAAAATTATTCCTTCCGTAAACTCACAGTTTATATCAAGTTTCGAATCATCAGCCTCATACTGCTAAAATTAAATACATTAAGAAAAAGCACAGACTCGACAAAAAACATTAAAATCCAAAAACAGAAAACGTACGTAAGCACCTTATCGGCATTCCATGAATCCTAACTCCACTTTCGCAAATTCGCGTCACGTTCAAATTCCACCATCGATCTTAACCTGTAACTCTAGCCATTAAATTTCCATTTTCAAGGACGAAAAACAAATAAACCTCTTCACCCGTGTTTTTATTGGACGTTAGTTCGCCGATAAATATATTGGGCCAATGGCAGCCTCGTCCCTAGATACCTGGCTGAGATAGGTCAGGAGATGTGTTGGTACATCTACCTCGTAAACATCCTGACACCAAGGGATTCCACAATGAATATGTGATTTTGTTATTCTTCCTGCTAACTACTACAATAATAAAAACCATAGGTACTCTGTACTAAAAGCCACTAGCTACATTACCAACTACAAATAACATTTGGGCTGTATACAAGGCACGATGGCCTATTAGCACCAATAGACAGTCCAAATGCTCCAGCCCGCTATCAGTAGGTAACATACCAAACAAGCTGGCATTGCCTGATGCCTCGATGAATTAACAATGCTGATTTGTTGAGCGAAATAAATGTGAGCATTAAATTGATGGAGTAATATAAATTAGAAGACTTTGAATTTGATAATGCTTTGAAGACGGTAGAGATATCTAGAAACGACACTCAAACTACTGTAGCATAAAATATTCATTCATACGTCTTGGAGAGTAAGGATTCAAATTCATCGCTGAAGTCATATCATAGGTATATAAGTTTCAAAGTAAAACGAAAGCCTGATAAAGTATTGTGGTAGAGCTAGATAAATTCTTGTTCTAACCTACATATTACTATGAAACTAGGTTTCCGAGTATCAAAGCGCAACCAAGTGTTGTTATTTGTATGAGAAATACTATTGCGAGACTGACACGAGACAATATACCCAGTATGTTTATGCATAGGGTTTATTTTAGAGTAAAAAGACATGGAACATTGAAAGTTAGAGTAGTTTAGTTCGAAAGCATATTAAAACTTCTCTATTTAAATATACTTTAAATAGGAAGCATTGAAGCTTCGTTATAATAAGTAGTTAAGTTGGTACTAGAATATCTTGATATGCGTGTTTCAGATAGAAATAGTTCATAGAAATAAAGGAAGTGAAGCAGTCTGTGCCTACATGTGCGGAAACTACGTCTTTTAGGAAATGCATGCAGATTGCAGCACAAACTCTCGCTTGGTAACTTTCATGTTATTCAAATTTTCTACGCTTTATATAGTACAAGCATGAACTTTGTTTCTCTTAGCCCGTTTGCCATTGTTTGGTGAAAAGAAAGGGTATTCTAATTAAAAGAATATTTAATTAAATCATCGTGATATAAAGACTTTACATTTGACTTTTGTACAAGTTTGAAATACTATATTTCGAGAAAGAAAATGTAAATAGGCATGGCATAGGAATGTGGGTGTGAATAGGCTGCTCATAAGTCAACGCACTACACCTTTGACTGCATTAGGTTAGGTCAAAAATTGGCCTGTATGAGCATAGCAAATAAAATAATAATTAATGATTTGAAAATTTGGCAAGAGTGTAAACCACTTTTAAATGTTTTTTAATAAAGTCTGGGTGTACAATACTTTGTGCAATTGACCATGCGTCGGCGCTTTGCTTTGTAAAACAGTGCGCTTTTACACGCCGCGACAGATACACGCGCGAGTGGGAGAATCGGCTAATATAAAGCTTTTTCTTTTTTTACGCCCAACGATCACATACATAGATCCTGGACCCTAACTAGGATTCCCTGTATCTAGGGACCCAGGAACTACGAGGACCATGGTCCCACACAACACCCAGACACAGAACAAGTATTTGCGCATTTTTTTTTTTTTCGGGCACAAATACTTGTCCTGTCGCGGGAATCGAACCCGCCACCTCCGGGTTATGAGCCGACCTGCTCAACCACCACACCACGGAAGCTGTGTTCTTTGTATCTAAATAAACTAACTACTTAAAACTTTTAACTTAACTTTTACTGAAAGTGTTGTGATCTAGACTAGGATGCACACTGGGAGATGTTACTTACTGATAACTGTAAAATTAACCCTCAGGTTCCTCGTGGGCGAGTTCTTGAAGTCCACCCTGCAGCGATACACGCCAACATCAGTCGAGACCACGCTGTCAACGAACAGGACAGCGGGCGATGCCGCGGCGCGGAAGTAGGCTCGCGCACCGAACCCGGACGGTGATGACCAAAGCTTGGGCTGCGTGGCGAGGCGACCTCGGACGTCGTAGCTAGGGAAACAAACATCTATTTGGTACAGTTAGAAAAATGTTTATACCGTTGGCAATGTACGCCACATCGCTTGTAGAACTGACAACCGATGGGGAAGAAAGATTCTCGAGTAGCAACCACGAACCGGAAGATGCCCACTAATAGGTGGACCAACGATCAGATGAAAACCGCGGGGAGCCATGGATGCAAGTGGCGCAGCCGCTCAGAGTGGAAGCCTATGTTTAACAGCGTCTTTAGGCTATTGATGATGATGATGATGATGATGAAGATTGTTCACGATCAGACTACAAGGCTGCTCACCAAAGAGTGTAGTTGATGACATAAATAAACATAAAGATCGTAAATGGATGGCTAAGGAAGATAAAAAATTATTGAGAATGGGAAAGGCCTATGTCTAGATTAAATTGTAACGAATAGTAGTGAGGAATGGAAGTCAGTAATGGTCTCATAATCAGCTTTTGTGGAGTTGACAGCTGTTCTATTAATAAATGCTTTGTATCGTGGGGAAATTAAGAGAAACAGCAGACACCATGTATAGCGCAGGCTATTTGAAAAGCAGACTGAAGTGCGTTGCGAGTTTTAAATCCACTTACTTCTGAGGAATGATTTTGGTTTTGGGTTTATTTTTAGTTTATTAATACTGCTAGCCAACTAGCTGGCTTTTCCTCAACTCCTTTTAAAAGCACCTCCAAGATGAAGAAGGAATACACATCTGGCTTACCTGTAAAGTGGCTCCCCATCCTGTTCTTTAAACCACAGCACCATAGAGACGTGGTCATCTCCAGCAAGAGGCTGGATGTCGCAGGGGAGTGCCGCCTTCTTCCCCAGGACCCCTTGCGCGTGCGCTGTTGGCACTGTAACAAGTGACATTGAATAAATAAACTGAAAATAAACCTAGTTAAATAAATATAGCCAGCCAAGTGCGAGTCGGACTCGCGCACGTAGGGTTCCGTTACAAATAAAAACGAGCAAAAAAAATTATGTTTGTTGTATGGGAGCCCTCTTGATTAAATCAGGCGCCCAGGCAGCATCTAAATTTTTTTATTCCATTTTAGTTGTTTTTGTTACAAAAACAAAAAAAATCAAGTGTCTAACTATCAAGGTTCATGAGATACAGCCTGGTGACAGACGTACAGGCAGGCAGATAGATAGACAGACAGAGAGTACTGTAGGCATTATATTATCTGGGGAACCAGTAATAGCGTATCAGATATAGGTATGTTATGTGCTTCATATTTGTTTTAAAATCAATTCCTTTTTGATTTTAAATACAAAGAAATGCTCACATTTGCACGTCCGGATCCCGAGTGAAGGCTGTATGTGCGCGCAGACCGATCACAGAAAATGTATTTCCTGGGAACGTATTATAGAGGGTACACTGGGGTAAAATGGTTTGCAGAAATCCACGAGTAACGTGCAAACCTTAGAAAATTGCGCTACATACAAACACGGGGATGGAAACAGCACCAGAATGAGAATTGGGTTATGGCGACACGTTTAGTTTTTTCAGTATGAAGTAATTTTAGGTACGATAATTTTTAGGGGTGAGTAAAAGAATAAAGATGATGCGTTAGTCTTTCGTAAAAATACCACTTCAATTGAATGCACACTCACGATTTTACGTGACAAAGAAAGGAAAAGTAATACGAGTCTGAGCGACCAGCAGAGCGCGACGCAGGGAACAATTTTAAGCCTAGCAATGTATAAGAGTGTGTCTCCTATAATCATGTCTGCAATGGGATTGTTTACTATATGTTCAGTGACGGGTGAGTTGATCGTGATGATGATGATGGTGAGCGTTTAGTATTTGGTGTGTCTCACCACTTAACACACCAAATACTAAACGCTCACCTTGGCTGCCTGTTGATCACTTAGGTTGATCATGTTCTCGTGCATTTGTGGAAAAACACGCCCGGTTCGCTAGAAAAATAAGTGCAGACTTAGGAGCTGTCAAATATTAGTGCAGATGGGCATAATTTAGGACCTATTTTCTAATTCTCTAAGTATTCAATAACTCCTAGAAGTAAAGTGTTCTACGAACTATTATTTCTTATTATCTGAAAAAAATGTATTTCTCGCTGAATTCTGTGAAAACTGGTAATAAACGAATCACGTTACTTCTTGGAAATACAAAAAGAGTTATAAGCCACGATTATATTGATCGCTCTATTAAGTATCTTATATTAACCACACGCGCACCCTGTCGCGCTCAACGCTTTGCTGGACGCCAGCCCTGAATGTGATTTGTTTGCGGATGGATGACAGGATATCTTGTTGGAATGTTTGCGTTTTTGTGAGAAGAATGTATGACATTGTGTAATTGTATATTTTTAAGTTAAGTACCTACCTATCTTAATTTCATGTGGTACTTATCTACTTACCTATTTTTGTTGTACTTTTTTCCTATAAGTGTATTATTTAATTAATGTAATTGATCTGTGTACCGTTTTAATTAAATTAAATTAAATTAAATTAAATTAAATTAAAAATTGACTACTTATTAAATTAAAATATTATATCTCTCATAATCAGAGAAGTTTTGACATTTTCACGAGCGTTTCGAGTATCTTCCATGCGAGATTCGTAGAAGAAAGAGTTATTAAGAAACTTTAACAGTGCTTTGCGGAATTAAATTCAGAGTTGGTTTCCGAAGAGCTGGATTGGAGGCGTCGAAGCCAACGACGACGCAAACTACAAAGTGTGGGCCCTTTCAGCACTTTGCATAAGTATATGGGAATTTGCCAAGCTCTCCTCTCGGGGAATACCTATCTGAAATGAGATGAGTTCCGGAGTTAGCCAACCGATGTTTTCGATTAAATTTACGTTTTATGTTTAAATATGGATTGTTTGTTTTAGAACCTTATATATAATATTTTGTAAAAGCGATAATTCAAAATGTAACTGCAATTTTCTAAAGTACTAGATGAGGAGTATTCAAAGTAAGGAGATGAATTTATATGAATGGTACATAATTATAGTGATGTCATTGAATCCGCGTATGAAGCATAAGTATTAGCATTTAGCAATCAGCTATGTAGTTGTTCATAATTATATAGTGTGTTGAGAGATATACAGTTTGGCCATTCAACGAGGTAATGTCATTCAGCGACTTAAACGCGGTTTTTTATTTATAAGTGTATATTATAAGTTTAGATAGTTTTAGTTTTAGATAAGTGCTTAGTTTTATTTTTTTTGCTTAGTATTGCTTAAACAATATAATTAAAGTTACGTATGTAGTACCTATTTTGAGAATTTTGTCAAAGTATACCTAAGTTCTATCTAGCCAGAAATAGTTTGTGTTACATTTTATTTAAATAAAGACTGCATAAATATATTAAATAAACTGTAACTATATTATTATCTGTGGTCGATCTCTTTTAACGAATGCCTGTGGCTATCTTCTCATTAACCAACTTTTACCCTTAGACCCGAATTGATAAAAGTTTTCCTCACTTTTTCTTCAAAATCCGACCTTAATTTAATCTCCTTTTTACAGTTTCATTTTTTGAAAGGCGTCAAACTCCTATTTTAAGTCAAGGTCTGAAATTTTACAGGCACCAGTGATAAAATTTGTCTTAAGTATCTACATGAGCTGTTGAGTTGGCAGATTTTATGAATAGTTGCTCCGAATATGTATCATGTAACTTTATCATAGTTACATAAATGTAACAAGTAGTTAGATATCTGTAAATTTCATGTATGAGCATTTACATGAGCATGTGGATAGTTCCTATAATCGGGGATTAACAAACAAAATGAACAACATTCACCCTTACTCACAGTCCTAAAATATTTTAGTTGCTCTAACTTAACTATAAAATTATTCGGTTTTGCTGAGAATTCCAAAATAAATCACATTTTTAATTCTGAAACTTTTTTCCGTTTCATCAACGCGAGAAGCAAAAAAGAAGAATTTATAGCGGTATTATACGCCCCAGAATTTAAAGGTTATTCAGACTCGCTTAAATTAATTATTAGTAGCACGAGCGTATACGTTTACCTCATTGTCAAAGAACTCAAATGACAGTCACTCTTTGTTTAAATTACGAATGTAAATCCGAGAAGTCAATATTCCGCTTCCTCGTCATCGCATTGTTCAATATCAGAGCTTAAATTAAGCTCCTCAAGTATTGCTCACAATTTCCTAAAGTTTTGTAGCAGAAATAATGTAGCAAACGCGTCGTTTGAAGTCCGCTCTCGTGTCGTGAACTGTCGTCGTCTAGAGTGATCTCGGGCGCGCGGCGACGCGTGACGCGCGACGGAGCGCGACGTCGCACGGTGTCGCGTCGCCGTCGCTATGAGAACGGGAACGCGGGCTTGGGTTACATTAAAGGTAAAAAAATTACGCAGGGAATGCGTAATTTGAGATTTAATTTGGAATTATGTTACTCTTGTTCAAGGAGTCTTCTTTTGTTTAAAAAAAAGAAAATAATTAGCTAATGTAATTCGCAGCGTAGGCCAGCCTCCTAGGTGGACCGACGATCCGGTGAAATCCGCGGGGAGCCGATGGATGCAGGAGGCGAGCAGCCGCTCAAGGTGGCACTTTATGGGGGAGGCCTATGTTCAGCAGTGGACGTCTTCGGGCTGTTGATGATGATGATGATGAATGAAATTCTGAAACTTTTAATTTAGCGGAATGCGAAGTAATGTACAGATAGACTGTTAGAAGATTACTTCCCAATTTCCATCAAACACTTTTAAATCGTATTTTATTGGTAACCAGGCAAGCAGAAAAGTTCCTGAATAGACGATCTAAATTGCCAGAGCTTGCGAACAAACTGAAAATTCAAACCGAGTTTGTTATACGTAAGGTTTATTCACTTATCGTGTAGCTGGCGGTTTCATCCGCCTTTCTTTATGTTTCTTGTTTATTTTTCATGCATGCAACTGTGTTTTATACTGAAAATAATTAGTCACTCAGTCAGTCCCTCACTCACCCAGCCACTCAGTCACTCAGTCACTCAGTCACTCAGTCACTCAGTCACTCAATCACTCAGTCACTCAGTCACTCAGTCACTCAGTCACTCAGTCACTCAGTCACTCAGTCACTCAGTCACTCAGTCACTCAGTCACTCAGTCACTCAGTCACTCAGTCACTCAGTCACTCAGTCACTCAGTCACTCAGTCACTCAGTCACTCAGTCACTCAGTCACTCAGTCACTCAGTCACTCAGTCACTCAGTCACTCAGTCACTCAAACACCTATGTTCATCACGCAAATGGTAGTCTCGCGTGGGAATCGAACCCACAGACTGTAGTACCTCTGCCTTCACTGCCTGAACTGAGCTATCAGGCCAGTCATAATAATAAGATTCAATCGAATATCAAATTACAGCCTGGGGGGTCACCACAAGGTCTTATAGCATCATTACTTCAATCATACTTTGAAAAATGACATAAAAGTAAGAATATTGTAATGTTGTTGACGCAGAGCAGTTTTGATGACGTCACGTTAAATCTTTCACTCAAATATTACTGTCATGTCATACCGTTAATCATATTGATTATCAGCGACGTACGACAGTGATAACGCTATATAAAAATGTAGACGTCTCGTTCTCGCGCAAGAATTTATTTATTTTATTTATTTATTTAATTCAAAAACAGTTAGTGACTATTGAACACCTTAGTTACACATTGTGGATGCCATGCATGCGTCTGGGACTGACATGTTGAAGAAAAACATAGGTAGTTATTTTGGTGTAATGACATAATAGCCACCCAAATAGGTCAACACCTGTGCTTGGGTGAGCTACAGTGTTTATCGAACTATTTATATTGTTGTAAAAACAGCGGTGACGTAGGTACTGAGTGGACTTAAATTATAAAGTTTTGCTCAAAACAATGAAAAAAAAGGTTAATTATTACGTTTTAGTAGTAACATGCAGGGATTTTTCTATTCCTATTGTTAGTAAGGTATTAAATTATGTAAACTATGCATATAATTATCATAAATATGATAATAACAGCTATAACAACATAATATATAACATATGAATATTAAAGAAAAAAATAATAATAATAATAATAATAAAGGGCATAACGCCGCGAGTAGCGTTCAGTGAAAGTGCAGCACACCTCTCGACACCCTAAGCCACCCACACCAATGTTGCTTCCTCGGCACCAATATGCGGTAGCCACTACAGGAGGCCCATTTAGTAGGTGGCAAGTCATCACCTGCCTCAAACATTTTGATTTGAGACAAAATTGGCAGGTGCCGTTCTCTCATTCCATAACCCAATGTCACCATCCATCCAAAAGTTCACCATAATAGCCCAGATTTATTTTATACCTATACGAAAAATAGTCTATAATAATGCCAAACCATGCCTTGTCTGTTGTAATAATTAATCATGTATTCAAAAGGGCCTCTTGGTGTTAGCTTCGGCTCCACCAATGCCTTCCAAATGTCCGGGCTAGACCCGAGAGTCTAAAGACATAAAAGATAATAATAATAATATAGAAAAATAAAATAAAAACCAAAATCATATAAAAACCAAAATGAGTTATATTAATATTAAGATAAAAGCAAAATAAAGGAATACTTATATAAGAATAGTAATAACAATAATACTTTCAATTATTTCATAATTTCAACTAAATTAGCTTAGCTTACTGTCGCCGATCCATTTTTGCCATAATTGATTAAAGACTGATTGATCTATTTCGTTTAGAAACTTGTTGGTTTTTTGATTGAGATGCATTATAACAAGACAATCTAGGTTTTTTAATGATAATATAAATTTAACAAAGTCTTCCGGTAAAGAGTTAAATATTCTAGGAGCAAGTGCAGTAAAATGTTTTCGCGTGAAAACTGAACTTTTATAAGGAACCTGAATTACCATTTGAGCAACTACTTTCCGTCTGGGCCTATCCAAAATTGCCAAAGGCATTTCTTTTAAGCATTTTGTCATGTGTATGATTGTTTGTTATACTCGTTTTATACTAGGTTTATAGGCAGTGCATAAATAATAATTTCAATAAAAACGATGTTGCTTCTTTAAGCTGTATATTTGTAGTCAAGATAAACAACGAATGTCAATACAAAATAAACGATTATAAAAGTGCCAGTAATATAGATTACATATCTAAAAAGGCTTCTCACAACACGCGCCCTTAATCTATATTACTTCTTACTTTTAAAGTAACATCTTGTAAACATAAGTCGTTTAAAAAATATCGCAACTTAGGCCCATGCAAACATTTTGTTAAAATGTCTGCAACCATCTCATTCGTTGGCATGTACTCAATCTTAACCTGATCATTCTCTATCGCCTGACGAATGAAGTGATACCTAATGTCGATATGCTTCGTCCTGTTATGGTTCACTTTGTTGCAAGCTATCATGTGTGACGATTGGTTGTCGTTGTAAATAGTGACAGGTCCTTTCACAACATTCACTTCTCTCAAACTAGCAAGCAAACTCCGTAAGTATACCGCTTCTTTCGCTGCTTGAAAAAGCCCAACGTATTCAGATTCACAGGATGAAAGCGAAACGCACTGCTGCTTCTTGCTCTCCCAGCAGACCACACTATCACCTAGCTTGAACAACATTCCCGTGTAAGACTTTCTATCATATGAACTTCCCCAGCTCGCATCTACGAACCCTCGCAGTTTCATATGACCAGCCTTTTTGAAACATAAGCCTAAATTAAGCATATACTTTCAGTAACGTAACACACGCTTCGCATGACTAAAATGTTCCGTAGTGTAACACGAATTAAATTGTGATAACACGCTTACCACATGTGCAATGTCGGGCCTATTACAATTGGCTAGATAGTTCAATCCCCCCACTAAACTCTGATAGGGTATATCGGTACTACAACTATCTGAGTTACCTTTCGCCAATTGAAGTCCTACTTCCATCGGAGTTGTCACAGGCTTACAGTCCGACATTCCAAACTCTTGTAACAGTTTCAGAATGTACTGTTTCTGGTCTAACACAATTAAACCTTCATCTACGCATCCGCATACCTAGAACGTGCCTAGCTGGACCAAGGTCTTTTATCTTGAATTTCGCAGATAAACTATCCCTACATCTGTCCATCTGTTCTCTACAATTTGAAAAAATAAAAATATCGTCCACGTAAATTAATACAACGATACGTTTATCGCGTTCGAATTTTGAAAACATGCACGGTTCTACCACAGATTGCTCTAAGCCTAACTCAATAAGTTCTTTGTTCAACTCATTGAACCAAGCAAGTGACGCTTGTTTTAGGTCGTAAAGAGATTTTTGCACTTTACAAACCTTGTGCTCTTGACCTTTTACAACTGCACCTTCTGGTTGTAACATATAAATGTCTTCTTTTAGTCTCCCGTATAAAAATGCCGTTGTCACATCCCAGTGATCAACATACCAATCATACTGAGCAGCTAACGACAACAGCAAGCGTAAAGTTGAGCTTCGCACAACCGGCGCGAAAGTTTCATTATAATCTACACCACATACCTGTGTAAAGCCTTTCACGACCAAACGTGCCTTGTATTTCGTCACCTTGCCATCGCTGTCTCGTTTGATTGTAAAAACCCACTTACTCCGTATTGGCTTTTTATCACGCGGAGGGTAAACAAGAATCCATGTTTTATTTTCTTTCAATGATTCTAGCTCATCATTCATCGCGGCTAACCATAAATTGCGATCCGGTCGGGTCATGACCTCAGTCAATGTCAAAGGGTCACTCTCTGAAATCAAATCAACAGTTAGACAATTGTAAAATTCTGTTTGTTTCCTATCTCTACGAGGATAACGCCTTTCGTCATTGCGCTGTTCAGCCGAGCTCTCTGCAACAACAGACTCGCAATCCAACCCTGCAGGTTCGCACACATCTGTCACAGAAATACGCTCGCTCATGGTTGCAGGCTGACTGTCGGAGACACACTCTGTCACCACCGCAGGCACACGCTCTAATACACGTACACCTACATCACCTGCGCCACCAGCATCAGACACACATTCTTCCCATTCATCGGCACTTTCGCTAAAACAAGACAATAAATTAATAGGAAAAAAGTTACAAATCTTATCGCTATTTACATTATCCCCAGGAAAAACATTCTCTAAAAATTGTACATTTCTACCAATAGTGATTTCACCCGTCTTAGAATCCATTAATCGATACCCCTTACTATCTTCAGGATATCCGACAAAAATCATCGATTTCGCCTTTGCATCCAACTTTTGTCGATTTTGTTTCGGGACTAGATTGTACGATTGATCCAAATGTTCGCAAATGACTAACGTCTACTGGCTTTCCTGTCCATTTTTGAATAGGTACGCAGTCTTTAACTGCTTTAGTCGGGCTACGGTTTTTTAAGTAAACAACCGTGTTCACAGTCTCGGCCCAGTACTTTTTGCTCAAATTCGCTTCGATGAGTAAAGTTCGCGCTTTTTCGATGATAGTCCTATTCGCTCTTTCTGCTACACCGTTCTGTTCGGGTGTATAGGGCACCGTCGTCTGGTGTTGAATACCATTCGACTTCAGAAAATCATCAAAAGCCTTGTTACAGTATATATGGTTCCTAGCCGGTTTCGGCCACGGCGACCAGTATTTCTGCTTGACTAAGTCAAGGAAAGGCTTCGTTCATGTGCCTTCATATGACTGTAGTACCCTATCTTGGCTTTGAAAGTGCGCGAGCATATGCTACACGTTAGGGTACCGTTTATATAATTATAGACAATATTAGAAGGCCTGTTCTTAAGATCGTCACGTTTGGAGTCAAGACCACGCCTTCTGTCATCCTCAAAAGAGTAAACATTCTGCTGCACCATGCGCCTCCACTCGGAACGATTCTGAGCAAGTGCTTCCCAACGAGAAGGCTCAATATAGCATCTTTTCATATGCCGCTTCTGAACATCCTTGTATCTCAGGAACTGGCCACCGCTCTTCCGCTTACCATCCAGGAGCTCAGAATAGAAGATGCGCTTTGCTACCCTCTCATCGGGCATCCTTGCAACATGACCACACCAGCGCAACTGACGCCGCATCAGATAAGCCTCTACCCCAACAACATTAGCTCTTCTCAAAACCTCCGTGTTTCTGACATGATCTGACCACGTTATACACATGATGTCACGGAGATACTTGAGGTGAAACCTATCCAATACGCGTATGTGCTTGCGATATAAGCACACGTCTCAAATGAATAACGCAAATTCGGCAAGACAACGGCCATGTAGACTTTTATTTTAGTGTTTAACAAGAGGTCGTGAGAACGAAACACTTTCTCCCGGAGCTTTCCAAAAACAGCAGAAGCAGCACCAACCCTGCTGTTTATTTCTGGATCCAGGTCCCCTTTTGTCGTCAGTGTGCTGCCAAGGTATTTGAATTTGTCTACTTGCTTAAGGACGTGAGTTCCGAGTGGTACACTCAAAGTTGTGCGGTCCATTGCCATGACTTCGGTCTTAGTGGCATTGATTTTCAAACCAAATTTCTGACATGCACCATCAAGGCTTTGCATAAGATCTTTCAGGCCATCCGGACTTTCTGCCACAAAGCAGAGGTCATCGGCATACATGATCTCTCTGATGGTGTCAAATGAACACTTGGTGCGAGCTTTAAGTCTAGCCAGGTTGAAAAGTTGACCGTCTGTTCTAAAACGTACACGAATGCCATGTAATGAGTTTCGCAGAGCTTCCTCCACGACTACAGCAAAATATAGAGCAAACAGAGTTGGCGCAATAACGCAACCCTGCTTGACCCCACAACTGACCTGGAAGAAGTCAGACTGGTCACCATTGGCTGAGACACAACAATCCATGCCATCATGCAAAAGCCTCAGAATTCTGACAAACTTTTCAGTACATCCTAGCTTACGCAAAACAATCCACAGAGCCTCACGAGGAACACTGTCAAAGGCCTTCTCCAAATCGACAAAACACAGATAGAGATACTGGGACTGCTCTCTACTTTTCTCTTGTAATTACCGGATAGAGAATATGGCTTCACAGGTCCCTCTACTGGGACGAAACCCAAATTGAGTCTCAGGTAGTACTGTTTCAGACAGTCCGACAAGGCGATTGAGGAGAACTCTGGCAAATATTTTCCCTGGGACGGAAAGAAGTGAGATACCCCTGTATGAAATGCAGTCGGCTCGATCACCCTTATTTTTATAGAGGGCGCATATATTCGACGTACTAAAAGCTGACGGTATACGTTCTTCCACCCACATACGCACAAAGAACTTCCACAGGATATCATGCAATTCATCTCCATCATATTTTATGAGCTCCCCTGCGATGTTATCAAGGCCTACAGCTTTTTTATTCCGTTGCTGCCGTACAGCAACACACTCCTGTTACAGTACTCCTTACCACAGTCCGATCGCATACATTTTATTGACCTGTCGGTTTCCTTCTCGACTCGAACTTTATACTTTTGAAATTTCGTAAAAGTTTCACTCTTGTGTTTAAGGAAATAAACGTGCGTCATCCGACTGTAATCGTCAATAAATAATAACATGTACCTTGATCCGCTGAATGAAGCAACTTCCATCGGGCCACACAAATCTGTATGAACGATTTCCAGAATGTCGTTCGTCCTCGTACCAGTTTTAGGAAACGGTAGCTTGCTCATTTTACCACCAATGCACGGCACACACGATACATCCGTTGTCGTCTCCAAGTTTTCGAGACCAGTCGCAATATTCTTTAAAATTCGCATATATTCAGAATTCATATGTCCCAATCTTCTATGCCAATCTTGTTTTGACAATGTCAGATTGCATGTCGGTGATGGGGACTTGTCATTTTCTTTTAATTTGTAAATACCGTTGACGTTTCGACCAGATGCCACGATGTTGTCCAACGAGTTTTTAATACTACAACCTTCTTTGGTAAAATTAACAGAAAATCCCTTATCAACAAGTTTGCTCACCGATAGTAAATTCATGGTCAATTCCGGAATATGCAGAACATTGCTCAACGAGCATTCTATGCTTTCATTACTTTTCATTACTTTTCAGATGTATTGTTCCTTTGCCTCGTACCGGTAATTCATCTCCATTGGCGATTTTCACCTTTAAACCACTTCTGTCGGTTTTATAATCCTCCAATGCCTTTGAATTATTGGTCATGTGGTTCGAGCAACAGCTATCAACGTACCAGACGTCATTTGTCTTTTCTAACTCTTGTGCTCCACAACATATGTTAGCTTGGATCTTTTTCTTACATTCTGAGGCCTTGTGTCCCATTTTATGGCATTTAAAGCACTTGAATACCTTCTCTTTCTTGACGGTATTCTTTTTAACAACAAGTGCATTTTCAGAGCTTGTTCCTGCTTCGCAATCACGTCGGCGATTACTTTCTTGAAGAAGTTTGGCCTTGATTTGCTCAAGCTTCATTACCTGTCCGCTGATGTCGATTGCCATGATCATCGGACCATATTCAGCAGTCAGTCCGCTTAGCAATATGGAGATTATCCAGTCTTCTGATATCACTGCGTCTATATCAGCTAGCTGCTGCGATAAAAACATAATTGTAGCTATGTACTTCTCCATAGACTCAAAATTTTCGAGCTTACATTGCCAAAGCATGCGCTGTAATGAAATCCTTCTTCCCCAGCCCTTGTCCTCATATGCCTTCTGTAAATTCGTCCAAGTCTGTTTCGCTGTTTTAGCACCATATACATGCGTGAAGCACTCAGCTTCCAGCAACAAGCAGATTGTGGTTCTAGCTTTACGATCGATGTCCTCATTTCTAGCTATCACATCGTCATCATTGCAATCAATGACTCGCCACCAATTTCTGTTTTCTAATAAATTTCGTACTTGAAATTTCCAATCTGGGTAGTCGGACGTACCTTTCAATTTTCTTATTCCGCTGAATCCACACAAGTCTTCAGCCATTGTGCATTCGTCCCGTTATATCGGCTACCGATTAAAGAAAACACGAAATCCCACAATCGCTACTTTTCTTGAAAATTATAGTTTCACACTACCTAAAATCAATAAAACTTAATTTTCTATCGATATCCCCAAAAGCCCATAACCACTCGTTTTATACTAGGTTTATAGGCAGTGCATAAATAATAATTTCAATAAAAACGATGTTGCTTCTTTAAGCTGTATATTTGTAGTCAAGATAAACAACGAATGTCAATACAAAATAAACGATTATAAGTGCCAGTAATATAGATTACATCACTAAAAAGGCTTCTCACAACAGTTATACTTTACTTTAAGAATACTTTATAAGTTCATGGTACGAATTCGAATAATATTATTGTAACCTTGAAGCATTACCGTCACGAACCATGACGGTTTGTGTATACTTTGTGGTACGGCCGCTGTTCTAAATGTTATACAACTAAGTAGTGCTGTACTAAGTTCAATCGACTGAGCAAACCCCAACCGAATCGCGATAAACCATAACACGTACAACATACGGCTGTGGTACGTAGTGGAACTGAGGTTGCGGACAGTACAGTGGACGTCTAGTAAGGACTTTGCGTACAAAAGCGGTGAACGTATGCTCATTAACGGCCGCCTTTGTGCGAGGTGCGTTTGACAGACGAGTGTGGTTTGCAATTAACTCAGTATGTGAGAAACACAGTAAGGCATAATGAGCTTGTGATACAGAATCACTCATAGTTCTAAAGGATACAAACTAAGAACACTCAATAATCATCAACCCCAGTCGTTATTTTCTATGATTCCTGCTTCTAATTATGTTACTTAGAAAAAGTACCTTTAGATTTAGGATCCCAGTACATTCGCGTAACTCGTTTCATTGGTGTCATAAATGCTACCGTATGACGTTTGCGTGGGTCAGTGTTCTATGTGAAGAGCATGGTCGTTGTATTAGAGAGCTCCCAGAATTTTTTTATAATGCCAATTGCAGTAAAATCGGCTTACGAAACATCCTAAAAGCAGCAAAACAGTTCTGCAGCCCTACCACTAACCAATACAAAACCATCATGGTTCGTGACAGTAATGCTTCAAGGTTACAATAATATTGTTCGAATTCGTACCATGCACTTATAAAGTATTTCGGTGCGAGAACGAGACGTCTACATTTTTATCTAGCGTTATCACTGTCGCACACCGGTGTCAACATTAACGGTATGACACGACAGTTGTATTTGAGTAAATGATTTAACGTGACGTCATCAAAATTGCTCAACTTTACAATATTCTTACTTTTATGTAATTTTTCAAAGTATGATTGAAGTAACAATACTATAAAACGTTGTGGTGACTCCTCTGACATTTCACTGGTATGCTATTAACTTTCATGTTTAAATCGTCTAAAATACCAAAAACATGGCGTGCGTTTTGATAAGGCGTTGTTAGGAAACTTATTTTCTATGGCTAACTATTTTAAGCTAATAGCATTTTTCCGGATAATTATTACATTATGCCCATCCCGGGAACTAAACTCTACAATATCTACGTTCGTTAGTATTACCGCTGTAGCGAGTTCGCTCCCTTCCGCGTGGAGCGGTGTTATTGCTTACGTGTGACCGCATTATAATCTCACCACGTTTATCTAATAGAGGCATTCTATATTTGTTGTTGTGTTATTAGATTATTACTATTATGTCACGGATATTACAAAGATTATTTTGTATCTCGCACTTTCCTTACTGTTTTTATTGAAATTCAGCTCAATCTGTAATATTCTGTGTAAACATTATATGGTATGAGCTTTTTACTTGTTGAAACTATTGCTTAATCTGAAACCCAGTAAATGGATTATTCATAGTCATTTTTATTTATTTCTCTCATACACTTACAAAGTGCTTAATGTTAAAATGGTGAATGTTATTGGCGATTTTAACATTAATTCAAGTACAAGGATGCACAATGATGCTTTATTGCTCTTTTTAAAGGATCATTGTATCTGTAATTATAGTAGAGACGAATAGAATTGAATGGAACAAAATTACAACACTGGGACATAGAATAAAAGCACAATGAGTTGAGTTTAAGATTATTTATATACAAAATAATGTATATAAAAAAATTTCGTCATCATCATCATCATCATCATCATCATCATATTCAGTCTGGATCAGAAGATCTGGGTCATCACGGTTTTATTTGGTTTAATACTACCATTATGACGCGTCAGTTGTCCCACAGATTATAGTTTAACATATATTTCCCCAATCCGGATCTACGCAGGCTATGAAAAGAAAGAAACAACAGCAACTTTTAATAAGAAACATGAACTCAATATTTCTGAATCTTTAGTCTGTTTTTTAAAATATACGAATGAAATTTGCACAAATAAACACCTACCCTCAAACACCCTCGGATACACGTAAAGGCTATGCATGTTAGCTTACTGAAACTGCAGTCTACCGACGCTTGACTGAAAGATACGCTTCACACGCCGTGGGTATAGACTGGTATCTAGTCCTTTTTTTATGATGTTACTGGTTGAAAATCTCTCTTAGAGCAACGACTTGTGAAAATGGTAGTTAAAACTGAATGGAGATTACATCACAAAGTACCATTATTTTTATTCTGGATTAGGTCTCTCCTGGGTTCAGCATTCGAGCATATTCCTCATTATCATCAGCCTGAAGACATCCACTACTCAACATAGTCTTCTTCTACAGAGCGCCACTTCGAGTGGTTGCTTAAATTGCTTCCTGCATCCATTTGGCTCCCCGCGGTTCTGACTAGCACCCCTACTGAATAACCATTCTAGTAATGAACATCGCCTACCATCCTGCTCGCACTTATTTGCAACTACTTGGGTGCGAGTTAGAGAACGAACGATTACGATTGCCACAAGATTTACGCGGTAAGGCAATCTAGTGATCTGTCACTTAGTTAACTAACGCCTTGGTCAGGCGGCATACTTGCATCTTCCGATTCGTGGTCACCACTCCAGAACCTTCCCCATTGGCATATTCTAACATAAATAATGTTGTGTAGTTTCAATCGATAGTAGGGTAATTGAAATTCTCTAAGGCTTGAAGTAAGCCTTGTAACGGTTTTGCGAAGGGTTTCAATAAATCTTGTTAGGTTTAGTCTCTAGACACTTTACTACAAACAATCTTCTAGACTGAGAAATAGATATTAAGTATTAACGATTTTAGTACCTAAACTAGGGCTAACCCGCGGTTTTGCCCGCGTTTCCCTATATAATCTTTAACATCTCTTTTAACTCCTTTATGGGTTCCCATCACATCACATCAACAGCCAGAAGACGTGCACTGCTGAATAAAGACCTCCTCCGTAAAACACCACTTTGGACCCCTATATTTTTTTTTTATACAGGGGATTTGTCATAACTCATAACATAATTACCACGCATGGCAGGCGGCTTGGTGATCAGTTGTTTGGGCAATTCGTTTTCTGCCAGTTAGCTCAGTCTGGCACCCAGGAAAATATGTTATACATAGTGTGATAGTCCGCCTACCATGGTCCTGCTTCTCTGACGATTAAAGACATCGTTGGCCTATTTACATCTACAAGGGATGATTCAATTAGCGTCCGTATTAATGCATTTCCGCTCTTGGCTTTTAATTATAAGTATTCAAAGGTTTGATAGCGGGGCGGGGAGCCGATGGATGCAGGAGGCGAGCAGCCGCTCTAAGTGGCGCTTCTGGGGGGAGGCCTATGTTCAGCAGTGGACGTTTTCAGGCTGTTAATGATGATGATGATGATGAAAGGTTTGATGCTAAATCGGTGTTAAATCGATCGACGAAGCCATCTGTTATCATAAACCTGTAATTCTATCTAGAGCTGATAAAGTTATGTTTTTACTCAGTTATATTTTGGGACTGAGGCATTTTTATGAGCCATATGCACGAGGGCATGGTTACCGTCAGCTACATCATTATTTTGATATTATATGTGTACATTTTTATGCCATTCCTGCATTTTATAACCTACAGGCTGTGGATTCTCCGCTAAATAACTCGGAGCATTCCTCACATTTAGAAATCAGAACGAGACTCCATCTCCGCACGCCTTCATCACTAAAACAGAGGTCTAAATAAAATATTATTATGCTTCATCTCTCATTCGCTGCGTAAACATTCACTTTACGGCATTGTAGAGACAGTAAAACATCTTTGGTTAACGGTTGGAACGGCGTCTATACATTCACTGCGTTCCTGAACGGCTCACATGGGGATTGTACTCGGCAAGTGATGAATACTGGAAGTAAACCAGTCAAACCTGACATTTTTGGAACATTTTGGTGCCACTCGTTGATTTTCAGGATTAGATCATAGGTGTTGATTGGTAATATTATTGTGACTTTACAGATCCTGCCCACTTACGTATTTGTCCCGCTAAGATTCTGTCCAGTTGTTCCAAAGCGTATTTAAAGAACGAGTTATTTTATAATTTAATATATAGTGCAATTCAAACTGAATGCCGGCTGTGAAGTCAGCGCAAAACGCTGAGCAGTAGCAATAATTAGGTATGCCGAATACCTAATTATTGTGCGCAAGGATTAAGAAAGCGGTTAGGGGGGCTTGTAGGGCACTTCACAGCGGACATTAAAGTTTGAAGTACTTTGCACTCTACGATCTCCTAGTCTATCCCTATCAGTGTGGACTGATACTTACAGGATGATAATGTGATGACACGAGTAAAGTGAGAAGTCTTCAATCGAAGCTCCACATTATAGTCGACCAACAGTCTCTTTAAATAAGTAGTATACCTACAGGCACCAGTGCTCTGATCTGCGCCATGCGCGGTACCGACACAATTCATAGTTGTTTATTCTATAACTGCGCAGATTCCTCGCGAGCACACAACTTGTCTGGCTCTTACTATATACATTTTAAGGAGGAATTAAGGTACTGCTTCAAAAAATACTGTAACTTTACGGCCTCTTGATGGAGAAAATTATGGACGTATATTTTCGATTTGCGACGGCAAACAAAAGAGACAAACAGGCGGATGACGGATGTCCGGACGCGCTTTTATAACTTGTTTCATAATGGATGACGGCCCCCTCATCTGAAGTCGGCCTGCGGCTTTGGCTAAGACGCATCGAATTAAAGGCCTTTCTGTTTTATTGGATAACTTTTCTAACGCCGATGTGTCTTGTTTTCCTGTTTGTTATACCCAGCTTGTCCTTTTTGCGTGATCATACATTGTAGGGGCAAGAGAACCCGCTTGGTTTATTCAACAACACTTTTCCATGATCACCAGCAGGCGTCTTAGTGATCGCAGCAAATTACAAAAGCAGACAGTCCTAAGAGAATGCAGCTGCCCATCATCATCATCATCAACTGCCTGAAGACGTCCACAGCAAAAATTGTCTACCAGTTAGAGCGCCCCTTTGAGCAGCTGCTCTCCTCCTGCATCCATCGACTCCCCGCGGTTTTCACCAGATTGTCGGTCCACCTAGGAGAGGGGACTGTGTCTTCCAGTTCGTGGTCGCCACTTTAGAACCTTTCTACCCCATCGGAAAATAGCTAAATCCAACAGGGTTCCTTACCCTTAACAAAACTACTCCTGAATAGATAGCCTTCAGATCACGGTTCACCGCCGGTTGGTTGGAAGAAATATTTACTTAGATGCATTATTTACCTCACGTTTTGCTGAAGGATTTAACCCACAGGTGGCTGAGCAAGCTTAAACGGTTCAGTAAGCATAACTTAACATTTCATAGCACCATTTTTGATTATTTAAGTTTGCTGTGTTTTACCGAAATACAAGGCCGCTCCACATAAGCGGCTGGCTTCTCCTACGCGCTCGCATAATTGTCGATCATCACAAAACGCTACTATTCAGCAGCTTGCATTGCTTTGCCAAGACATTTGACAAATATTACTTCAGCTTACTGTAAGTATCAGTATAGAATATTTCGGTAATGGAACTATATTGTATTGAGTTGTGGATCAATATAGTATCTTGTTAACATCGATTAATAGATTATTTTAAGCTTTATTGTAACCCGGGATGCATTTCGGCACCGGTATAGGATACCAGCGTAACACAATCAGACACGGACCCCACCGGCGAGGTTGACGTACCCCCCGTAGGTTAGCTAGAATGGTCGCGACTTTCCATAGGGTCCACTCCTCCAGCGGACGTAGCCTTCTCGATCCTCTTATCCCGGCAACAAGCCCAAGCCGAGGCTCGCACCCCAGGGGTGCCCTTGAGCTATTTGCCCCCCACTTGTCGGCTGGGTGCCTTAAGCGCCTGCCCTCCTGCCCGGTGACGCTGTAAACGTCGGTAGAGCCCACATAATTAGCGTTTTACTGAAAGGATAAACTAAAAAAGTTTATCCAAAAACAGATGGGTTATGGGCAAAAAGGAAACGATTAATAAGTTTAACTAAGGATTTAATATTTAAATAGCACACAGTACAATAACAAAACTCGCCTAGCCGCCATTCATAGATGCAAGAGAGAAAAAAAAGTTAACCGGGCCACAGAGTGGAGCCAAGAATCTAAGAGCATATATTATAGAGTCACGTTTACCACAGACTGCATATGGCAGCACGCATTGTACTTAAGTTTACAATTCCAACACTAGGCCTTAAACTAAGACAATGAGTTAGCTAATTTTACACATACATACTAGGCCTCAAAAAAAATAACCAACTCTACCTAAGTTATTTAGTACATTATACGCAAAAAACCGTTACTATTATGAGACCTAGAGCAACTCTCCTAAGATTTAATAATATACTCAAATGACACAGTATCAATCCATACATTTTAGTAAACCAGTAAGTGATACAAATTCAATAGGTACTGTGAAACAATAAAGCGAATTACAACAAAAGTATATATCTACTAAGAGTTAATTTAATTAATTTACTTTACAACTTATTTAGTTACAAATTATAAATACACATGTAAAGTAATACCATACAACTTAGTATTACCTACTTATAATTTTATTCCTAATTTATGTTACAATACACCTTAACAAAATTTATTAAACTTTGAACATCATAGAAACAAACATACAATGTTTTTCTGTAGGTAATGATTTTGTCATTATATCCGCTAACATTTCTTGTGTAGGAACATAGCTTATACTAACTATTTTCTTATTTACCAAGTCTCTAATAAAGTGGTGTCTAATATCTATGTGTTTTGTTCTTGAATGACAAATAGAGTTACTACAAAGTTTCTGAGCTGACTGATTATCATTATACAACTTGACTTTGCAAACAATGCCAGTACATTCATGAACAAATGTTCTGAGAAACATAGCTTCTTTACATGAGTCTGAGATTGACATGTACTCGGCTTCGGTGGATGATAATGCCACAGTCCGCTGCTTGCGGCTCTCCCAAGATACTATGGAATCCCCAATTTTAAATACATACCCTGTGAATGATCTGCGATTGAGCTGGTCTCCGCCCCAGTCTGCATCCACGAACGCTGTTACCTCCAAATCACCTTTGCCAAACACCAAATGGTAGTCTAAGGTACCTTTTAGATACCGTAGTACCCTTTTTGCTGCCTTCCAGTGAGCCTCGGAGTAGCAGTTGTTAAACTGGCTGAGGTAGCTCACACTATGAGCGATGTCAGGCCTGGAACATACAGTCAAGTACATTAGATAACCAATAAGACTTCTATAATCTAAATTGCAATTAATATTTTCTTCTTTCTCCAATTTCAAGCCAACTTCCATTGGAGTCTTTGCTGGTTTGCAATCTGACATATGAAATCTATCCAGAATTTTCTTTATATAATTGGCCTGATCCAATGTATAACTTCCATCATCTGTTCTTGTGATTCTCATACCAAGAATATGATTAGCTTGACCCAGATCCTTCATCTGAAACTCGCCCATCAGCTGTTTCTTGATCACAGCCTTTTTCTGTGATGTTTTTGATGAAAATAACATAATATCGTCAACATATAATGAAATAATTATCATCTCATCATCATCATTATATATGTAGACACATGGTTCTGAGGAGAGACGTTTAAATTTTAATTTATTTGTTAATACATCACTTATTTTCTCATACCATGACTTTGCAGATTGTTTTAGACCATAAATTGCTTTATTTAGCTTATAAACTCTGCTTTTACTGTTTTCTACAATAAAACCTTCCGGCTGCTCCATAAATACGGTTTCCTTTAAATTACCATTCAAAAACGCCGTCTTAACATCAAGGTGCTCGACTAACATGTCATACTGAGCTGCCAATGCTAGTAATATTCTGATAGTTGAATAACGTACAACAGGTGAAAATGTTTCATGATAATCAATACCATATTTTTGAGTATAGCCCTTCGCTACTAAGCGAGCTTTGTATTTTAGCAATTCACCATTTAGGCCTCTCTTTTTGCTAAATACCCATTTACATTTTATTGGTTTCTGCCCCTTGGGAAGATCTACTAATGTCCAACATTCATTAGTTATGAAAGAGTTATACTCATCTAGTATAGCTTCTTTCCATTGTTCTGCTTCACTGCTAATCATCGCCTCCTCCACTGTTTTAGGGATGTCCTCTTCATTTGTTATCTCTGCCAGCCCAGCATACTCCGACTCGTGAGCATCTTCAAATATTGAGCGACTCGAGTCCTCGAAGTCAGTGTCATCAGGACCTGGAATGTATGTACAATCCGACGAATTATCTGTGCAATTTGATTCCTGTGTGGTATTCAAATCAAACATAGTTTGTCTGCGAAGATTTGTGTCATCAGATTGTGATTTATCACCTAAAGAAGATTCTGACAGTGGTGATGATTGCATACTGTTTGATGCATTGGTATGTAGTTGTGTACTACCAATATCATTTTTAAACTAGATGAACTTTCTAAAGTCACTATTGTGCTTTCCTTATTATCATCATGTGACACCTCTTTATTCCAAAATAAATTTTCAAAAAATGTAACATGCCTAGCCTTGACACATTTCTTTGGATAAATGGGATCTATGAGCCTGTAACCTTTGCTGGTCTCACAGTATCCAACAAATATATATTTCTTGCTTCTAGCATCCAGTTTCCTCACATTATCCACCATAGCATATGCCAAACATCCAAATGTACGTAGGTGAGATACATTTACCTTTTTAGATGTCCATTTCTCCTCCGGAGTTGCACCCATTACAGCTTTTGTTGGAGAATGGTTCTTTAGGTAGACAGCCGTGTTAGCAGCCTCCGCCCAATACTCTTTGTCCAACCCAGCATCTTGTAACATGCAGCGAGCCTTATCCATGATTGTCCGGTTCGCTCTCTCGGCAACACCATTTTGTGCACTGCAGTGGGGGATTGTAGTTTGGTGTTTAATCCCGCAGCTCTGCAGGTATTTCTGTAAACAAGCATTTATATATTCTCCGCCGTTGTCACTTCGAATAATTTTTATTTCCCTACCAGTCTCCTTCTCAACCAAAGCTTTGAATATTTTAAAATTTTCAAATACTTCATCTTTTGTTTTTAAGAAATAGATAAAAGTTTTCCTAGAGAAATCATCGATGAATGTCAAAAAATAGCGAGCCCCATTTATTGACACTGACTGCATAGGCCCACACACATCTGTGTGTATCAATCCTAAAAGTTCTTTTGACCTGCTGCTACTCTTAGCAGGGAAAGGTAGTTTTGACTGTTTCCCTTCTATGCATGAAATACAAGGGCTGAAAGTATTATCTTGATATTGCATACCTGTAACAAGTCCATTTTTCATTAATTTCATGCTCCGTAGGTTGAGGTGACCAAGCCGTTTGTGCCACAGCTCCTGTGAAGCAGCCTCCGCAGACACCAATGCAGCTTTACTGCATTCACCTACTGCAGGCTCCCTACAGACCGAGTTCATGGCAACCCCTGACCCTACCTCACTTCCCTGTACATTTACTATGTCAAGTTGATAAACTCCATTTATATAAGTACCTGTAGCTATGACTTTGTTACCATCAAGAACCAAACACCCTTTATCATTAAATTTTACATTAAACCCTTTTCTACACATTTCACTAACTGAAAGTAGATTGCCAGAAAGTTTAGGTATGTAGTAAACGTTGCTTATTGTCTTTAGACCACCTTGTAAATTCACTTGTACTTTACCCTGTCCTCCTGTTGTCAGCTTCTCGCCATTGGCAACATTCACATCCAATGGCTTGCCACATTGGAAATCATACATCAGTTCTTTATTATTGCACATATGGTTTGTTGCACCGGAGTCAATGTACCATGAGTCATTGCGCATATCAACTGATAATGCTGCCAGCAATGATTTGCTGTCTGAAGTCAGGATACTTTTATTCTTGTTGTCCACCTTTGAATTCTTGTACTGAGTTGAATTGTAGTTCTGGTTCTGAGGACAATCTCTTTTCATATGTCCTGATTTCTTGCATCGGAAGCACTTAAAAGTTTTCTTTACAGCTAACGCATTCAAATCAGAACGATCAGACTTGTCATCTCGCCGAATCTGCTTCTGTAATAGTTTTGATTTAACATTTTCACTTGTCAGTACAGCGCTTGAATTTTCTAGTGCCATTATGAGCGGGTCATAATTAGATGGTAATCCACTTAGCATTATGACTGCAATAAATTCATCTGCAAGAGGGGAACCTATGTCGGATAACTGCTGTCCAAGTTCCGTTATCCTTGATAAATAGCTCTGCATTCCTTCCGTGCCGAGTTTCACACCAAATAGTGACCGTAGCAATCCCAGCCTTCTACTCAATCCCTTGTCTTCATAAGCTCGTTGTAAGCTCGACCATGCCTGGTGAGGCGTAGTTGCGTTCCTGACGTGTGCCAGCGCAGATGAGCCTACAGAAAGGCATATTTTGGCAAGAGCCTTTTGATTCTTCTTGTCATCTTTCGAGCCTTCTTCCGACAATATGCACTCATACAGATCTTCGTGCATCAGCATCATTTTCAACAAAAATTTCCAGTTGTTGTAATCTTCGATGCCTTTGAGTTTTTCGATCACTACTCCGCTTGAATTCGATGAAGCCATGGTTTCGAAAAAAGATTGAGCACGCGGTAATGGCGGCGGCCGGCTAACGTGAATTTCGTATTTAATGAATCCAATAAATATTTACGTTTCAGGGCGCAGTGGAAGCGTGCTGGGCCCATAACCAGATGGGTTATGGGCAAAAAGGAAACGATTAATAAGTTTAACTAAGGATTTAATATTTAAATAGCACACAGTACAATAACAAAACTCGCCTAGCCGCCATTCATAGATGCAAGAGAGAAAAAAAAGTTAACCGGGCCACAGAGTGGAGCCAAGAATCTAAGAGCATATATTATAGAGTCACGTTTACCACAGACTGCATATGGCAGCACGCATTGTACTTAAGTTTACAATTCCAACAAAAACTGCATCAACATCCCAAACCTATACCGTCACAATAGGCATGATGACTAAAATTTTTTTTGTTGCATAATTTAGTTATATTCCTCAACAGATAAACATTTGTAAAAACAAAAATTAAATATCTCAAAAAATGACCAAGTTACAAGCGTTTTAAAAATCGGAATAAAAAGAGATAGCTCAAACGTCCAGTGAAGTCAGAGGAAGGTCGTTACAGTACCTCATTACTAAGGTGGTAGCTTTTCATACAATCTCTTTGGCATGTGACGTCACGAGTAGATTTTTCATACTAACCGTGGGGACGCTCTGTTTCGCGAGAAAGGGACAGAAGATGCCTCCTGTAGAAACTTGAAAAGCTTATTATACTCCGTGATTTATTTACCGATTTTGCTTATTTTTTCAATTATTGCATTCAGTTTGAATCTTCTTTATGAAAGTAATTTTTACTTGTTCATTTTTAATAGTAGTCATCATGCCTATTCCTAAGCTACGTCAACTTACCAAACACTAAATTCTCGATATGTTTGACCAACAAATCATGAATTACTAATACAATAACATGCGACATTTCCAAACTTTCCACATCTATTTATAGTATACAATTTGTCATACTTAACCGTTCCATTATAAACCGACATTCTCTTTGATACGCGGCGCGAAGTGATGACAATGTAATGTAATAAACTCTTGCTTTGAGCGATTTGATAGACGCGAGTGGCGGTGGAGGGGGCTGTTAGTTTCACCCAGTGACTATTCAAATGGGGATATAATACGATTGCGTAGGCCGTAGACACTCTGTTTTCGACAAACCTGTATATATTAGTAAGTTATACCAGGTGATACTTAAATCAGTTTCAAAGTCTTTGAGCTCCTCATAAGATTTTGAGAGGCGTTGGTTAGTATGCATTTCGTGTTCCCTTCAATATTCTATTTGTTATCAGCGATCATAATTCCAAACATCGTTAAGGTACAAAGACGTTTGAAAATAAGGTAACTAAGTAAGTAACGCAAATTAATTTTAATATACTGGGGGCCTACCACAACCTCTTACAACATTATTACTTTAATCATACTTTAAAAATGACATAAAATTAAGAATACTGTAATTTTGTTAACGCAGAGCCATTTTGATGGCGTCATGTTAAATCGTTCACTCAAATACATTATGTTAACACCGACGTGCGACAGTGATAACGCTATATAATAATGTAGACGTCTCGTTCTCGCGCAGGAATACTTCATGAGTTCATGGTACGAATTCGAATAATATTATTGTAACCTTGAAACATTACTGTCACGAACCATGATGGTTATGTATTAGTTTGTGGTAAGGGCCCAGGAGGATTTTTTTTCTCTAAAATTATTCATGTGTGGTGTCGGTCGAAAGAATAAACAATTAATGGGTTGCTGTCATACAATACATGTAAAGAGAGGCAAACATTTTTGCTTGTTCCTTTGGTGTGGTGAAGTAGGGATTACAGACACTTTCATTTTCCACGAAAGATATGGTGCGAAGAAAAAACCCTAGAATTCCCTAAATGTTCAAAAATCCTATCATGAGAAAGCATTATCGATTTCTAAAGTACGTACTCTCGATAATAGGGTATGTGGTAAAACTGCGGGAGAATGCTAAAGTACTAAGTTCCATTTATTAATACTCTCCCTTTCTCTCCCCTCCAAAACTATGTAACCAGATAAATCTCAATCAACTTGTTTGTCGATTTGATTGTTAACTCATTCCTTGTTCTAATGAAGCTGTTGATCCAAAACTTAGTTTTATACTAGCTACTGCCCGCGGCGTTGCCACGCGTGGACTACATTACTTTTCAGGTTTCGGTTTGGGTAATGGCTTTATTTTTAAAAACTGATTTTCTATCAGCCACACTGAGTTTTCTGCTCGTATAATCACTTCCACGAAGTAAAAATGACATGTCTTAATCATGGATGAAATAATTAATTATAATATTTCGTACGCTAATTATTATCCTTGATATTCCTGGACCAATTTTGATGAAATCGCCACTCATGGCTACTTAACTATAGAAAAATTTCCGATGATATTTCGATAAGTATCATCGAACTCATGATTAATTAAAACCTATATTATATTAAAATCTAGGCTTTCAAAACATTTTTACAATAGGGCAAAGTCTGGGGGTCTAGCAAAGATACCAACCGCTAACGCTAACGCTAACGCAAATGCTAACTCCAAAATGTACTGAAATGACGTTTCGGAAATCGCGTTTCCGTAGCGAATGTCATTTCGTTACATTTTTGGAGTTAGCGTGAGTCCGTTTTGGGTACGGAACCCTATTACTAAGGCTTCGCTGTCCGTCTGTCCGTCTGTCACCATCAGGCTGTATCTCATGAACCGTGATAGTTACACAGCTAAAATCTTCACAGATGATAAATATATTTTTGTTGCCGCTATTACAAAAAATACAGAATAAAATAAGTATTTAACCCCATAAATACTTATTTTATTCTGTATTTTAGTATTTTTTCTCTCTCATACATCAAACGTTTTTTTGCTAGTTTTTATAGATAATGATACGGAACCCTTTGTGCGCGAGCCCAACTCGCACTTGACCGGTTATTTCTGTAATCTGCGGGCACTAAGTATAATTAACATGTTTGTATCTTGAATGCAATCGATTCATACTACTTACATATTATTTGATGGTATATCTATTTTACTACAAAAACCCCAAACAACCTGCAAGGGCTTAATTAGAAAAACTAATAATGGTTAATCAAATCTAATAAATTGTAAAATTTCATTCCACTGTTTAATGCATATTTACTACCGAAATTAACTCCTATTACTCTTTGTTCATGGCCTTACACACGTTTTTTTTCTTTAATCTGTGCCTCCAGATGGACTTTACGTGAAACATGTGAAATATTCAATAACAACACGACGAAAAATTACTATACTAAACACTGGCTAAATACACTGTGTGGAGCCATAATACAACATAAAAAAATTACTGTGACACAAACTAACCGTCAGTAGCCAAAAAAATTCACCATGAAGCGGCCATGTTGTATAAAATTCCATCCGGTTTCGTAATGATATTTAATAATTTTGACCAAAAATTTTTAATGATATTTGTATTTTAATATATCCTATGTTGTGCGCTGGTTATTTCTAAGCATATTAGTGCAACCCGCATGAAAATCAGTTCAGTATCTAGGGATTTGTTCAATAACAAACAAACAAACAAACAAACAGCTACAAATTATTATCCCTAGATGGCGTTAGATACGATAAATTAGAAAATGTATGGAGAAGGGCAAAAAGCCTTGTAGTCCTGCATCGCGGTTACGATATTTTTTGAACAATAGAACCTATGGGATAAATTAGATTTGACATCATTATGTGTGTGTTCCGTAGCGCATCAGAATTACACATTTATTATATGTAGGGATAACTTAGGGCTTGTCCTAACTTTGGAACTGATACTTAGTCGATTGAATACTAATATCTGTAGTATACCACCACTATCTTAAAGTTAGGAGCTAGTAAAGCCAGTATGGCTGGTCCACTGGTGGATCCATAACGCGAATTCACAATTAATTAGCTGCAGGACAGAGTACGGAACGCGGTGAATCGACTACATTGCTCGTTGAGGTGCGCTGCGCTGCTGACATACGGTCAACGTATGTAACGAATAATCCTGTGTAGTTTTTTTATGAGACTTGTAACGATCCAGGGTGTCTCGTGACGTCACATTTATTAGGAATGTTTGTTCATCAATAAAAAATATTTAAATCATTAAATCTTATCAATTTTGCTTATAAGAATAATTCAAATTAAAGCAATAGTCGTAGGCATTACGCTCATTACTGAAAAATATGAAGATAGGTATTGGAGTAGTTATCTGAATATGAAATGAAGTGAAATTAGTAGAAATCAAACCTTCGTTATAATATTGCATACAGAGTTCATATCAAAGATTTGGGAGCTCTTAGTTGTAGAGCGGTCGATCATTGAATGTGTCAAAAATTTTCCTTGGATTCCAAATTTAAGCGTGACGGATTTTTTATGTTTCATAATTAATTTCTGAAGTTTGCGCGGTGTAAGGAGGGATTAGGCGTGAAATTTTGTTAAGGGCCAGGGTATTTTTCATGAGCATCGACTGAAAGATGATTACTGAAGGATAAAGTACTTTATTACCCTTTTCACATAAAATTTTAATACTTAGGCATATAGGGAAGGAGTTATTTTATGTGTTATTATCTATTTAGATGTGATTGTGCTTATGGATTCGGCTTAAAGAAATTTACTCTGTCACAGAGATAGTTCAGGAACTAAAAGGTCTTAGATTAATATTTTAATATATGAATTCAGTTATATTGATAGAGCTTTATGTTATTAATAACATTATCAAGTGGTATTGGAAAGTTGCATTGATTTATTTGTAAATATCTACATAAAAGTATAAAACACGTGAGCGGAACATCTAGGATTCGGATAATTATGATTTTTGTTGTCGGTTTCCTATAGATTTGTGGAAGTTTGGAGGAATTTTCAGGAATGCAAATTATGTTTTAAAGTTCATATTAATTTTCGAAATTACGTTACATAATATTTAGATGATTATTACTTTAGAACGAGTAGGATGGGTACTTTTGAATTAGGTATTCATGATATTTTCGAATTTTCCATCTAGATTGAACGATTTGCGATACCCACCCCTCTTAAATTTTCTCAAGCAGAAGCAATCGTGTGGCTAATATTGAGCTGTCAAAAGAAAATAGATTTTCATTTGTTTAAGTGAAGTATCACAACCATACCAATGTAGATGAGACTAAGATCGGCATCTGGCTTTGCTTGTAAGATGACAGGAAAAACAGTACAATAAACTTAGCAAATGAGGAACTAAAATTTGATGATAATCTGAAGAGAATATCACTTAAAACATGGGATTGGCATTATTGTTTTATTTAGTATACTTAGAAGCTAGTTCACAAGTAGATTATATTATTTTTGAAATTATTTAGGGAAAAGGATGTACTTAATAGGATGTATAATCTCGGGAAAAGTGTAAACAGTATTAAGAGTAATCAAATAACGATTTAAATAATAGATTAGACATAGATTACGTAGTTATCTGCGATTTTTCCATACAAAATTAAAATACAATATTATAGACTTTTATTTTTCTATCAAAACAAAAACTTATTTTTTTAGTCTGTTACGATATAAAAATGCAATTTTCATGCTTCAAAATAGGTTTTATTATGAATAATGGGGTCAAAATTTTGTATGTAAATTAGTCAGACAAATTTTGTTTTCGATATAGATTTTGACCATTTCGGCGCGCGCACTACAAAATGAAACCAGGGGAAACTATAAAACAGAGCTGCGGAGCTGTCAAAGGGTTCATTCATTAAGCATTCGCGGGGATCACTACATGATACCTGTCAGTGCACATGAGATTTTCGGTTAACTTCAAGTTAGAGTCGTCCTCTCAAGTAATTCTGGTTCTGAGGAAGAATCCTTGGTTCCAGAAACCCCAGTCAGAAACAAGTTGAAACATGTGATATACGAAGCTTGTTTTCCTCCTACTTTTGCGTTAGGGCAGATCGCGTGTTCTGTGGAGACCTGCACCAGATTTTGCCTCCGTTATAGGATCTGGATCCACCTTTTTGGTTTGGTTTGCATTCTGGCTGAAAGGAGGGCTGAAAAGATTAGCTGACCCGTCTTCGTGTATACGATACCCGGATCCTAAATGTAAATCAAACTGAACTGTCCCACACAATAGGGTTTTGTCTTCTATGCACTTATGAGACTTCGGTCCGCATACAAGATAAAAAATAGGTGGCAATAGGATTTATTAGCTTTGGAGAGCTTTTGTCACAGCTCGTTTTCTTATAGGCTAGATTAGGTATGTTCTCATTGCACACTCGAGAACAGACATGCACGCTTAAAAGTAAATATGAGATTTGTAGCAATCTCTAGTTTTGGGGGTACACACCAGATGTTAGAAAAAGCTATAAGTTGAGGAACACACATGGGAGGGAAAGTTAGGGTTAAAATACTAAAATTTGCAGTAAAATAAATGTTTTAGGGAAATAGGTAAAAATCGATTGTACAAAGGTACATAAAAATAGATTCAAAATTATTATAAAATTGGTAGTAATATAAAACTGTAAGGGAAATAGGCAAAACTCGGTTTTATAAAAATGCTTAAGATTAGGGTTAAAATTATAAATCATGCGGTAAAATAAAATGGTTAGGAAAATAGGTAAAATCAAAATTCTAATAAATGCTTGATTCTAAAAAATAAAATAATGACAATATTCTACCAAAATAATAATTTACCTTTAAAATTTAGGTCAAATCGGAAAAATGAATTGTGAGGGAAATAAATAAAACTCTAAATACAAAATCTAACTATAATAGATAAATAAGTAAAAATTAGATTAAAATAAATAAATAATAAAATAAAAACCAATGATTTAAAATATTAGAGAGTTTGTTATTATTCTATACTTTTTGGTGGTGTGCGGTTTGAGAGAAGTAGGTAGGATTTTCTCTAATCGGATCCTGAAGGAAAAGTCCTAATCAAGCGTATGTAATTGAATATCGTCCTGTTAGTTCAAAACAGGTAATGGATTAATTGCGTTAGTTATGTAACAGTTGGGAAACTAGGTTTCGAATGATTGCATTTGCAAGTATAATAGCATCTTCCTGAATTAAGTTTAATTTCACTCTATTAGCTTCAAAATAAGTAGGGTTGATTATGTTGCGTTAGGTGCGTAAAAGTTAACGGAACGAGGCTTAGGATATCAAATATCGATCTATAAGGTTCAAGATAGGTAAAGAAATGACGCAGAATTTATTTTAGATTGGGATCATTCTCGTAAAGCTTAATTATCAATATCTATTTATCTCAATTCTATGAATATGGTTCAGTTTGTTGAATTTCAGGTCTGACACTGTTCAAATGAACTTTCAATAAAAACATAAAATTTATTTTATAACAAAACGTTAGTAGGTATAATTCTTTAGGAAAATCGTTTGATAGTTAAAACTGGTACATTGACTAAAACGTGATAATTGAAGCTAAAGTAATATCTGTAATTTTTATGGCGGAAATTTAGGAAGGCTTTAGACTTTGGGTTGTATGAGATGAGACAGGGGGGGAAGTTCAGCTGGAAGGCTAACTTTAGGGTCTTTCATATACTGAATTTAGTACGTATTTGATAGACTCACAATGGTCTCACATTAGGTGATGAAGGATAAGTATGAGGTTTTGCTTTGCTAACAAATTAACGTAGAGTTCCCTTGAATGTATTGAGGACGTATGTTGTTAGGGCTTGCTAAAAGATCATGTCCTCTCTGTCCTTAGTGTTTTGAAGACAAAACTAGACATACTGACCTGGAATGAATAGTAACAAATAGTAAAATCAATTTCCCCAACAGTGTCTTGAAAACCTCAAGTGGAGGCAATTTCATACACAACATAGTGGAGGGCTGTCCCGTCAGGTGTCGAAGCTCACAGTTATGGAGCGGGGAGGTGCTCCGTAGCCGAATGTTATGATAAGCAGATAGATTATCATGACTTCGCTAATTTAAACAAACTTAACTTCAGAATGTATGACTTATTACAACATTTACGTGAAGCCTTAGTACTACTTATTAGGTTAATGTGAGTTGTTTTGGGGCAATCTACGTTTTCGATATTTCCAGCAAATATAGGATTAGCGCTCATCATAGGTTCAGATTGCAAAGCTTAGTAAAATAAAGAAATTACATTCTACTAAATTAATCTCGTATTGAGTCGGCGTCAGTTAGGAATTGTCTCATTACTTTAAAAGGAATTGGCTTACTACATTATCACAACGTACGGGTTCTACCACTATTAGGAGACGATCACTTGGCCATAACAAATCTAAAACATACAACAAGCTTAGGTTAATCTTAGGTTCTTTTTTCAACGGTATTAGATTGTTAGCGGTTATTTAATTTCAATTTATTAGGATAATTTAAACTTAGGTAATTAAGTTCGGTAAATTAAAGATGCAACTATAATAATTATGAATATAAGGGGAATAAGGGGGTTAGTAAAGGGGGGGTTTTTACAATCAGTGTTGCCGTGATCAGGATTATTAATTGGGCTTATGCGACTACCTTTTTCGTAACTACGTGGCCAGAGTCGTTTAATTGGGATTTTGCGTCTTACTCTTTTCTTAGACATTTAGGTTATTAAATAATATCGGAAAGTTTGTTGTTTGTTTTGGATTTGACTTAGAGGCGATAATTTATTATCGCACAATTTGCTGTCCGTGGAAATAGGAAAGGTTTTGAGACAATTTATGTAGGGGCGATATATGTAGGGGCGATATATGTAGGGGCGGTTTTAGATTTCACTAATGTTAATGAGATAAATATTTCAATTTAGCTTTAATAATCAATTTGTAATTTGTATCTATTAGCTATAAGAACGTTTCAGTCTTTTATGCGTCTTCGAAAAAATTAAATTAAGCAGGTGAAGTATAAGTTTGACAAAATAGACGGAAGCAGCATAATGTAATTAGGATTTACAACGGGAATCATTAGCTGGTTGTAATTTATTGGGGCGATGAATTTTGGGATATCATCGTTAAATTATTTCAATAGGTTATAATGTAGAGGAACTGTGAGTAGAGGACAAACGGGATTGAGATCATCAAAGTAAACATAATAGTATCATCGTAGTAGTAGTCCATTGTTTATTTAAATTATAAATATTGTTATGGTTATTTAGGAAAGTGCATTAATAGCATGAGTTCATGACTAGAATGGTTCGTAATCTAATTTAGGAAAAACGTAGGATTCAATTTTCATAATTATACGGATTATGTTATTGTAAATAATTTACTCTTTTGCGGTTGACACTAGGAAAGGTGATATTATAATTTGGTAAAGACTATAAAACTTTAAGGGGCGTTTAAATTAAACTTCAAAACATTTAAAAATAGGAAATAAAATCAGTAATTAATAATTTAAGCCACGTTAAATAAAACGGTGAAATGGTTTCTTTTTGATGGTGATTGTTAGATGCTTAATAGTTTAAACTACATTGCGTAATTTTAAATCAATCTTACAGTTTTGAAATAAAGATAATAAAAATAATTTTGCTAGATCGTCCAATCATTTTGTTAAAAATACAATAAAATATTGATACATTCAATTATCTAAAAAAATTAACTAAGTAAATTTTTTTTATTAGTTTTATGAAGTGGAGGTTTCTAAAAATACTATTATAGATATTATCTAAATTAAAATGATAAAGGGAAATAAACATAATTTTGGTCGTAATGTTTAGAAAATAATTTGGGGTTAAAAGACAAGCAAACATTTTATTAGTCTGCAATCAAGGAGGTCCTTGTTAATTCAATAAAAAGCGTGTTAGTGTGTTAAAAGGGTTTTGTTTGTATTTATGAAATGATTATAAACTAGAGTATGTTATTTGAATGGAAGAGGGGTCGGGGTTCCTGAGAGATTTGAGAAAAAAAATTAAATAATATACATAATAGTGTGATAGATAGAGGGAGTAGGTTTTATGGAATAACAAAGACTTAGGTTGCAGACAGGTTTGTTGACGATGGCTTTGAATTTTACACGACTCTACAAATGGGTTGATTATAATTTAAGGCAGGTGCTAGGTTAAAAACAAAGCCTAAGTTTATAGAAAACTGTTATAACAACCCCATACTCCACAAGAAGGAAAGATCAGATCTACTACACTATACATCCGAAATGATAGCGAATTACAGAGTGGGAAATATATGTGAAATATTGCTGAAGTCATAGGCAATGAAGATACTTTGAACTATTAAAGTTAATCTGGTTGTCGAAGGGTTTTGTGGGAGGCAGCTCGAAATGAAAAAATGATTCTTAGGGGTACCTTCTACTTTGAGTTATTAGGACTGACCAGCCTCACAACCTGGTTTCTTTTGGTGGCCAGGTTATCCTTGGGATAAGTTACTTTTGGTTATGATTGATGTGATGAAATTTTGGATATTGACTCATAATGTAATTCACTGTTGTTACGGCTTAAGAGGGCGTTTAAATCAGAATAATTTTGAATTTTAAATATAAATTTATAAAAGACAAGTTGATTGTCAATTCAGTATAATATTTAGTATGGTTAACTACGTTATTCTTTCGAGAATATTTTTAAGGTGAAACAACATAAATAATTATAAAAAACATATGTAACAATTAATACTTTTCGAACTAATACGCAGTACGCTGCATATTATTTGAGTATTTGTCATCGGTTTAAATATTTTAGGTGCTCTCTTAAATTAAACATAACGGTTAGTTACACTACAGAACTATAATTACATTTTAAGTTCAGAGCCAAACGTCTACAAATTATAATTGCTTAATGGAGTTTAATTGTAAACATAAATAATTTTATTGAAGTTTTGCTAATATTTGTGAAAATGTTTTATCTAATGAATAAAATTTTACTTCGGCTTTAAATTTAAAACGCCTGCGCAAATATTTTAGGGGCGATTGTAACGATCCAGGGTGTCTCGTGACGTCACATTTATTAGGAATGTTTGTTCATCAATAAAAAATATTTAAATCATTAAATCTTATCAATTTTGCTTATAAGAATAATTCAAATTAAAGCAATAGTCGTAGGCATTACGCTCATTACTGAAAAATATGAAGATAGGTATTGGAGTAGTTATCTGAATATGAAATGAAGTGAAATTAGTAGAAATCAAACCTTCGTTATAATATTGCATACAGAGTTCATATCAAAGATTTGGGAGCTCTTAGTTGTAGAGCGGTCGATCATTGAATGTGTCAAAAATTTTCCTTGGATTCCAAATTTAAGCGTGACGGATTTTTTATGTTTCATAATTAATTTCTGAAGTTTGCGCGGTGTAAGGAGGGATTAGGCGTGAAATTTTGTTAAGGGCCAGGGTATTTTTCATGAGCATCGACTGAAAGATGATTACTGAAGGATAAAGTACTTTATTACCCTTTTCACATAAAATTTTAATACTTAGGCATATAGGGAAGGAGTTATTTTATGTGTTATTATCTATTTAGATGTGATTGTGCTTATGGATTCGGCTTAAAGAAATTTACTCTGTCACAGAGATAGTTCAGGAACTAAAAGGTCTTAGATTAATATTTTAATATATGAATTCAGTTATATTGATAGAGCTTTATGTTATTAATAACATTATCAAGTGGTATTGGAAAGTTGCATTGATTTATTTGTAAATATCTACATAAAAGTATAAAACACGTGAGCGGAACATCTAGGATTCGGATAATTATGATTTTTGTTGTCGGTTTCCTATAGATTTGTGGAAGTTTGGAGGAATTTTCAGAAATGCAAATTATGTTTTAAAGTTCATATTAATTTTCGAAATTACGTTACATAATATTTAGATGATTATTACTTTAGAACGAGTAGGATGGGTACTTTTGAATTAGGTATTCATGATATTTTCGAATTTTCCATCTAGATTGAACGATTTGCGATACCCACCCCTCTTAAATTTTCTCAAGCAGAAGCAATCGTGTGGCTAATATTGAGCTGTCAAAAGAAAATAGATTTTCATTTGTTTAAATGAAGTATCACAACCATACCAATGTAGATGAGACTAAGATCGGCATCTGGCTTTGCTTGTAAGATGACAGGAAAAACAGTACAATAAACTTAGCAAATGAGGAACTAAAATTTGATGATAATCTGAAGAGAATATCACTTAAAACATGGGATTGGCATTATTGTTTTATTTAGTATACTTAGAAGCTAGTTCACAAGTAGATTATATTATTTTTGAAATTATTTAGGGAAAAGGATGTACTTAATAGGATGTATAATCTCGGGAAAAGTGTAAACAGTATTAAGAGTAATCAAATAACGATTTAAATAATAGATTAGACATAGATTACGTAGTTATCTGCGATTTTTCCATACAAAATTAAAATACAATATTATAGACTTTTATTTTTCTATCAAAACAAAAACTTATTTTTTTAGTCTGTTACGATATAAAAATGCAATTTTCATGCTTCAAAATAGGTTTTATTATGAATAATGGGGTCAAAATTTTGTATGTAAATTAGTCAGACAAATTTTGTTTTCGATATAGATTTTGACCATTTCGGCGCGCGCACTACAAAATGAAACCAGGGGAAACTATAAAACAGAGCTGCGGAGCTGTCAAAGGGTTCATTCATTAAGCATTCGCGGGGATCACTACATGATACCTGTCAGTGCACATGAGATTTTCGGTTAACTTCAAGTTAGAGTCGTCCTCTCAAGTAATTCTGGTTCTGAGGAAGAATCCTTGGTTCCAGAAACCCCAGTCAGAAACAAGTTGAAACATGTGATATACGAAGCTTGTTTTCCTCCTACTTTTGCGTTAGGGCAGATCGCGTGTTCTGTGGAGACCTGCACCAGATTTTGCCTCCGTTATAGGATCTGGATCCACCTTTTTGGTTTGGTTTGCATTCTGGCTGAAAGGAGGGCTGAAAAGATTAGCTGACCCGTCTTCGTGTATACGATACCCGGATCCTAAATGTAAATCAAACTGAACTGTCCCACACAATAGGGTTTTGTCTTCTATGCACTTATGAGACTTCGGTCCGCATACAAGATAAAAAATAGGTGGCAATAGGATTTATTAGCTTTGGAGAGCTTTTGTCACAGCTCGTTTTCTTATAGGCTAGATTAGGTATGTTCTCATTGCACACTCGAGAACAGACATGCACGCTTAAAAGTAAATATGAGATTTGTAGCAATCTCTAGTTTTGGGGGTACACACCAGATGTTAGAAAAAGCTATAAGTTGAGGAACACACATGGGAGGGAAAGTTAGGGTTAAAATACTAAAATTTGCAGTAAAATAAATGTTTTAGGGAAATAGGTAAAAATCGATTGTACAAAGGTACATAAAAATAGATTCAAAATTATTATAAAATTGGTAGTAATATAAAACTGTAAGGGAAATAGGCAAAACTCGGTTTTATAAAAATGCTTAAGATTAGGGTTAAAATTATAAATCATGCGGTAAAATAAAATGGTTAGGAAAATAGGTAAAATCAAAATTCTAATAAATGCTTGATTCTAAAAAATAAAATAATGACAATATTCTACCAAAATAATAATTTACCTTTAAAATTTAGGTCAAATCGGAAAAATGAATTGTGAGGGAAATAAATAAAACTCTAAATACAAAATCTAACTATAATAGATAAATAAGTAAAAATTAGATTAAAATAAATAAATAATAAAATAAAAACCAATGATTTAAAATATTAGAGAGTTTGTTATTATTCTATACTTTTTGGTGGTGTGCGGTTTGAGAGAAGTAGGTAGGATTTTCTCTAATCGGATCCTGAAGGAAAAGTCCTAATCAAGCGTATGTAATTGAATATCGTCCTGTTAGTTCAAAACAGGTAATGGATTAATTGCGTTAGTTATGTAACAGTTGGGAAACTAGGTTTCGAATGATTGCATTTGCAAGTATAATAGCATCTTCCTGAATTAAGTTTAATTTCACTCTATTAGCTTCAAAATAAGTAGGGTTGATTATGTTGCGTTAGGTGCGTAAAAGTTAACGGAACGAGGCTTAGGATATCAAATATCGATCTATAAGGTTCAAGATAGGTAAAGAAATGACGCAGAATTTATTTTAGATTGGGATCATTCTCGTAAAGCTTAATTATCAATATCTATTTATCTCAATTCTATGAATATGGTTCAGTTTGTTGAATTTCAGGTCTGACACTGTTCAAATGAACTTTCAATAAAAACATAAAATTTATTTTATAACAAAACGTTAGTAGGTATAATTCTTTAGGAAAATCGTTTGATAGTTAAAACTGGTACATTGACTAAAACGTGATAATTGAAGCTAAAGTAATATCTGTAATTTTTATGGCGGAAATTTAGGAAGGCTTTAGACTTTGGGTTGTATGAGATGAGACAGGGGGGGAAGTTCAGCTGGAAGGCTAACTTTAGGGTCTTTCATATACTGAATTTAGTACGTATTTGATAGACTCACAATGGTCTCACATTAGGTGATGAAGGATAAGTATGAGGTTTTGCTTTGCTAACAAATTAACGTAGAGTTCCCTTGAATGTATTGAGGACGTATGTTGTTAGGGCTTGCTAAAAGATCATGTCCTCTCTGTCCTTAGTGTTTTGAAGACAAAACTAGACATACTGACCTGGAATGAATAGTAACAAATAGTAAAATCAATTTCCCCAACAGTGTCTTGAAAACCTCAAGTGGAGGCAATTTCATACACAACATAGTGGAGGGCTGTCCCGTCAGGTGTCGAAGCTCACAGTTATGGAGCGGGGAGGTGCTCCGTAGCCGAATGTTATGATAAGCAGATAGATTATCATGACTTCGCTAATTTAAACAAACTTAACTTCAGAATGTATGACTTATTACAACATTTACGTGAAGCCTTAGTACTACTTATTAGGTTAATGTGAGTTGTTTTGGGGCAATCTACGTTTTCGATATTTCCAGCAAATATAGGATTAGCGCTCATCATAGGTTCAGATTGCAAAGCTTAGTAAAATAAAGAAATTACATTCTACTAAATTAATCTCGTATTGAGTCGGCGTCAGTTAGGAATTGTCTCATTACTTTAAAAGGAATTGGCTTACTACATTATCACAACGTACGGGTTCTACCACTATTAGGAGACGATCACTTGGCCATAACAAATCTAAAACATACAACAAGCTTAGGTTAATCTTAGGTTCTTTTTTCAACGGTATTAGATTGTTAGCGGTTATTTAATTTCAATTTATTAGGATAATTTAAACTTAGGTAATTAAGTTCGGTAAATTAAAGATGCAACTATAATAATTATGAATATAAGGGGAATAAGGGGGTTAGTAAAGGGGGGGTTTTTACAGACTGAAGACGTGACGAGCTAGTCGTTCATCTGATGTTAAGCGACACGGCCTCCCATAACAGTTGCAGTGTCACTCGGAACTTTAAAATACCAAGTAAATACCTAATAAAGTTTCACATGACACTGCACTGCGCACGTAATATTGAGACATCGCACAGAATTCAGATTACTAGACTGTGTGATCAGGTCATAAAGGTTCATTTGCCCAATAATTTCACTAGCTACAATGCCCTTCATACCGAAACACAGTAGTGCTTGCACACTACGGCTTGGCGGCAGAATAACTGGCAAAGCGGTGGTACCTACCTAGACGAACTTTACAGAAAAGTCCTGCCACCTAGTAGAGTTGTGTTTTTATTGTTTTAAACTAGTTATTACAATAATAATAGTGTAGTGTACATAAGTATCTACTACAAAATAGTATAGCCAAAAATGTTAATAGTTAATAATGTCACCATAGGATGTAACGTATCAATACACGACGTTACAATTTACAACGTAGCATGGTACGTATATGACTGTGTGTAACCCATACTATAGGGAAGTAATTCCGTGGCTGATTGGAACCCGATTTGATAAGACGTCTTAGCGTAATGAGAAATTACATTACCCGAAATAGAGATTGCTTCATGGAAAACCTGTCTTTTGATTCACCTTATTTGGTACTTTGAAATGTTATGTTTATTACTTTGATGTGTGAAATTCTGTTTACACTAACATATCCTCCTGAAATAGCTAATTGCCTCTTACCGTTTTATTAAAGTAAATTCATTAGTTTTGCTGCTATTTTATAAGCATTTCTTTAAGAACTTTGCATTTATTTTCCGACTTATTATGTACTTTCACTTAATTTACTTGATACAACTACGTATATTTTGTAATTAAATATTTTGTTCTATGATTTTCAAATATTATCTTATTTTTTTATTTCACAACGATAGTTCAAAACAGTTAAACAAAAACTTGCCCTTTTTTAGATTATTTGTTTGGCGTATTGAGCATGTAAATTATTTTTGGATACGAATACATCACTGAATAAATAATAAAAAGAAACATTAAACTGTAAACCTAATGATGGCAATCGAGACTACGTACTACGATCAAACTACAAATATGATTTAGTTATACCAACATCAAAATTAGCAATGCACAGTTCCGGCCCGCGTTCAATAGCCATAAAAATATTTAACAAATTACCACTCCATCTAAAAGAAATAGAAGAAGAGAAAAAATTTACCGTAGCCCTAAAAAATGTACTACTGACTAAAAGTTACTATACGCTAGACGAATTCCTTTCGGACAAATTAACTATTTAATTATAGACTAGATCGATTCGCTCCGCACAATATTGCTATACCCAAGCTGGGTCATTATGTAACATACTTAAATATGCTATTTAACACCTGCATGTAACTAATAATGTTTGCAATAAATGATTGAGTATTGAGTATTGAGTAATCAGTAATAATCATATTGTAACCGCTTTATAAAAAAAAACAAATTGTTACTTTAATAAACTTAACCTTCACGTAACTCCTTTGCCCCCTAGCCTTGGAAACACACGCAGCCTAAACGCATCCCCAGAGACTTAATTCGTCTTTTTTCTGCACAACTAAAATTATTTTTGTTTTACCTATAGACAAATAAAATTACGAGCCGCTAGATGAACTCTCCAGACGAAGTTTTAGCTGAACCCCAACTTAAAGTCAAACAATTGTTTTGAATAAGGACTATTTTTGTTTGATATTGACTAATGAAGGGTAAAATTTAGTTAATATAAACGATATAAACGATAACGCGATGATACAGTCGTTCGCCTGATGCTACCATCACAGCCTCCCATGGGTAAAAGTTATACCTACTGCTAAGTGGACTCTATACCTATTTCAAAGTTGTGCTTGACACTGCACTATGCCGTTATTGTTAGACATTATTAATAGCACAGTTAAAAAATAGATTTCTAGACTGGGAGATAAGGTCGAAAAGTCTCATTTTCCCCTTCAAACAGTACCTTCAAACCTGAACACAGCAGTGCTGGTTCACTATACTAAATATCTTGCAAAAAGAACTTATTCTCGGTTATTCTGATAATAATTCAGTCAGTTATAAGAAATATAGAGTGAAAAAGGAATTATGTCTACTTGAACTGCTCGTCAACTTATGATGCCGTGTGTCACACTCGCAGCGAACAGTGGCACGAAACCAAGATGCTGCGTGCAGCCATTTCTAAAAAATAAACGACCAACATAATGTTAGAAATTGTTCGTTAGGACAAGATCCAGTATTTTTGGAGTCTGTAACTACTATTGTATACTAAATTGGATTCTAATTTTTTAAAAGGCTTTTAAAAATATTTATGCCAGCCCCATCGTAGCCATAATACACCACATACACTCTCTGCAAATAAACACATTAACATTAAACATACAAATAATTTAGGTACGACTTATGGGCTGGTTTTCAAATTAAAAACAATGCGAACGGGTTGAGTCCTCTATAAGCAATGTTTCAATTAGTCGGCTGATCAAATTCGCATCGAAAAATATTGACACAGTGTAATATATTTTTTGTAATTAGTTCATATTTTGGGCCGTATGTAGGTAGGTCGGTACTAATATAATACAATCAATAAATAATAAATAAATATGTGTGGACATTTCACACAGCGCCATCTAGCCCCAAACTAAGCATAGCTTGTACTATGGGAACCAGATAACTGATACAATACTTAGATACGTTTTTGTTTGTAAATACATACATAGAATACAATACAAGACCCAGACGCAGAACAAACATCTATGTTCATCACACAAATGTTTGTCCTGGGTAGGAATTGAACCCACAGCCCTCAGTTTAGAAGGCAGGGATACTACTAACTGAGCTATCGGGCCCGTCAATGTGTGTCGCTTTGTTATTTCAAGTTATGCTGGGTATAGAAAACGTTTACGATCGTGCTTCTGAAAAGATTTGGATTTGTTTATGGGTGAATTTGCCTGATCACATCAACTTTTTCCGGGAATCTTCATAGGAAGAATCACCGCCACCACTTGTAGTAATACTCGTCATTTTACCTTAGTTGGGGTTGGGTTGTGCTCTAATCATATCTCATTATCAGCCAATAAACGTTTCCACAGCTGAGACAACCGTGTGGGCCATTAATACCAAACCACTGGCCAAGTGCGGGTTGGTGGATGACGTAATATGTCCTCCAATTTTGTGATCCTGAAAATGAGCAACTACAAGTTTTGCACAATCCTGATTCGGAAAATGAGTTAGAGCAAGGCCGAACGGGATACAATCCTCCTTAAATATTTATTTTTTTTTGGTTTTTTATTATTTTTGTTAAAGCTGCAACAGAAATACATCATCTGTGAAAATTTTAACTATCTAACATTCCCGGTTCATCATATACAGCCTCGTGACAGACGGACAGCGGAGCCTCAGTAATAATAATAATGGTTCGCTTTACGCTTTTACTGACTTATTCCACAATGAGCCCAATAACCTCCTTTCCTTATTTTCCCTACATAAATAAATAAATGTGGACATTTCACACAGCGTCATCTAGCCCCAAACTAAGCATAGCTTGTACTATGGGAACCAGATGACTGATACAATATTTTATACTTTTTTGTTTGTAAATACATACATAGAATACAATATAAAACCCAGACACAGAACAAACATCTATGTTCATCACACAAATGTTTGTCCTGGGTAGGAATCGAACCCACAGCCCTCAGTTCAGAAGGCAGGGATACTACCAACTGAGCTATCCGGCCCGTCATATTCTGCATATTCTGCTTTATTTTATGAATAGATTTTTCATGCGTCCCCGTTTCAGTACTACCAATCCTATCACTGAGCCAATAACTCTTACACCACTTCAAAGCTCACTTCCATTCATCAAAACCTGACGTCACATAAGCGTTGGATCCTCTGCACCTGGATTCAAGCGCATGCATAGTAATGGCTTACACCGTAAAGCACTAAGTGGTCCGTACTCAGTGACGTCGAATGGGAGACATTACGGGTCCGTAACTCTGATAGTAACTTGCCCTTTGATCTTTGATGCATCCGGTATAATAGAACGTAATCTCAAAATACCTGATATGCCAATACGACTAATTCTCTAATTGTATTTCTCTCAAAACTAGTGTAATTTTTCATACGTACCTTATTCTTAAAACACCCCAAAATATCCGATAGCGGATACACCTCAATGCCAAACTGTTTAAGTCATAACCCGTCTAAAATTCATTACACCTGGTTAAATGTTATCCGGCCGAAATCGATTGTCTGCGATTGATTTTTATCTTTACCATACTAAACATATACACATACATATTCCTCAAAAGATAAACATTTGTGAAAACAAAAATTAAATATCTCAAAAAATGACCAAGTTACAAGAATTTTAAAAATCGGAATAGAAAGAGATAGCTCAAACGGCCAGTGACGTCAGAGGAAGGTCATTATAGTACCTCATTACTAAGCTGTGGTAGCTTTTCATACAATCTCTTTGGCATGTGACGTCACGAGTGGGTTTTTCATAGTAACTGTGGGGGCGCTTTGTTTCGCGAGAAAGGGACAGGAGATGCCTCCTGTAAAAACTTTAAAAGCTTATCACTCCGTGATTTATTTACCGATTTTGCTTATTTTTTCAATTATTGCATTCATTTTTAATCTTCTTTATGATAGTAATATTTACTAGTTCATTTTTAATAGTAGTCATCACGCCTATTAAGTTGACGCAGTATATTCTGACCATTCTGTTTTGCGAATATGCTGCTCGAGATAGAAAATAAGAAACACAAAAAATCACTTTGTAAGATCTGTGTGAACATTTCACACAGCGCCATCTAGCCCCAAACTAAAAATAGCTTGTAGTATACAAGCTATGCTTAGTTTGGGGAACCAGATATAACTTATAGAATACTTAGATAATTTTTGTTTGTAAATACATACATAGAATATAATATAACACCCAGACACAGAACAAATATCTATGTTCATCACACAAATGCTTGTCCTGGGTAGGAATCGTACCCACAGCTCTCCCAGTTCAGGAGGCAGGGCTACTACCAAACCAACTGAGCTATCGGACCCGATAGATAATTCTATATTTTTCGTTTCAATAGGTCTAAACGTGACCGCTCTTCGAACCGTTTTCTCCACACTACATAACATAATATATCGCAAATACGCTATGTGGCATACAGTAAAAAGTTTTGTATTTATAGAATACTGTAACAGCAGATTGTCACCAAAATAAATCAATGTAGCCTAACGATCTTACGGCAAGAAAGTTTACAATTTTGTATCCTTAAGAACAAGCCGCAATACCTACTAGAAATTGGAGCCAAAAAATGTAATCACAAAATGACATCGTTTACAAGTATTTTAAAGCAGCAATTAAATACAATGTCCTTGGTACACATATTCTTTAAGTAGCAACGTCAAGTATACCTACGTCTAACAAGCCCGGCATTTTATCGTAGTGATACAATTTAAGCTATAAGCTTGAACACGACTACGCTGATATTCTGGGTGTTATATTGTATTCTATGTATGTATTTACAAACAAAAAAGTATATAAGTATTGTATCAGTTATCTGGTTCCCATAGTACAAGCTATGCTTAGTTTGGGGCTAGATGGCGCTGTGTGAAATGTCCACAGATATATATATATATATACAATATCAATATTAATCAATACATATTCGCAACAATTCCTAAATATTTTTAGTAAATAGAAATAAAAACCATCTGCACGTAGCCGTTGTAAAAGTGTAATCGATCTGACAAGTATTCAAATTCGATGTACAAAAACGAATATCAAAAACATTTAAAAATAAAAAATAGTAAAAAAGGATGCATGGTGGCATTAGGCCACAAAGCTCTTAGAATTTCTTTAACAGCTTTATTTATTGTTTTGCTCATCTTATTTAGGCTCTTGATTGTAGACCGGTTGTAGTTTGCTAAGTAGGTAATTTAAGTATAAAATAATAGTCCAAAATTCAATCTCAAAAAGGAATTAAAACCCAAAAAATCTCCGTCACTATCTAATTTAGAAGATTGGAAGGTAAATTAGTAGTACATACCTACCTCCGACAGAACTGATAAACAATAGAACTTAGCCGTATTCAACCAGCTTTGAGATCAGATGAGATCAAAAACCTAAATTCTACAGGCCTAACTAAATTACCTGCACGCGTTTATTCAGAAGGACAAGCTTTTTGCTCATCGCCGAAATACAGCGACATATGCCGCGCTAAGTAGTTTACTCCGCAAAATATAGGTCTGCCCTAGATTAGGCCATGGCAAGAACAAAGGGCCGAGACAATAGAGCACAAAAACAGCGGCATTAATGTCGCACCCTAAATACTAATGGTATTAGTTGAATGAAGTATATAGGTATTCATAGGCGCTTTAACTTTTCAAAGTCAACCTGTTTAGTGCGTGGGCGCTGAAGTAAGCACAGTATTTTAAAATGTAAACACAAAATTCGCCCCATATACATTGGAAATTGATGTCCAATTTGTTCACCTTTAAATTGTCAGATTGGACTGGCACGGTTTTCTGCAGTTTCTTTTAGGTATGTTTTTCACCGAATTTTTCTCGGAAATCGTTTCGTGGACCTAAGGCGATGTGACATTAATATCTGTACAGAGTATATCTGTACGACACGTTTTGATCTAAAAATGACTGGAATTGGGTTTCCATTTAGACATAAATAATTATGATTTCTTGCTAAAAACTGTTTACCTTTAGCAAATACATACATTTATAATTAAGGCCTATGTCCAGCAGTAGACTATTGCGGGCTGATGATTATGATGATGATGATGATGATGATGATGATGATGATGATGATGATGATGATGATACGTTTGACTTGGCCTTGGGCTTTGCCATGACCCGTTATTCTTTCCATTAAAATATTATTATACAAACACTTGAAAACTAAACAACAAAATCACTCAATTTATACGCTTAAGAATGAACAGCACATTATATTAAACTTCTTTCCTTCTTTAAGTAAGAACATTTATTTCAACCTTGAGTTTTTGGCCATACAAAAAGCACCCTAATGACACAGTATAGTGATAGGATACTTTCTAGAACTCGTCTGGTTTTATAGCTACCACTCTCAAGATAAGAATCTGTTCCGGGTGTCTCACTGGAGAGCCAGTTCCCAACGTAGAAGTTATGTATTTATTTATTTATTTATTAAGAGACCAACAGCGTTAAGAAAAAACAAGTAAATAAAATAAGCAGAATAGAAAATACAGCTAATAATAGGTCTCGAATGTTATGTGTTACCACTTTCAGCTATTAACTGCATATCAAGTGAAAGTTAAACTCTATATACTCTTATACTCTCTGTCCCTAAAAAAACTTGCAACTCTCAAATCTTTCCTGTTTTCTTTCACACCTATTTGCAAATAAACTAGGGTTGTAAGGCGAGATATTTGCTGTTCAGTCGTATGTCAGTTTCAGCGCGACTTTACTCATGGTAGCCTTAATAAATCTTGATCGGCACCAGCTGCACGGTGAAGCAATCCGTCGATTCTGCGAGCATCTCTAAAGTAAACCTGGCAGCGTCCAAATCATGGACGGATAACTGAAAATTAAGACACAAAGCGCATACAATAGCGCTTTCGATAGAATTTTTTAAATGAATTTATTAATCTTCAGTCGATATACTAAAACTGTTCTATATAAACAGGTTGGTTTAGTAACATTTTCAATTAAAGTTATTTCTGTTTTATTTTCGAAGTGGTATAAGATGTAATCTAAATTTTGGCTTTTTGATATAAGAGTAATATGAAAAACTTATCGTAAGGCTACCTACTTTTATGTCAAAACATATTTCGTAATCAAACTCCCGCCAGCGCCGAAGACCACGCCTCATATTCAAATATTTATTACGCAAAGTTAAATAAGTTCTAGCCCAGGCTACAAGCATAATCTAATCCCCGAAGTTAAAGCCGGAGCCCGTATCGATACAAAACATTACAGTTTTCTAACAAGGATGGGCTGACGCTTCAACTATTATAAATTCAAAACATGTAATCCAAAACAAGTTAGATACTTGCAGACCGTCCGACGCCCGCAGGGCTTATTGCCTCGGACTTTAGAATATAGGTGTGAAAAGGGTCACACAAGGGCCTTTTGCCCCCGGAATGATAATGATGGACTGCGGAGAAGGAACCTACGTAATAAGATGATGAAAAAATTCGCGTGGGAATTGCCCGCACTGCATAGTTCATGAGATTAGGGCGGTATCGCCGCAGGGGTCGTTATCAAAGAGGTTTTGCTTGGGTTTTGATTTAATGTTTGCTTATAGCAAAAAACGGCGGCCTATTTAATGCATGCTGGTAAACTATACGGACTTGGTTTTTACCTCTGGTTTTATTGCCAGCATTTGCGACGTTGTTGGAATTTAGTGGTGATCAGTGAGACGTGAGTTGTCACGTGGGTAATAGGTTTTTCTCACACTTTTTATTAGAGGGAAGAATAAAAAACGATATCAATGCAATATTTATTTACTTACTACTCATTATTAGTAGAAGTACTGTAGGTATTATATTATCTGGGGTAGTAGTATATAGTCAAGGTTGATCTGAAGGAAATGTATATTCTTGCATTTTATATTAGAAACAAAATAGTAACATTTCGTTATGGAAATAAAAATTATCTTATCGCATCTATATATTTATTTAAATGATATCATCAACAGAGCAAATACGTCCACTATTGATCATACGCTTTCCCCACAGAGCACCACTTTGAGCGTATGCTTGCCCCCTGCAGCTATCGGCTTCCCGTAATGACATGATTAAAATATTAACCAGATCATCAGTCCACCTAGGGGGGGCCAATTTAATATGAGTATTTAATATGATTTAAATCCAAATTAATGCGGATTAGTAAGAATTAATGCAGTAAAGGTTTTGGATCTATCCAAGACACAGGTAAAATATGCCATGTCACATAACCAATAGAGCCTTACTTGCTGCAGAGAAATAACGTAATATTTTCCTCTACATAGCAGCACAAAGGAACCCGCACGAATACGCTTCTTTATTTCTATTATGGACATTTTTCACAAGTGAGAACACGGACCTAGAATTCCGTTAAGTGAGAACGAAAGGTCGCGCACTGTCCGTAACTCATGATTAGGTGGTTTGAAGCTACGCAGAACCAAGTCCCCCTAAACTATTTCGTGGCAAAAATAACGTAAGAAGTAACATATTTTAGAGAAGTCTTCACGCAAAAGCGTCAAATTTCACATAAAAGCGCTGCGATGCATATCTAATGGTCCCAAAGAAAGGGTACTAGAAGGTTTACTGAACCACGTCTTGAGAGCAAGGAAAGGGTTTCAATGTAGCTTTTTTTTTTTCAATCCGCCTGTCATGTTATTATTATAGTCTGTGGAAGTGGGGCAGGTAACCGGATGTCAGTTCATATTACGGTCTTTTTATTCGTTTCTTGGGGAAATGTGCGCGAAAATTGGAGCCTATCGGAGGTTTGACATCTTTTACTGGATATTGGCATGATAATTTTATTCTTATATTCCGCGCTCAAGATTTTATGTTCGTTGACGTATTTTCGTTATGTCAGGTTTTCAGTATTCACTTTTCTCGAAAGGTGAATGGTTTATATTTTTATGTGAATGAATAACATGACGAGCCAGTCGTTCACCTGATGTTAAACGATACGGCTGCCGCAGTCGCATTCGGCCACGGCGGACGCAGTTGGATGTACACTTTTGCCATAATAATAGAAATTAATCAATAACAAAATCAAATAATTTATTGCAAGTAGACTAATTGGAAAATAAAATTTACTTTAAATAACCGTCGCATATTATAAGTACCTATAGCAAGCCAAATAAATAGTAAATGCATTAGAATAAACATCATTATATCTTATTCTATAACTAGTGGTGCAATTAATTCGGCACAACACATGCAACTTCGATCCGGAGCTAGAGTGCATGTATATAAAATGCAACATAAAACTTAACAGTGATGTCACCAATAAACAAACGTTCGGTAAGAAACACCGAGCAGTATTTTCACACCACATAAATAAATAGCCTTAACTTTACTTTCAGAACTTTTTCGAAGTTCAAAGCCATTTCTAAATAAAATAAAATGTAAAGGTAACAATTTAAGAAAGTTCAGTAAGACCTAAAAATCCAGTTACAGAAATCTTTGATGACAAAGAAAACTTTGACGTTTTAATAACCCTTCAGACATTAGATTGATGAAGTCAAAAACCTCGACCTTGACGGAAATCTGAGTCGAACGGTGATAAATGGATAATATTATGGTAGAATAAAAGTTGGCAAATCTGAAAAAAAAACCAAGTGAATAGTGAAATTAAGAATGAAAATACTATAATTCATTTGTAATGTTTATCTAAGAACGTATAAATCATTATTAAATACCATGGTAACAAAACCAGTAGAATGATTAAGCTAAGGTAGGACTATAGATATTATTTATTATATTGTACCGGCTTTTATCATATTCAGAATCAATGTATTCTCACTCCCATGGGACAGAAAGCAGCCACACCATTTTATTTCAATCTTATTTTAAAAATACTTTTTTTTATTTCCAAGTTCATAACGCTCTTTAAGACATCTTTCTAAGCCAAGTTTAAATATATTATTTTGAGGTACAAATATGTGAATAACCTAGTTAAGCGGCGTCCCTGGGATCCATTCCGGGCAAGTGAAATATGTCCGGATTGTGTAAACATACCCTGGGCCGAGATTGAGGATCCACTTTGCCGACCCGAGGCATCCCCGCGGGAGCCGACTACGCAAAACCAACAGCTTCACCAAATACTCGAAAATAAACTGTTAATTTTGAAATTTCGTCTAACCTACTTTGTTATTCAAGACGTATACCAGAGAAAGACCTAAAAAGTAACTTCTTACTTGCCAGATTTTTTTAGACCAAGCATAACGAATTCTCTCTGTAACAAACACTTTTACATGCGGTATCCTAATTCCTTACCTTATCTTATTCAATTCTATTCTATATTTTAGCTCTTAAATAGAAATAGCAGGTTGAATTGGCAGTGGGCAGGCCACTTTGCTCGTAGAACCGACACTCGATAGAGGAGAAGAAAGGTCCTCGAGTAATGACCAAAACTGGAAGACCCACCTCTAGATGAACCAACGATCTGATCCAAAAATCTGGAGCCAATAGATGCAGGAGGCAAGCAGCCACTATAAGTATGCCCGTATGGCCCCATGTTTCAGCAGTGGTCATATTCAGGCTATTACAGAGATCGATAGTTTCATTTGAAAGGTGTGGACGCGTTACTTGTGCTCTAAAAATTCTGTTTAATATCTCACACCAAAATCACTCTAACATCGTTGCAATTAGTGTCATTGTGGAGTGCATCAGTTTTGTTAAAATCCAGTAAATATTTATAAAAACAATACTCATATTTGCTGCGTGTGCACTGTGGACGGACTTCATTCTTGCTACCGTGAGTCACTACAGGCTGGAAATCACCTACGCTGCACTGTCCTCGCGCCATATTGCTGATCGCTATCTCTATTGAACTGGATATTAGTACTTATTATAATATTTAAAAATCAGCAAAATGGTAAACGTTTGCGCAGCCTGCACGAAGACAATTAGGTCAACAATCCCTAGCATTAAATGTAGCAAATGCAGTAGTACATACCATTCCATGTGCGTCAACATCTCTGACCGTAAGCTGTTGGAAGACCCTAACTGGTGCTACACCTGGGCCTGCCCACTATGTATCAGTAGGGAGCCTAGAAGAGATAACTCGAATACCCAGGTGCGTGCATCGCCGTCAGCGGTGCAGGATCTCGGTGACGATAATGCAGGTGTTCTTCCGCTCGTGCTTCAGCGTGAGTGGGGCCGTAAAACGCCTGCGCTGTCGAGCCCGACGATAGTATACACGCCTGAATCTGACGGAAGCATAGCTGCTTTGACCACTGAAATAAAACTTCTTAGGGGCGACATAGGAGACATGAAGACGCATATGTTGTCGCTATCGGAACACGTTAAACAATGTGTTTCCCGCATTGATGAACATGAAAAAAAGCTAGCCGAATCAGATTCAAGACTACGTCTACTGGAAGAACGAGAATGCGAAGTTTCAATGTGTAAAAACCAAATAGTTGAGCTGCGTAATGAGTTAAACCTACGAGCACAGGCTAACCTTAGAAACGAGATTGAAATTACTGGAGTAAACGAATTTCCAGAGGAAAACGTCATGAAGTTGGTAGAGTCGATTTCGCTTAAAATCGGGGTGCCACTGGATGTGAATGAAATGGATTTTGTAACTCGCGTTGGGCCCCGTAGCCGCGAAAATAAAGCTTCACGTGGTGCCTCAGGAGATCCAACTGCCCGTCCTCCTAGGCCCTTGGTGGTTCGTTTTCTGCGGCGCCTTAACCGCGATGCATTTTTATCGGCGAGCAAAAGCAGGCGTAATCTGTCCGGCACTGAAATAAACGTGAATGGCATCGCCAGGAACATTTATATCAATGAGCGCCTAACACAACAAAACCGTCAGTTATTTCGCTCGGTCAGACAGTATGCAAAGACAGCTGATTATAAGTTCTGTTGGACCAAAAATGGCTCGATCTTCGTTCGCAAGCGAGAGGGAAACCCGGCTGTTTCCATCAAAAACATGGAAGAACTTGAACGTCTGCTCCAACCCACATCCACTTAAGCTTAAGCGCTGTCCTTTTTCCCTACTTTTAATTATTTTAGTTACCTACTTTCTTCGTAATTTTAGAATACTAGTATCATTAAGAGTATGCTTGATTAGTTATCATGACGTTACCTATACTGTTCAAAGTCTTGGTCTGGTCTCATATTACACTTTAAATACACACACAGTTTCACACTTACACTGCCTGTTTTTTATCACACTTTGTGCTCACATAACAATTACTCACGTTGTTGCCTGCAACCTTCTTGCACTTCGAATTAGCGGACGTAGAGGTGTGACATTTTGGATGCGGACTCGCTCTTTTCTACTTTTTAAACATAATAACGATGACTTTACTTAACGTTGTTGATGAAATTGATAAGTTCGTGTCCATAAAATGTTATACACTTGAGTCCGTGGATTTGTGCAAGAAATATTTGGCAAATTGTAATTATAAGTTCAAAGTTCTCTCCTTTAATATACGTAGTTTTCAACATAACTTTGATGACTTCTTGGTAACATTAAAACGTCTAGATACAGATATAGACGCAATTATTTTGTCAGAATGTTGGCTTACTGATGGCCTCAGGATAGACCATTTGCCTGGGTACAATACTTTCCGAACATCAGCACAGAAAAATAAAAATGGAGGTGTAATAATGTATATAAAATGTTCGACTAGTACCGTAATGCATGAGCCAGCTATAATAGATGCTGACTCGTTGCTTATTACGATAGGTAACAAAATTGCAGTCTTGGGTATTTATCGTTCTCCCTCTACACCACAGCTCGATCCTTTTATCACCTCTCTAGGCCAAACGCTTCAAACTCTAAAAAGTTACCCCTTTCTCGTTGTAGCGGGTGACCTTAATATAGATATCTGCAATCAGTCAAATACTCAGTTAAATGACTATCTGTGTCTTATGGCATCCCACAGTTTGCTTCCAGCTATCTCAGTGCCTACAAGAGGACCAGCCTGCCTTGACCATATTTTTATAAAATCAAATGCACAGTCCTTAGGGTTGGTATGCAAGTCTTCAATAACAGATCATGATATAACTATTGCAGGAACATCTTTTTCCAACAATGCTACTACTGTGGCCCGTTTGAGACTTAAGTTAGACATTGATGCTGCGGTAGCTGATATCAGCGTGGTGGACTGGTCTGTTGTAACCAATAACTCATGTGTAAATTCAGCAGTTATGTCTTTTAACCAAATTGTGACAAATATTATAGGCAAACACACTCGGGAAGTAAATGTTGGCCGTAAGGGGGTCACTTTGAAACCTTGGATTACTTCAGGGTTACTTAGATGTATGCGTCATAGGGACAGGTTACATCTGGACTCTAGATCGCATCCTGATAATACAACCCGTCGCAAAGTTTACACGAGGTACCGCAACTATTGTAACAAGTTACTCAAAAAATTGAAAAATGATTATTACTCTAAACAATTGGACAATAGTAAGCACGATACAAAACAACTCTGGAAAGTTATTAAAAATATATGTCATTCATCGGCTCATAGTAAAGATTCCTCTGATCTTCTGAATTATGCTGACAATCCTGCAACTTTACTTCATTGCTGCAACCAGCACTTTGTCTCAGTTGGAAAAACTTTAGCAGATGCTATTCTTAATAAGCTCAGCGTCAGTCAAGAATCTCTCATTTCGGCGTACAGATCTGTTGTTTCTTCTAATCATTCTTTTTATCTCGAACCTTCGGACCCGTATGAGATTTCTAAATTTGCCTTACATCTAAAAACAGGCAGCTCACCTGGCCCTGACAACCTCTCTGTAATATATCTGAAGAAGTCGCTTCACTCAGTACTTGTTCCACTTACATATATAGTTAACCTAAGCCTGATATCAGGGATCTTCCCTGAAATTTGGAAAACCGCTGCAGTATCCCCAATTTACAAGAGTGGAGCTAAAAATGTTCGCTCCGGTCTGCCATTAATTTAAGAGTGTTTCCTGAGAGTTTCTGAGTCCTCTTTCGGCGTTGGATTTTGAAGAACTCAGCTCCAACAGCTTGGACAGTTTCCACCAACCCGTTGTTCAACTCGTCCACTGTGTTGCAATCGGCAAGGCACTGGAAGCGATTTTGGAGTTCTAGCTGAAAGCCTTCGGGGTTTTGGATTTGGACAGGATTTGGACGGAGCGTAGACTTCACCAAACGCGACCTTTCAAGCTTAACATTGATATTCAATGTGCCTCTTACAATACGGTGATCGCCACCGGTTTTAACCTTGCTGATCACAGAGACATCATCGAATATGCGCTTCTTGGTCGTCATCATGAAGTCTATCTCATTTTTCGTGGAACCGTCGGGGCTTATCCACGTCCACTTCCTGGATGGCCGCTTCTTGTAGAAGGAGTTCATCATAAAGAGGCCCTCCTTCTCCATGAAGTCAGCCAGCCTTTGTCCCCGAGGGTTCCGCTGTCCGTATCCAAATGGCCCCACTCTCAGTTCATCGCCATTCCTTGTGCCCAACTTTGCATTAAAGTCTCCCATCACAACGGTGAAGTATGTTTCGGAACTATGCATAGCTTCGGATATATCCTCATACATAGCTTCTACTTCATCGTCGGAGTGTGCCGAGGTCGGTGCGTATACCTGGATGACCTTCAACGAATACCGTTTGGTTATTCTGAGTATCAGGTACGCTACCCTGGTCGACACACTGTCGACTTTGACCACGTTGTTGACGAGAGACTTGCGGACGAGGAACCCGACACCACCTTGGGAAAGTTGGTCTCCCTCCCGGTAGAAGAATAAGTTACCGGAATTTAGGATTATCGTGTCCTGTCCCTGTCTTCGGACTTCTGACAATCCCATTACATCCCAGCGTAACCTACTCATCTCCTCCTCCAATTCGACCATCCTTTCGTCAGCCCTCAACGTGCGCACGTTATAAGTTGCCAGGGCCAGGGGTCGTGTTTGGTGGGGTTGGTAGCCGGGCGTCTTCCGGTGATTCTTCGCACCCCCTGCCCTGCCGTTACCGTGACCGCTACCGGAGCCACGGGATAGCAGAGCCGCCGGGGGCTGGGGGCCGTTATTGTTTGTGCTTGTCATTAGGGGGGGGGTTGCCATAATCACCACGCTTGGCAGGCGGCTTGGTGATCGCAGTAGATTATGATGGTGGAGACCAAGGAATGCTGCAGCCCATTCCCTGGATGTTCCCTTAGCCAACTTTTACGGCACCCACGGGAAGAGATGGAGATGGGGATTTAGGCATTACGATTGATGAAAATCTGTCCTTGTCTGTTCCTTATGAAAAAGCTCAGAGACTGCACACCGTTTGATATTTTACGACAAGTTTACCTGGCTTTATGTCAGTCCGTTTTGCAATACTGTGTTTCAGTCTGGGGGGGTGCCGGTAAAAGTACATTTATCACAGTCGAAAGAGCTCAGAGAGCTCTAATTAAAGTAACCATAAAAAAGCCTTTTCGTTACCCTACTGACAGTATTTATGATGAGTTCAAAGTGCTTAGAGTGCGCCAGTTGTATGTATTAAATGCAACAGTCAAAGCACATAAGGCTCTTTCAATACGATCTGACTACATTGATATTATGAAAAGACGTGTTTTTCGCCTTCCCCTCCCTCGAGCTACGTCGTTGCTAACTCGGAGGAGCCCCGCGTTTGCTCACCCAAATACATACAACAAAATTTGTAAGTTGTGTGATATCAAGGAATGCTCAGTATTTTTGTGTAAAAAGAGAGTCATTGCATTGCTACTACAACTTTCGTATGATGACACAGAGGCTTTGATATAAACTTACAGTTTGCTTGCAGGCTTCTTTCCTACAGGCATTCAAACACCCTTACACTACACTCTCACATACACCAACATACTTAACACCAAACACACACACACACACACGCACCCCCACTCACATACAGATCCTCCATTCCTCACAGTATTGCAACACTAAATTTTGTTTTCTTTTGTATAATTAGTTAATATGCAAATATTTTAGTTTATTTGTTAGGTTGTTTTTTTGTTTTTGTTTATATTATAACAATTTTCAAAAACATAATTAAACAGCGCAGTATATTGTTAATGTAAGTATATCTATTTTCTACGTAATCAAAATTTTATGGAATGTTTAAATTTACTTACTCTAGTGTTTTAGTTTTACATAGCTGTTATTGTGTTGTTTATAGCTGCATTTTGTTATTATAATTTAGCTTTTGATAATTGCACTTCACCGGTGTTTGCAACAATTTATGTCTCTTTTGTAGAAATCGTATCTCTGAGTCCCAAGATACAGGCACTTGGCCTAGTTTGGGAATCATCGTTCAATTTTTATATCGAGTCGTATTATCTATTCTGTAAACCTGTGTAACGTAATTTGTATTAATGTAATTACTCTCTCTGGAAATAAATATTTATTTATTTATTCATTTATTTATTTATTTATTTATTAATGACGTACGGAGTTCAATTAATCAATTGAAAAAGTAAGTATATCTTATAATAATAAAATATCTAATTCTTCTATGCAATCCGAAAATAACCGCTGTTTCAATTAATTATGTGGCTAATAGTATAAGAATGACAAAAGCAACCAACCACAACCTCGAAACAATAAAAGATAGCCCCTAAAGCCACGCAATTAAGAATTCTATTTAAGTCCATTATCGGGTTCCCGTAAGGCCGACTGCACATTGTCAGTCGCGGGCCGTCGGAAAATAAATAGTTGGACCGATCGCGGCCAACTGGGGTTATAAGAATCCCAGCGCACTGTTTATACAAATGTCGATTGACGTGTGGGACAAGGAATGAGCGGACGCTGGCTAGAGGGTTCAATTAATCGACAAATTTGTATAAAATTTTTGATCATCTGTGCAGTAATCTATTTGATTAGTTTTACATATATAACATAGATAATTGTAACTCTGGTAGGTACATAAATGTATTTAAAAGGGGAAAATTACATGTTCATTAGGGAACATTTTCTTATTTGGTCAAAACTGGCACTGGATCTTGCTCTATCTGTCCTTCAAAAGGTATCTATGTAATTTATGCTCTTTTCTTTTTACGGCAATTTATTGTGCCATATCACATTTGTGATTTGATAAATCGAACTATCATTTAAAGAATATTAAAAATAATTAATGTATGTATTTATATAAAATAAAAACTTCATAAAAAATAAGTCCTGTTGCGTTCGTACTTAATTATCCGCAACCGCTTGAGCCTCGAGCTGCATCATAAAGCAGTGTTTACACCCGTGACCGAGGGGGCACCGCGGGAATACATTACCGGACTTGTGAATGGACAATTTCAGTGTTCATATTGACATTAAAATAATTATGTTTACAGCAAGAAACGATTTTCCCCAACGATTCTAAGCCGATTTAGGGAACGTTTTGTTTTGTGTACCTTCCTGGCTTGGGCGGGACGTTGATTAATTACGATTTTTGGGAACGATAACAAATAAGTCACGGCTGGGGAGCAAAAATATGGCTTCGAATAAAAAGCTTTGAGATAAGAAATGATGGTGAAGCTAAACGGTTTTTCTAAGTGATGATCATAATAATATACAACATCAAACAATGGGAACTTTTTAATTTTGAACTTAATTACAAGCCCGTTAAAGCTTATTTTAATAATTCCTAGAAGCTATAGTAAATTGCATAATGCATATCTGTTAAAATGTTCTCGTCCATAAATAATAACTACCCGCAAAACCCACCGCAAAATTCAACTTAAAATAAACGAGAAATATGCATAAATTATACTAAACAAGTAACTCTTTTCGAAAATTTCAACTTCGATCGCTCCTAACGAAATTAAACTCGAAAATAATTACGTAACTTCGGAAGTTACGTTTTAGGGACCTTATCGGAACAATTTGTTGAGAAGATTTGACGTTTACGTTATCTAGGTGGGACGGGTCGCAGTTTTCAGATGTCCCATCTGCCGGAGAGGGAGGGAGAAGGTGGTGGGGGACAAAGGGAGGGAATCGAGCGTGACAAGAACCCCCTTTTATGTTAATTTCGTTTTTCATAAGGTGAGACGAGATGGCCTAAAAATTAGGGAATTATTGGCAATGAACTCTCGACGTTATTTCGCTCTGATAACTTTCGCGTGATTGCAATCTAAGACTCTGTTCATACTGAAATATCGTTCAGTAATAGGAGACAATAAAAAATCTGTATGGTGTTCAAATTGAACAGTAAAAGATACGTAGATACCTACCTACTATATTATCTACAGGCTTTACATGTTTCACGGTAAAAAAAATCAAACCAAGTTCTGTATAATATTATAATGAAAGGCGAGAACAAAATACCCGTAAGTGTAGAAACAGTTTATATCAAAGTATGTAGTTGATTTTAATATTTTATTTAAATATTTTGAATTATCATTTTGACTTGTAGTCACTGCTATTGTTTATGAATAAAATACTATGACTATATTGTAAGCAGATATTAGTACAGAAACCTTTTCTTTTTTATTATAGGCATTACCATTATATTAGCTCTATGCTGTATAATAGACTAAACAGACAATTAAATATTTACCCGCTAACATTGTATAATTGCAAAATGAAATGTATTCAATGGCTTCTAACCTTATCATATCAAGACACCGAAGACCTCCTGGTGGTTGTGAAATAGCACTCTTTATTACAAATTTACCTCCGTCACCCACCCAATTTGCCGTACATCCCAAACACCACACTCCACCCACCACACTCTACACACTTCATTCCTGATACTACGCACCACACACCACACACCACGCACCACGCACCACGCACCACACATTTGTATATTTGTTATATTTGTATTAATTTGTTAAATTCAGACTCTTTTCTCACTACTTAGCTTGTTACGTTGTTTACCTACATTGTTTTAGTTAGGAACTTTATTTTCCCATTTACGGAGGAGGGCGTTGACATCTGCGACACAGTCTCGTACTTCTGCAGGTGTCATCGATCTTTATTTGTTTGTAGTTTATAATGTTTTGGTTCCTAATAAAGATTTATTTTATTTTTTTTATTTTTTTTTTGTTTAGAAATTGCAACCATCATCTTTTATTTATTCGTCGTTTTATTTACTTAAACAATGAACGTGTCTTTCTCAATTAAAGTGAATGAAAGTATATTTATAGGTAACACACAACACGCACACAGCTACTACTATACAACATTGTGTCGGACGCTAAAAATGTGATATAATTAAGTTACAACTACTTGTATTCTCTTTTAGACGAATGATAAAAAATAATGTGTCCACTCGGGAGAAATGCCGTTTTATTAAGCTTGACTGACGTACTTGAATTGAATCCTTTGACCACTACGCTCACGATTCAAAGAAACACTCTCGCCTTTAAAATGGTTGTTTACTCTCGACGTAAACAATCTCGTTTATTCCTGTTACAACATCAAGCTTGATAACTAGTTAAGGCGGTGACAGGACCCAATGCGAGCACGTTTATTACAGCAGACAAACTTGAAACTTATTTTGTACTTAATAAGGTCGCTTTATGCATAGCAAAAATATGGCAATTACGTTGCGTTGCACTTCGACTTCTCCATTTTTCGGTGAAAATAATTAGTTATAAAAGAAATGCTTATTGTTATAAAAAAAATAAGCTTATAGACGGATGCATTGAAGCATAACTTATCACTATGATTTATTTCAATGGAGTGTCTTATTATAATGTAACATTTTAGGACGTTTGAATGATTTTTTAGAGGTCACTTCACGATTTTTTTCTATCGAGAAAACTTTTCTTAAACGTGTTTCGGTTTCAGCAGATCGAAAGAAGATATGACCAGTATTATCGTGAATTTTTTTCAATCCTGTAAATGGTATACGTTTTGAGATAATCACGTTCAAAATAGTCGATTTGGGAGTATTCAGCGCCTTAACTAGTGGGAAGAAACATTCTTGTTACATTACTGGTTATAAAGTAGGTATATTTTTTTATAACTGGTTATTATCCAGTGGGAAGAAAATTTGTTGTTAATTACTGTTTCATCATCATCATTAACCGCCTGAAGACACATTACTGGTTATGAAGTAAGATTCCTTTTTTTTCATTAGTATACTATGTTTTATAACTGGTTATCTAGTGGGAAACATTATTGTAACATTACTGGTTATGAAATAGGAATCTTTTTTCCATTATAATACCTAGTTTTATAACTGGTTTTACTGTTATGATTCAGACGATTTAAAAATCTTGTCATCATGATCATTAGCGTGAAGACGTCCAATGCTGAACCTCGGAAGGCCTCCCCCAACGAGCGCCACTTTGAGCGGCTGCTTATAAATCTTGTAACGAGTCTAAAATGTGCACTTTGCCTTACAATTTTACGCATTTTACGCAACGGTAACACGGAACGTGTCACAATTTTCGTATATTTTTGGACAGGGCATTAAAGTCGTCTATCGCCAAGATATTAGATACCAATTTCGCCTAAATGTGTCATTGGTTTTACGAGTTTGTTTTAATACTCGCTCCATAATGTCTATGATGGTTGCACGTGCCGTGTACGATGAATATTCGTGGAGTAATACAATGTTAAACATTTTTAAAACAAAGAAATATGGTTTTAAGATGGTATGTTAGTATTTAATCTGTATTGGCTACCAAAAATGCTTGGTTATCAGTCATGTCGAAATTTTTTTTAGAATGTTTTTTTTTTTAATTTTGACTTGGACCTACAACATAAATCAAAATTACCATTATTATGCATAATGTGTCACTATAATTATAATCCTACAGATTATCAAGATTGCGATAAAAATGTTAAATTGAAATTGCAGTAACCTCACGTCAATGGCTGCCACTAAAGGTCGGCGCGTGATTAAAATATTCTTCCATAAATGTTCCCTCCGTAAATATTCTCTCCGTTAATATTTTCCGTGTCCTATCTCAAAAACAGAAGATCGTCAGAGCTCATTACGCATTCATTCCGAATTTCAGTGAAGATCTAGGGAGCGAGCTGTTGCTTAAAACTATCGCGATAACCTAGGCTTGAAAAATTACTTTTTTTTACTTATCATTTTACTAATATGTTTACTAAACATAAAAACTAAACAATATGTTTACTAAACATTTTTTCTCTAAAGTAGCAACTTGAAACACTTGAACCTTTCTGAAAACGTTTTTTTTGTTATTTTGATCAGTTTCACATGATCTTACAAAATTTGATTATATTTCACTCTGTTAGTGTGTTGAGAATTCAAAATTTAACACAAACTTAGTTCACTGTTACTAGTTAAAACCTAAATTAAATTCATTCACATCCACTCAGTCATGTAGTTAAAATTCCCAGTAGCTGCTCGACTATTTTGAATTACACCGAAGCAGGTAGAAGTAATTAATTTAATAACTCACCGTCGCACTAAAATTGAAATAAACTGCCGAGGTTCACGGGTGTTCACTAAAAATTAGTTTTAATTAGTCCTCCCTTTTAAATAGTTAACGGTTGCCATTAACTATTGGGAAAGCTTACGGAATTATAGGTAGCAGGGAAATTAATTAGATTAATTTAGGTTTTGGGGTTATTGGACTTGGTAGGTTTCCTTATTAGCTATAGCTATGACCTTTGAGGCAGGTTCTGAGAGTGGCGCTCTTTGAGAAGGCTTTAATATTTTCAGCAGTAGAAATCTTCTAACTGATGGTGACGATGTTTTTTGTCGTTTATCGTCACTAAAATTAAAATATCATTATTTTCTGCATTAATGCGCTCTTGTTAAGTTAAAAAAGTACTTTAGTATAGTAGTATTGGTAGTCAAATAGGAAAAATATATTTTTAATTCATAACCAGTTTCAAAACAGGAACTTTTCTTCCTACTAGATAACCAGTTATTAAACTTGGTATTAAAGGGCTCACCAGTAAAGGGCTAACCAGTATGGGTGTGGTGTAGCTCCCTATGTATTATTATTAGAAGGAGGTCCATAGGTTGGAAGTAAATAAAGATAATAATTTAGCTCACGATGCGATGTATAATTGAATTTACAAGTATTTACAACATAAAAACCAAGTAAAATTTTCGCTAGATATCGGCTAAGACTTAGATTCCGAATCAACAAGATTTGGTTGCCCCTAGCAACCAAGAGCTAAGTTTTTCTATGAGCTGCATGAAAACTCTTTGCACGCCACATCACCCCCCTCCAGAGACCGTCCTACGGGCGATAATACCCTTAATACCTCTCAGGAAAGCGGACTATTCGTCCTGATCGAGTGGTGGTCACTGGAGCGTCTCGAGTCTCAGGTTCTGCTGCTGCCGCTGCTGGCGAATGGTCCGACTCACGAAGTATGTAGGCAGGTTTGATGCGGTCCACTGATACCGTGACTTCCTTGCCTTTTATGCGGAGCTTGAAAACTTTATCCCCCCGTTTTACCACCTCATGCGGGCCTGTGTAAGCTGCTTGAAATGATGGGTGAGAAGTGTCATCTCGTAGAAAAACGTGGGATGCTGTTGCCAAATCTTTGAAGATGAAGATGGATCGATTATTCCCATGGCGTGATGTTGGTGATGGCAACAAATTCTTGGCGAATGTGCGCAGTCTGTCAGTGTATACTGTCAAGTCCTCTGTGCCATCAGCCTGTTGACAAAAAATGTCACCTGGGAGTCGTAGCGTTTCTCCGTATACGAGCTCAGCTGGAGTGGCTTGTAGGTCTTCCTTAAACGCCGCCCGGATACCCAGTAGTACGAGTGGAAGTGTTTCTAGCCAGCTGCTGGTCGCATGGCATGTAATGGCGGCTTTGAGCTGTCTGTGGAATCTTTCTACGAGACCATTGCACGCCGGATGATAGGCTGTAGTTCGTCTGCGTTGAAATCCGATAATGTGGGACAGATGCTTGAAAAGTTCTGATTCAAACTGTCGACCACGATCAGTGACAATGTCTTCAGGGCAGCCGAATCTGGATATCCATCCGTGTACTAAAGCTTTTGCCACTGTTTCAGCTGTTATCTCCTGTAATGGTATAGCCTCGGGCCATCGTGTAAAGCGATCAACACATGTGAGACAGTAGCGGTACCCTTGTGAGATAGGCAAAGGTCCGATCAAATCTATGTGGATTTTCATGAATCTGGCTCGAGGTATGTTGAATGAAGCTAATGGAGATGAGACATGACGTGTTATTTTCGATCGTTGGCATGCTAGGCAGGAACGAGTCCACTCTCTGCAGTCTTTTCGAATACTGGGCCATACGTAGCGTTCCGATATTAACTTCGTCGTCGCATTTGTGCCGGGATGACTGAAAGAATGCAAGTTTTCGAATACTTGCCGTCGCATGTTTTTGGTCACGTATGGTCTGGCCACATTGCTGCTCTTGTCACAGTAAATTTCAGTGTGAGATCCAGGCAGTTTGATTTTAGTCAAGCGCAGTGAAGTATTGCTCTCCAAAAGTTGTTGTAACTCAGGATCTGTGCTTTGTGCTTGAGCAAGGTTGGATAAATCGATGGGCTGAGTAATCTCTTCGATGCGTGATAAACTATCAGCCACAACGTTGTCCTTTCCTGATATATGCCTGATGTCTGTCGAAAATTGTGAAATGAAATCCAGATGTCTAAACTGTCTTGGTGAGCAATTTTCTTTTCGTGAATGAAATGCGAAAGTAATGGGCTTGTGATCCGTGTATATGATGAAATCTCTCGCTTCTACCATGTGACGAAAGTATTTTATAGCTTCGTAGATAGCGAGAAGTTCTCTGTCATATGGCGAGTATTTCTGCTGGCATGGCGAAAGCTTCCGAGAGAAAAATGCCATAGGTTCCCACTGGCCGTCTCTATGCTGCTGTAAAGCTGCGCCCATTGCTGTGTCTGAAGCATCGGTGACTATGGCGAGCTTCGCTTGGCAGTCTGGATGAGCGAGTAGTGCTGCTTGGCAGAGACTTTCTTTGCAGTCGGTGAATGCTTTCGTAGCTTCTTCAGATAAATGCACGGGGTGTGAACCTTTAACTGATCCCGTGAGCAGTGCATTCAGAGGAGCTTGGTACCGCGCTGCGTCAGGAATGAACCTTCTGTAAAAGTTCACCATTCCAAGAAATCTTCGCAGTTCTCTCACAGTTTTCGGTGGTGGAAAGTTCGCAACTGCTTCTACCTTTGATGATAATGGTTTAGTGCCAGCTGCTGAGATGCTGTGTCCTAAAAACGTTATCTCCGATACACCGAATATGCACTTGTTAGTGTTGATTACCATGCCGTATTCCTTGAGTCTGTTGAAGAGCAGATGAAAATGCTTCTTGTGTGACTCCTCATCAGGTGAAAAAATCAGGAAATCGTCAAGAAATGGGAAACAGAACTCCTCAAGGCCCCTGAGCATCTCGTCCACAAATCGTTGAAACGTTTGCCCGGCGTTACGTAGTCCGAACGTCATGAACGGAAATTCGTATAAGCCGAACGGCGTTGTGATTGCGGTCTTCGGAATATCTTCAGGGCAGACTGGAATTTGGTTGTAAGCTTTGACAAGATCAATGACAGAGTATACCTGACAGCCGGAGAGACAATGCGCGAAGTCATGAATGTGTCGAATGGGATAGCGGTCGGGTACGGTTCTAGCGTTGAGCATTCTGTAGTCACCGCACGGACGCCACCCATTATCTTTCTTAGGCGCAAGATGAAGTGGTGATGACCAAGGTGATTTGGAAGGTCTGGCTGTTCCGTTCCTCAGCATGTCTGCAAACTCGTCTTTTGCTATCTTTGCCTTATCCGGTGCTAGTCTCCGCGGTGTGCTGCTTATTGGCGGCCCTGCAGTAGTCTGTATGTGATGCATGGTGTTATGCTTCGGAACACGATGGACACCGGAAGGTCGAGTAATCTCAGGGTATTCACTTAGTATGTTATGATATACGGAATCTCCAGAAATGACTTTCACTGATGAAATGTTCCCAGTTGACTGCGCAGGTGAAGCAGGGGACGTAAGGCTTGTAGTGTTGTCAATCAGGCGTTGGTTTCGACAATCCACGATGAGGTTGTAGAATGATAAAAAATCCACGCCTATGATCGCCTTCGTAACGTCCGCTACAATGAATCGCCAAGTAAAGTCGCGGCGCAAGCCTAGATTCAGCACTAAATGAGCGTAGCCGTAAGTAGAGATGGGTGTGCCGTTTGCTGCACACAGCTCATAATTTGTTTTCTCACGACGTTCTTTAAGTGCTGATCGGGGTAAGACACATACGTCACTGCCAGTATCGATGAGAAACTGCATCTTCGACGCGCCGTCCGTGACAAATAGGCGACCGGAAGTTTGGCAATCGGTCGTCGCCATTACCGACTGCTGGTCGCGTTTCCCGCATGGTAGTCGCATGGTTTTACGCACTTACTTGCTTCATCGCCGAACTTGCTATGATACCAGCACACAGGAAATTTTCTATAGTTCGACTGTGATCGTGTAGAGCTCGAACGACCGCGCGTTTTCCTGTTTGAACGATTCGGTGCACGTGAATGCCGGTTCACCTGCGCGGTTAGAGCTTGCACTTGCTTTGTAAGTTCAGCGATCTATTGGTTCATGACGTCTACAGAGCTTCCAGGTATGGCACTTGATGTTGATGCTACGTGCGCTGTAGGCGTAACAACGTCATGGATGCGGTCAGCGAGGTCTGCGAGCACTTCCAGTGAAGACGTCATCTGTGAAGCGATTATCGTCTGCGTGCTGCTTGGTAGGCGACTCGTCCAGATGGTACGCAGAAAATCCTCGGGAACTCCAGGTCCGGCCAAGTGTTGCAAGTGCCTTAGGAACTGAGATGGCTTACGGTCTCCAAGTTCCGCGTGCATAAGTAGTTGCTTGACCTTCTTTTCTCGTGACGCGGACAGTCGCTTGATAAGCTCAGACTTCAACTTCTCATACCTATTAGTGTCGGGCGGGTTGATGATGATATCTTCCACCTCTGTAGCATACTGCGGGTCTAGTTGGCCGATGACGTAGAAGAACTTCGTGTTGTCCGCGGTGATGTTCGATATCGCGAACTGACCCTCGATCTGCGCGAACCAAATGGCCGGCTTTCCAGGCCAAAACGGCGGAATTCGCACGCCGACACGACACACTTCTTCGTTCTTATCGGTTGAAAGCGACATCCTGATGTAGATCAGTATCAGAATTATCACAATGAGCAACAATATTAGAATCACGAACATTTATTCCAACATGGACTTTCGGTTCAAAAAGGTCACCAGTAAAGGGCTCACCAGTAAAGGGCTAACCAGTATGGGTGTGGTGTAGCTCCCTATGTATTATTATTAGAAGGAGGTCCATAGGTTGGAAGTAAATAAAGATAATAATTTAGCTCACGATGCGATGTATAATTGAATTTACAAGTATTTACAACATAAAAACCAAGTAAAATTTTCGCTAGATATCGGCTAAGACTTAGATTCCGAATCAACAAGATTTGGTTGCCCCTAGCAACCAAGAGCTAAGTTTTTCTATGAGCTGCATGAAAACTCTTTGCACGCCACAGTATTATAACTTACTTAGTACTTTTTCATTAGCGAGTTTGGCTTAGTGCTTTGTCAGATCCTGTGACACTCAAACTAAGCCACCATCCTTGGTTTTAATCCCGTTGAGCCAAAATAACTCGGCATTACGTTTTTATAGACCGCTTTTCACAAGACTAACCACTAAGTTTGCCTACGTGGTCAAGGGCAGGTTCGTTTGCCTAAGGCCAGATTCTCAAAAGGGAAAATTCGCAAAAGGTCAGAATACAGTCAAGCGGAAATGTGGTTAACTAAGTTAGTGCCTTCAGGAATAAACCTTACTCGGGCTCTACAGAATATTTTTTGCCGCTTTAGTTGTTTCACATTATAGCGAATCTGTTACGGCCTTAATAAATAAATAAATATGTGTGGACATTTCACACAGCGCCATCTAGCCCCAAACTAAGCATAGCTTGTACTATGGGAACCAGATAACTGATACGATACTTAGATACGTTTTTGTTTGTAAATACATACATAGAATACAATATAACACCCAGACGCAGAACGAACATCTATGTTCATCACACAAATGTTTGCCCTGGGTAGGAATCGAACCCACAGCCCTCAGTTCAGAAGGCAGGGATACTACCAACTGAGCTATCGGGCCCGTCAAATAATAAGCGTAGAGTAGCTTTGGACTAGTTATACCACCTTTTGTCTTTTTCGATCAAGTTCGATATTCAAATGATAAAAAAGACAAAAGTTGGAGTAACGAATCCAAAGCTACTCCACGTTTAATAATAAGGCAGTTCTGTATGAGTGTATGCTCATTACTTTAAGCTAATAAACTTAGTAGAGTAAGTACTTTGCGGATTTTTACAGGTAGTGTGCGGTTATCCAAATCCTGAAGAAGCAAAGGGTCTAGCAAAGATCCCTAGCGTTTGGCATTGACGCCCAACCCTAGCTCCAACATTCTCATTGTGATCACCTTTTGTCCCCTTTCTAGGACATCTAGACTAAACGAAATTGGTTTCTTATTGTGAGTCCGTTTAGTCATTTATATCAGTAGGTAATCCGTTTTTATAAAGTAAACTAGCAGCCCATTAATTTCGCTTGTCTAATCGCACTGGGAATTCTTCTACCCGCGTCCCGTTAACGACTTTAACTGCACTGAATCCGCATAAAACCAGTATTAGCCGGTTAATGTGGGTACCAACTGGTTTATAATCTGGTAACATCGTGAATCTGTTTGATGTCCGGGTTATGACTTGTTTATGCATTTTGTTGTTGTTTTAAATGTGACTTGTGATATTTGAACGTATTTCTAGAGTTGGTGATTTATACGTTGATATGTTTATAGGGCATGTAAATAATTTGTATTAGTTCGTTTATAAACTGCCGACTATTGTTACTTTCTGTTCTGATTTACTATTGGAATTTAAAGACAAAACATCATCATCATCATTTCATCATTAACAGCCTGAAGACGTCCACTGCTGAACATAGGCCTCCCCCAGGGAGCGCCACAAGACAAAACATACATGGGTTAAAATTGTGAAAATCTACTGAATTACTTTGTAGAAGCTGAACTTTGAAGAACAATTTTATGTGTCGCACGCGTCCTTAGAGTTTTGGTTTACTGGTTCATTTATGCATTGCACCAACTGTGGTTAAACGTCGTCTCCGATAAGTTTTAACCAGACTATGTATAAGTATCGCGAATTTATTAATTGATTCGTATTTTTTAAATAAAATGGGTGAATTATGGTCGTAGCCGCTGGCGAAAGCCGCGGGGAGCCGATGGATGCAGAAGGCGAGCGGCCGCTCTAAGTGGCGCTCCTTGGGGGAGGCCTATGTTCAGCAGTGGACGTCTTCAGGCTATTAATGATGATGATGATGATGATGATGGTCGTAGTACCGTGGAGTGAGTTGTGTTTTTTCCTGGTTGGCAACACTGACTGATGCGTGATTTGATAGGCGCATAAAACAAAGAATAGTGTAAGAAAAATGATCAACTTTTTTAGTCTTAATTTTATTAGAAAAGTGTATTGAAGAATGAAGAATAACAGAATTTTAAGAGGTCCCGGTTTTATTTACAATAACAGTTCCAACAACTTCCATGTATTGACAGATGTATGTATAGTAAACTATAGGTAAAATAAAATAGAAATTGGTCTAAGTATTAGTAAAAATCCAGACTTGTTTACCAGTCCATAGACTGCCAATATTTGTTCACAGACAATATTTACTTAGATCAAAAGAAAAAAGGCTTTCAGAATTTATATAAAAACGTAGAAGTATTTTTTGTAAAGGGTTAGTGGCGAATTGGTTGCTAAAAAAGTCTATACTAAGCCTGTAAAAATACTAAAAGCGACCTGTCAATCAGTTTCAGGAGAAAAGATCAAATTAACAGCATTAAAGGTTTTTACTGCGTTGCTTTCAATACTAAAGGAGACCATCAAGAAAAAGTGTATAAGAGACGCTCGTAAAAAGGGTTTTGTTATAAAAAACCCAGTAATGACGAGTTTATGTAAAGTGTCCGCGCGAATGAAGATAACGTGACCCGGCGGGACACCCTTCTGGCGCAACAGATATATTTGCGGACCTAGCGGGCCTTAGGGTCGAATGGCACGCGACTTTGTAACTCATAGTCATTATTTTTTTAACGCCGACTTCTATACCATGGTCAGGGTTTATAATGAAAGTATTATGGCAGCCTCCGTGGTGTGGTGGTTGAGCAGGTTGGCTCATTATTCAGAGACGGCAGGTTTGATTCCTGCGACAGGACAAGTATTTGTGAACAAGAAAAAAAGTGCAAATGCGTGTCCTGTGTCTGATTGTTGTGGGGTCCTCGTAGTTCCTGGGTCCCTAGATACAGGAAATCCTAGTTAGGGTCTAGGATCTAAGGCCGCTGACCGTGAATTTATAATTGCAATTGAGCACTACTTAATGCATGCCATCATCATCATCAGCCTGAAGAATACTGCTGAACATAGGTCTACCCCGAGCACCAGTTTCAGGGGCTGCTTGCCTCCTGCATCCGTCGGCTCCCCGCGGTTTGGACTAGGTCGTCGGTCCACCTAGTGGGAGGCCGGCTTACGCTGCGTTCATAATCAGCGGAATGTCAGTCGCTGTATAATCATAGATTTTTAATGAAACAGCTTATTTATTTATTTATAAGCAAACGAGACTTTATGATCAAATCGGTCTCATCTTACCTATTAACTATGCCCTGACCTAGTAAGTTTCGACCCTTAGGGATGCCACACACACTCCGCTATTAGGTTCAGAGAAATGAAACGTTCTATTGGGAAGGTGAAATATTGTTGTGAGTTATAAGGACCCTTGGATGAAATACTAGAATACTTTCGCCTTGAGTAATAGACTGGTCAAGTTCTGGAGACGTAACGTTATGTTAGCTCATTTAAAGCACTACCACACTGTAATAAGATAAAAAATGGAAGATAAAAATACTGATTCATCTACCTGTTACTTAGGATTATAATCATCGTGTAAAAGTATATTTATTTATCTATATATCAACATAATGGCTATCTGCTTTTTAGAGCTCGTTTCGCTCACCCTCAGTTCCTCGCACACAAAACGCACTGTGCGTAAAGGCCAAATATTTTTAGAATAATGAATGACATAGAGAGCTATAAATACTAAGCTGTCAATAACAGCTGCAGTGCCAATCGACTTAAAAATTTAAAGTTATACGTAGCACTGCACTACGCGCGTTATCCTAAGATATATCAGCACAGTCTAATAGGATTACTAGTTGTGTGATCAGGTCGTAAAGTCTCATTTGCCCAGTCATTTCACACAGAGCCCTACAATTCGGAACACAGTAGGTAGTGTTTGCACACTAATTTTAGTGGCACAAAACCCAATTAAACAGCAAAGCGGTGACGAACCAGACTAAGACTTTGCAGAAAAGCCCTGCCACTTAGTCACGTACAGTTAGAAGTAATATTCCGTGGTAGAAGTTAACGAATTGCTGTCACCCCAGTCTCCTCCAGGTGACTCAAGTTTGTGACTCACCAGTAACTTCTTGGCCCGGAGTTGAAGAGAAATTATACCTCAGCCTGGACGTCTCACTGCACTGGTACGAAACTTTGTTTTACGATATTGTTATTCTGAAATTGAGAAGTGTGCGGTTGTGTATGAAAAGTTTCTCTAAGTGCCTAGAACTAGGTTAAAATGTTTATGCGGACGTTCACATTTTACTATGGTTGTAAAAGTTGTGTTTTTATTGTTTTGATGGCTGTTAGAATTAGTTGGGGATCTAGTGCGTGCACTTATATGTTATTTATCGTACATAAAGTGGGTATGTACCTATAACAAGTACTTTACAGAGTAGACTTTCAAAATAAAACCAGACAGTTGCGAGTCGAACTCGCGCACGGGAGTTTCCGTACCGTATTATTAAATCTTAATAATTATTAATTCTGTCTATCACCAGGCTGTATCTCTTGAACCATAATAGTTAGAAAGTTGAAATTTTTACAGATAATCTATTTCTGTGGTCTCTATAACAACAAATACTAGAATACAGAGTAAAATAAATGTTTAAGGGGGCTTCCATACAACAAACGTGATTTTTTCCTTCTGACCCTTCGTACTCGAGTCCGACTCGCACTTGGTCGGTTATTTATTCAGATTATTCAACTTTTTCAGGAGTATCAAACTTATAACAACTCAAAATAACATATTTATAAACCCTTCATTCAAATTGCTTGATTCCACAGCGAAATATTTTTAATCAAGTTTTAATTAAATTTTTCATGCTACATATTGTGGAAAAATTACACGTTGCTGATAAAGCACAAATTGCTTTGTAAAACATATTAATTAGTAGATTATTACAATTACGTTACTTTAATATGATAAAAAAATTACAATTTACAATGTTTAAGCTCTAAACAACTGTGGAACGATACAAGGCTCGTAACTAAAAGTCGGTTCAATAGAATAACACTGATGTTATTAAAATATTTCTATCTTTATTTCCACCGTTCAATATGCTAATGAAGTAACTAATATATGCAGGGAATTTTCAACTCTATGTTAATTAAATTAGCATCTCATTTTGTAAATCCTCTTGTGAAATGAATTCTCGGACAGTATCAAAGTCAATCACCGAATCCGGTGTTTGTGGTCAACCACTGTTTGTAATCATTACGCGTGTTGTATAATTGCAACGTTAAATCCTTAATAAGACACTTAATAAAATGATTTATATGTCGATTTGTTTGTTTAGTTTTTACTTTTCAATTCAAAAAATCTGAATCGATTAGCATGACATTATGCACCTTAACCTTACACGTTTATAAAACTTGTGATAATGACGCCTAATCGACATAAAAATTCAAATTGGTCTTTATGTACTAAAAGGATTGCTACGGAAATGGACCACACTTTCCCTAATCTTCGGTTAATTCGCAACATTCGCATGGAGACGAATACTGTGTTTCTGGAAACCACTTTTCCACACTTTGGTATCATCATGCATTAACAGCCTGAAGACGTCCACTGCTGAACATAGCTTCCCCAAGGAGCGCCACTCCATCGGCTCCCCGCGGCTTTCACCAGATCGTCAGTCTACCTCGCTGCGTCTTCCGGTTCGTGGTCGCCACTGGAAAACCTTTCTTCCCCATCGGTTGTCAGTTCTACGAACGGTGTGGCCTGCTCATTGCTATTTCAACTTGCTAATCCTAAGAGCTATATCGGCCAGTTTACTTTGGTTTAATTATTGGAAAAAATATCTGGTAAAAACGTATCGAGGAGATACGCTGGTTCTGTAGCCAATACATAATATAGCATGTTTGACTAATGTATCTGCCGCAGTCAACATAGAATACTTTTATTCCGGAAAATTTAGAGTTCCCATGGGTTATTTCGGAAAAATTGAAGGACGCGTCTAGTTTGAAATGTTTACGGTTAGGAAAAAAAACATATAATTTGGCGATTGTATGTTTTCAAAACGAAAAAATGTCACAAGGTAAAAAAAATTTAAGGTTTCTTATTTTTAATAGAGATAGCTTCTATAATACTGGATTAGCACATAAGTTACTTTTATCCGCGGGTGAAGCCGCGGGGTGCAGCCAGTCGTGTATACTAAAAACCTGCTAATAGTCAGTACGTTATTTATTTGATGATTAAGCCAAAAACGATTTAAATCTTTAAAACACTTTCTCGAGCAAAAATGCGGAAGCACTCTCAATCCTCTAAGCTTATAAGCTCATTTTGTTAATAAGGCTCACCACACATTAAATAAAAGCGGAGCGAGGTGGGAAAAACAAATATAAACTGTATAATACAGATTTCCTTCACTCTACTAATCTACCGAAAACTACATTTTCATTAGGCCATTACGGTCGTTATATGTTACTTTAATCACTTAGTCCGCAAAATAATTGATTTGGAGTATATTCCAAATTACTTATTTTCAACTGACCTGAGAAGGAGACTCAATAGACAGTTGTATTTATTTAACTTTTTTCACGTTTGTTACCTCAGAACTCGCTCATTAATAAACCGATTTGGATAATTGTAGGTAATAACGACAGCCAAGTAATTAGAGCCACTAAGTCCATTTTAATATCTGGATGGTCATATTAGTAGAAATATAGTATACTCTACATTTATAGACATCTACCCAAAATATTACCGAGTAAACGATCCCACCATTGACTGAATTCATTTGTTTTACTTTTCATTTGTTTGTTCTCTTCAGTAGGTATACAGCTTTACTCCGCTCCACTCCGGTTTATGACTACCCTTATAATAACACCATCCGCTGCCACACTTCATATTGCGTAAATGAAATATAGATGAGCGTGATGTAATGAGTTGGTAAACTTGGCTAGTCTGACAAACAACTACAAGGACCTAAGTACATACACTTAACCAAGTGGATGAAAGTTTAACTAGCAAGGTGTATAAATGGTGCGGTCCATAGAAAACATGCAGTAGATCATTTCCTATGTTTTACTCTGGATCATCAACATCATCATCATCATCATCAGCCTGAAGGCGTCCACTGCTGAACATAGGCCTCCCCCAAAGAGCGCCACTTTGAGAGGCTGCTTCCCTCTTGCATCCATTGGCTCCCCGCGGTTTTGACGAGATCGTCGGTCCACCTAGTTGGAGGCGTCTTCCGGTTCGACGAACCTTTCTTCCTTATCGGTTGTAAGTTTTATGAGCGATGTCTTCAACTTGCTGATTCTGAAAGCTATATCGGTGACTTTAGTTCCACGGATCTCCTCATTTCGGATCTTGTCTCGCAAGGAAACACCGAGCATAGCTCCCTCCATAGCTCACTGCGCAACTTTGAGCTTACTCATTAGGCCAACAATAAAAGACCACGTCTCAGCGCTACTACGCTGGAAAGTGTAGTGACATTTCTAAGTTTGCCACTCGGAACTTAATTACAGTTTCGCGCGACACTGCACTGCGCGTTTCATCCTAAGATATCAACACAGTCTAGTTATCAGACTTTTAGACGTGAGACACCTGAGATTAAAGTTTAATTTGCCCAGTAATTTCAGAATACGAGATACAGAATAGCCATTCATTAATCATCATAGAGTATTTTTTACTGAAAAATTAAGAATTGAGAGAGAAATAGGTCAATGTCAGATGAAACTGCTTGATAATGTATAGATAATGAAATATAAAATAAAATGTGTTTAGTAGGTATACATACTGGTCAGATCGCTTCATATTATTTTAAGTATACGAAAGTATTACCTAAATTAATTATATTAAAAGCAGTAGTAGCAATACGGGCGTACCCACACTCTCTTTATTATAAACCTAGTCTTAGTTCCTCCCCGCTACGTTATTTCCATTATAGTGTTTGCTTGCGATACTCTGCTTATAATAATTTTTTTTTTAATATGTGTGGACATTTCACACACCGTCATCTAGCCCCAAACTAACCATAGCTTGCACTATGGGAACCAGATAACTGATATAATACTTATATACTTTTTTGTTTGTAAATACATGAACATAGTTTTAATCAATAGCTTGCTTTTCATACTTCAGCATTGATGAGATAATCATGCAATGTACAAGTGCGTAGAGGTTTTTTTTTATGAGAATGAATGACGTGACCAGCTAGTCGTTCACCTGATGTTAAGTGACACGGCTGCCCATAACAGTTGCAGTGTCACTCGAAACTTTGAAATAATAAAGTTCGCATGACACTGCACTGCGCACGTCATCCTGAGACATCACACAGTCAAGTAACCAGATTACTACACTGTGTAATCAGGTCACCAAGTCTCATTTGCCCAGTAATTTCACTAGCTACAATGCCCTTCAAACCGGAATACAGTAGTGCTTGCACACTACTGCTTGGCGACAGAATAACTAACAAAGCGGTGGTACCTACCTAGACGAAGTTTGCAGAAAAATCCTACCACCTTGTAGCAATACATAAACAATGCTAAAAGTGCATAGTTTTGCACACACTTATGTATATTTTTCTATTGATTCCAGCTGCTAAATTAACCACGAATCCTTGGTCATATGCGGCGAATGTTCTTCATTGTTTCACTTCTAAAAAAACTGCTTCATATATTTGTATATATTTGACTATTCAACTAGTAAGTAAATTAAACAAGTAAATTCAAAATTAATTCAAAAACGCAGATAAAAGTAAAAGTGTTATTTGCAACTGAGCGCAACCGTGCTTCGGAGGGCACGTTAAGCCGTCGGTCCCGGCTGTTGTCATAAGACATTAGTCGTTAAGCCAAGTCAGAAGCCTTTGGGCGGCCTAAAAAATTTAACACCAGGGCTGACTCTTGCATACACGAAGAGGACACGTTGTCTAACATACTTATTTGAGTACCTACATAATCTAAACTTGAGCAGATTTTCATTACGAGAATCCACTCAATTCCCAAAACAGGGACGACATCCCGCAACGCCCAAATACACAGACAAAATACGATTTTAATATCATGATTCCGCGCCACCACAAAAACTCATAATTCTTCCGAAACTCATTTCAAAAGCGAACAGGCTCGCGAGCAACAAACGTTGGTGATATAAAAATAAGTAATCTAAATACAAAGGCGCACTGTGATAACATGATGCTGAGAACGCTCTGAAAGAATTCTTTTGGCTGGGAATGGTTCTGGCTGAGATGCGAATAATCTGGAGTTTTTAACGTTTTATCGCGTGGAGAATAGGCATGCCTACTACCAATAAAAATGAACAAGTAAATATTACTTTCATAAAGAAAATCAAAAATGAATGCAATAATTGAAAAAATAAGCAAATTCGGTAAATAAATCACGGAGTAATAAGCTTTTAAAGTTTCTACGGTAGGCATCTCCTGTCCCTTTCTCGCGAAACAGAGCGCCTGCACAGTTACTATGAAAAACCCACTCGTGACGTCGCATGCCAAAGAGCTGTTGTATGAAAAGCTACCACAGCTTAGTAATGAGGTACTATGAACGACCTTCCTCTGACGTCACTGGCCGTTTGAGCTATCTCTTTCTATTCCGGTTTTTAAAATGCTTGTAACTTGGTCATTTTTTGAGATATTTATTTTTGTTTTCACAAATGTTTATCTTTTTAGGAATATTTTTAATATTATCCAAAAAGTGTTTTAGTCATCATGCCTATTACCTACGTAATATACTGTAGTCTGTCATTTTGATATAGAGTAGATCATCATCATTAACAGTCTGAAGACGTCCACTGCTGAACATAGCCCTCCCCCAGAGAGCGCCACTTAGAGCGGCTGCTCGCCTTCTGCATCCATCGGCTCTCCGTGGTTTTCACCAGATTGTCGGTCCACCTAGTGTGGGGCCGGCCTACGCTGCGTCTTCCGGTTCGTGGTCGCCACTCGAGAACCTTTTTCCCCATTGGTTGTCAGTTCTACGAGCTATGTGACCTGCCCATTGCCATTTCAACTTGCTTGCATTTCGGATCTTATCTCGCAGGAAAACACCGAGCATTGCTCTCTCCATAGCTCGTTGCGTGACTTTGAGGTTAGTAATGAGTCAAACAGTAAGAGACCACGTCTCAATTCCATAAGTCATCACTGGCAACACACATTGATTGAAATCGAGTAGATAGTGAATTATTAATGTATGCCTCTAAAAGGCCTCAATTTTAGGTGGAGGGGCATAATCACCACGCATGGCAGACGTCATAGTGTAGTTAGTTTAGATCATCAGCAACCTTTTAAAGTAATTATAAAATAAAATATTCATTCAAATCCAGTTTACAGTATCAACAGTGATACAGTGATCAAGAGCTATGCCTGTAAATTATAAAAAAAAAACAATGTGAGGGTTTGTCCCATCTTCCCCCATTTAATTATATCTAATGTGTTGATTGCATTAATGTACACAGCTCAACAATAATGATCTACATGCAGTATATAAATTAAAATATTAACCTACAGCCCCTAATACAGTTAGATATTCATCAAGCGCTATCTTTGAATAACCTCAAGCCCTTTATGGGCAAGGCCATGGCCTCATCAAATTACATTTTTAGACTGGTTCTCTTGTGTCTGACGGCTTTCTAATTTCAACTTCTAATTACCTTCACATTGTATAAATGCTATACTATACAACGTATTAAACTAAATATATCTAGACATATTTTGGGCCCAGATGATCCTATAACAGCCGTAGTATCAGTACCAGTATACCAATCTCGCTGGTGAGGTCGACGTACCCATGACTCGAAGACCATGACCAAAGTATCGAAATAATAAAGTATCCAGTTAAAAAAAATGTCGAATCGAGGAAAGTGGTGAATTAGTGAAAGTAGCGAATTAATTAAAGTAGACAATTAAAGAAAATGTCGACCAAAGTGTTACCCGACCCCGTCAGGTTAGTTAGAACGGTTGCGTAGTTGGTTCACCTGTGTCAATAGAGTCCACTCTTCAGTGATAGACTAACGGGGAATATTATGATCCGTAGTTAAGTAACCAAAGGTCAAAAATTTTAACAATTTCTAACCACGTATCAAAAACCCTACCATAAGTCTTCCCTAGTGCTTTCGCGAGTCTCTTCTCCTGGCCCAAGTCTAGACTCAGCACCTTGAGGATGCCCTTGAGCTAGTTGCATCACATTTTTGGCAGCTGGGCGTCTTATAGAATGATAATGCTGTAAAGCTTGTTGTAGAGACCAACACCATTATAATCTATTCCAAAAGCCCCGTATTACAAACTACGCCCAGTGATAAGAATAGTTTCAAGACGAGACGAGATTTCAGTCACTGTTTTTTCAATTATCAATTTTGTTAATGAATGCTTCACTTGAGTACAAATCAACGACTGAAAATCGTTTTGTAATACTCGCCTTAGGTTAGTAAAAGCTGTGTGTTCGTAAAATTGTACCACCGACTATATAGAAGACCGTCCGAGTAACAAACATGGTTCGTGTTGTGAATCAGTAAGTATAGAAAAAGTTTAGTTAATACGTCTATAGAAATCGTTTAGTTCTTAGTCGACTGAACACTAATAACAAGCACACAGAATCTGTCAGAACAGTTTCTTGAAAATCGCCGAAAACTGTTCTTATAAATAAGTGAAATTTCTTTCGAAATGTCTTAGCAACTTTTATTAAAATCAATCAATGGAATAAGTAGCTTGGCTAAAAACAAGAACAGCTAGTCAAGCTAACCAACCTAAGTTCTCTTTTTTTATGAATTACTACGCTCATCTTCATTAACAGCCTAAAGACGTCCACTGCTGAACATAGGCCTCCCCCAGAGAGCGCCACTTTGAGCGGCTGCTCGCCTCCTGCATCCATCGGCTCCTCGCGGTTTTCACCGGGTCGTCGTTCCCAGTCATTGAATTACTACGCTATTTTGACATTAATATGGGTAGGTACTTAATTTACAACGTTCATAACCTCTCACCACCATAATGGCGGTGAGACGTTTTATGTGAATTTTATAGATCCTAAAACCTGAATAATATTCTAATAGCACCGCGCTTTTTTTTAATAAAATTTTCTTGAATGTTTCCTAGGACGAAGAACGAGGTGCATGCAGAAAAGACTTTATTTAAGGGGGGCAAGTGTTCTCGTCCTTCCCTGCACCACGGGGGTGATGGAAGGGGGTATGTGGGACTCGAACCCACTAAAACCCCCCCGTGATCCGTCCGCGGGGCGACATAGGGTCGCGCTAGCATTCACTATCTTGCCCCAGCGGTAGACCCTTTCGGGCCTCTGCGCCAGTGGGTGGGTAACCTTCCACCTCAGTTACCCACCAGACGTGTGGGGCCGTGTAAGCGCAGCGGAGAGTCCCCCCACTCTCCGCCGCCGACCCCACTACGGGGGACGAAGAAGGCGCCCGAAGCACCTCCTCCGTCCCCCTCTCTGTCTGCACCGGAGGGGGTCAGAGTTGGCATCATCCTCCCTGACCCGCTCCACAGCCTCTTTTTGCGATATCACCACCTCGCAAAAGGACACCGTTGCCTGCCACGCTCTCTCGCTGTCGAGCATGGCGTTCACCACGCTCGGCAACGAGAGATCCCGGCCAACGACCGCTGAAAGTGTGCGTCGCTCAGAGTCCCAAGCAGCCCCCAAAAGTCCACCTCCCGTCCAGAGTGAGACCCAGATATTTCATCTGGATCCCAACCGAGACCGGGACCCCATCCAGAAGTACCCGCGTCCCTAGAGGGGGTCCCCCCTGAGGCCCGTGGAACAACAGGGGTTCGGTCTTAGAGAGAGCAACCTCCAGTCCCAGGGGGCAGAAAAAACTTTGATTAACCATACGTTTTTTATTTAGATTGTTATAGTAGTTTTTACTTAACTTTACAAAAGTGAGGTGACAAAATTCAACCCTCTTGTCTTGCTTTTGTAAAGTCTTAGCCAGCTAAGAATTTCATACCTCATCACTTCACAGCTCTATCGATATTTTTTTACCATAATTATCAACAAATCGATACATTTCATGTTAAGTAGGTATAGGTATCCTATCCCAACCTACTAAAATTATACATGCAAAAGTTAGGGTGTGTGAATATTTGTAACCTTATATCTCGGTAACTACTAAACCAATTTCGATAAAATTAGGAATTAACACATAGAATACTTATATCCGCGGGTGAAACCACGGAGCACAACTACTGTAATAATAAATGGAAGTATAAAAAAGTGTTACTTATGTTAGGTATTAACAGACAATTAACACAACACGAATTTGTATACAGCCTATTTAGAACCTAACTCTTAATTAAATGAACGAAGTAACATGTTACATAAACGAAAATTAATTTCGTTAAAATATTATATGAAACAAAATTTGTGGAATTAAAGGATCATTTTCACCGTTGCATCTGGGAATTATTGACTATTCACGTTTTCCAACCATGGGATTAAAACATTTTAACTCTCAATCAGCTGGATTTTACGCTAAAAAAAAGCGCGCGCGCGTGATTTACGCGTGCTTTTTGCATTGAAAAACTATTGTAATATACATTATCAGCGTATAAAAATGAAAATGGTATCCAAATTCTCTAAATATTAAAGCAGTGCAGCTTTGTAATAATGTCAGTGGTTTCGTGAAATTTTAATGAGTACCACGAATCTCATTTTCTGAGTCATATATGACAATTAAAATAAAGTAAAATGAGAAATAAAATATAATATGAAAGAAAATCTCGTTATACGCAGGTGGAATACATGCCTGAAAGCTGTTTTAACAAGATGTCGCCGCTGAAAAGAAAATGTGAAAAAAATACCTAAAGTTAGCAAAGTGATATAACCACAGACTACAAAAGTTACTGCGATATTACATAGCAACGGTTTCTTACCACATATAGTTTGTTATTTTGTTTTCAAACTCGTACTTTTGGAATAAAAGCTTTTAGCGTCAATTTTTCTTCATTTTTTAAAAACAAATTATAGTAGTCATTTGTTTAGCTTTGTTTTGACGGGCCCGATAGCTCAGTTGGTAGTATCCCTGCCTTCTAAACTGAGGGCTGTGGGTTCGATTCCTACCCAGGACAAACATTTGTGTGATGAACATAGATGTTTGTTCTGCGTCTGGGTGTTATATTGTATTCTATGTATGTATTTACAAACAAAAAAGTATATAAGTATTGTATCAGTTATCTGGTTCCCATAGTACAAGCCATGCTTAGTTTGGGGCTAGATGGCGCTGTGTGAAATGTCCACACATATTTATTATTTATTATTATTGTTTTTTTTTTTTTTTTAGAGCATACCTTTTTTTATCATCGATAGGCTAACATTTGACCTTTTCGTTCTCAGTGATGGTAAGTGATGACGCGGTCGACGATGGAGCGTCCTTGCCTAGAAGATACCTATTCACTCTAGCCTTAAAAACTCCCAGATTATATTTGTTCCATTACTTCGTCCGAATAAACGAGGAATCGAAAAGCATACCTAAAAGCAATTTGATCCAAACCGTGATAGTCGCACTGACTAGCATACCTTACCTACCCATAGCCAGCATTCCCCATTGAATTACAATGCGTTGTACCATTTTGGTCACGCGTCGCATCGACCGGCGGCGCTCAGATAAATACTGAAAAACACGATGTGTTTTAATGGCATAAAATATTCTAAACTTGTAGTTAATAAATACGATCGTGTTGAAAATAACAATACGTTTGGTTCAAAATGAAAGCATTTGAAACCCAACAAAATTCCAATCTAAACAAAGAATCGCCAAAATAAAATCGATTCAAATCTTCAATTCGATTCATTCTACCATTAGCGATTCTCTCCTTTCGCTGCATACATTCAAATGAGCCTATTTAAATCGATTTCTTTAAAGCGTCATTATTCCCAACAATCACGTGTTTACCTTCCTAAATAGATTAACCCCGGCCTTGTTCCTACGCCTCGCAATGTGGAACTACCCTCCACTGTAAAATAAACTTTCATTCAAAAACATAGAGTCCTCAATAGAGAACCGGTTTCGTTGTTTAACAGTGGAATGTACGTTAATTATGAAGGTGGCCTATTCGTCAATGTTAATCGGAACTAAATGCCTATTTCAGTACAATATAGTAGAACAGCTGAATTAGTCACAGTTACGTTTGAATTGTATTTGGGCTTTGTTGCGCGTTAACCTACCACAGGAGAGGTTTAGTGTAATTAAAGATACATTTCCATGCGTTTGTTGAACTAACTCATTGTTTAATCCGGTCTTATGACGTCCATTTGAAGTTTGCAATACTAGTCAGCTAATAAAATAGGATAAATATAACAAAAACTTCTTATTCTAATTTCTAGTTTCACTAACAACTGATGTAGTAAAAAGGTTCTCGAGTGGTGGCAATTGCTAATCCCTAATTTTATCGATTTAATTGCTTATACGGCTTTTTCTCACTATAAAGAATGTGATTTCCTCTGAACTACTAATTAGTAGAGCAGATGTAAGTAGGCAGAAAATTCCATATAATATAAGCCCAGTCGTAAGTCAACGATTGGTAACGAATGTTGTCATTATAAACAATATACCCAATGTTATTTGAAACCGTGTAGAGATGGAAACAACCAGTAACGAGATGCGACATTCATAATGAATTCTAGTGAACTAACAACAGGGCAACGTGGGGGTGGGTAAAATGATTTTACGTTGTTTTAATATGACCTTTTAGTGGTTTTATAATATTCTGAGAATCACTTAACGAACGCAATAAAGTTAAATTAATATATTTTGCTCCTAACCATGTTTTTATTTTGTTTTAATTCGTTTAAACCAGACTCATGAAACCTCAGAAAACCTTCCTTCAGAATTGAAAATTCGGTTCACTCTACAAGTACCGCTAAGAGCTGCTCAAAAATTGGAAGCGGTGGAAGAGGTAAGCGGTGTGCACAGCGTGATGGGGCTTGCAGCGTACTTAACATCCGCCATTCAGTTTGAATCGCACTCTACCTTCGAATCTCTGCATGCACATTGTCTCTACAATTAAAACATAAAAACGGCCGACTATACTATTCTGTCCCGGTAAAAAGCATTTATATGACTTATCTTGGTTTAATGAGTACCGCTAGGCGATAATGTAACTAATCAAGTTAATCAACCATTAAAAACAGAAAAATGTATGGATTTGACAGTTTCAATACGCAGTTTATGTGCATAGTTACTTGAGTTTTCAAATTTGGAACGAAATTTCATCCGTTGCATTGCTGTCAAAGTTACGTAATCACCCCACTGAAATAATTTGAAATTCATTTTAAAAAGAACAAGTTCAAAAGTCTAAAGCCAGTGGTCGCCTCTTGTTACCTCGGCTGTTGACCTGCCTATAACAAATGCTTGCACTGTCGGTCTGTCGGAACTAAAGTGTGATTACCTACAGGTACCTATTACTGCGAAGTTAACGAGCTACGCAAACATGGTGCAGGTTAATTAAATCTCCAAACACCACAGGTTCTATGGGAACATACCCCATGCTAGAGGGTGCAGTCCGCAGAGGATGTTATATAGGGGTTAAAGTAAAACTCAATCGTTTTTGTTTGTGTAAGTAGCCTAATAGAGTATTAACAGGTACTTCTTCTTAGCCTCAATGTTGGAATTGAGGTCTTGTATAGGCTTAAGACTTGGACTAACGATAACAGCCAAAACCAATGGCTTAACGTGCTCTCCAAAGCACGGTATAGCGCTATTTTTAAGTACTTTTTCGTAGCGGTCACCCATCAAAGTAGTGACCGCAGCAAATTCGAACATCTTTGTACAGAGCGTGGCATACCTACAATCCACCATTTTAGAAAAATCGCGGATTCACGGCCTCAGATAAAACTAGTGTCAATCAATATGGAACAAAAAGCATTGCGCAAAAAGTCACCCATATTATACTAGCGTTTGGTCTACTATTTGATCGAGTAATATTTTTGAAAGACACGTCCACAGAGCAAAAAGAACGCTCTAGTTGTGAAGCGACATATGTTTCAAAGCTCTGTGGATACCTACGTAGATAGTGATACCGTAGTACCTAGTAGATAGTGGTTTAGCCTCGTTTCAAATTTCTGAACCAACGAAACCTACTTGGTGAACGCATAACTGTTTCAAACTACTAAATCCTCAACTAAGTACGTATTTACCGCTCAAGTACAGGTATTATTCCAAGCATAGACTAAGCGAGCATGTAATCCTACACGTCTAATCCGAAAGGGTCCTATCCTACCTGGGGATTCATAAATATCATAAAATCTCGTTGCGAATAGATGCTGTAGGTAGGTATTCACATTTCAGACCTTATTTGTAGTTAATTCAAAGAATATTAGGCACTTTACTGGTTTATAAAAATCCTAGATAATCGGAAAATGTAGAATCAAACGAGGTGAAGCACCATTTACAGTACGCGAGGTGTGGTTATGTAGAAGGTAATCAATTGCTAACACCCCAACGGGTCCTATTGTAACATTACGTTACTTACAAGTCATCAAAGGACACCAAAGAGTATCCTACTTATATTTGTAGCGTGCACAATGAAGAGTTTCTTCATTGAAGAAACTAAACGCGCCAACTACCCATACTTATACGTTCGTTAGTAAGTATCTCTTAATAGTCCTAAAATTTTAGCATCCAGCGGGATTTGAACCCGCGCCCTTCAACTCACCGGGTTAAACGCTCTACCAACTGAGCTACGGTTACCTGACCGCTAGCTGCGAAAATCTTAAGGACTGTGTTTTTACCGACTAAGCCGCTGTGGTTTTATAGATATACCTTAAGTGTGGTATATACACTTTTAAATCATTCCCATACGTTTCTTTTACTTTTAGTTTAGATAGTTTTCGTTTTAGATAAGTACTTAGTTTAGATTTAATTTAGTTTTTAGTAATTATAGTTTTTTTTACTAGTAATTATTATAATTTCGTTAATTATTCACTTGCGAATAAAATTTTACTTTTTGTTAAAGAATCTTAGCCCCAAAACATTAATCCTGAATCCAGCCCTGATCAATCTATAGACTATTGTAATTGACCCGTAATGCAATTCAGAGGGCTCTGGGGATTCGACACGATTGTTGAATTTATGAACCTTTGATCTCCACTTCTTTGTCTCAATCTTAATTGAGTATTTACCTAAATCAGTCATGATGGCAAATCAGAGCGAAAAGGAAACCATAGAGTAGCTTTATTACAATTTTTATTTAAATAGAGGGCTAATTACGAAACGTAATGCTGAATTTGTACGGTTTGATGTCTATAAATCAATAGAACAAAAAGGATTAATTTGGGATTCTGTACTAAACTGACCTATTTACTGGCAAAAAAACTGATTATGTAACGATCCTAAACTAGTGGATCAAATCAGAATAAAATTAAATATTTTTAACATAGTAGATCAAAACGGAATAGATCACGTCAGTTATAGTGTTAGCAGGAATGGAACAATTTTTCGTTTGTGTATGCAACATGCTTAAAAAACGAAATACCTGCTGAACGCATGTATTCAATACATTTCCACCCAATAAAAGTCAATTCTATCATTACTCCCATTCAGGTTATTTACCTATACCTTATTACGTCTGATCGGAAGTAATTGAGCCGCGCTTAGATCAAACGGGCCCGCCTCACGGGATCAGCTCTTTGATAGCGAGACCTTTGTTTTTAAAGTACTTGTGAGATGACAGATAACAGATCTTATAACGAGCTTCCTTATACACCGATCAAATAGTCTTTAAGAACAGTACACTTAGTTATATTAGACTTTTTTAACATGCATGTTTTTTGATCAGAGAGGAAAGATCCTTTGTAGTTAACACCGCGATTTTTTTAAGTTATTGGCACGCACTTGGTGGCAGTCTATGAACTTTTTTTTGTTGGCAGCTCTCCACAGGCAAGACTCACATATAAAAACCTTACCCTACAGAATAAATAAAAAAATTATTATTAGACACCATTTAAACTACAAACAAGGTACACATAAAATGAGAATTGGAGCTTTGGGGCGGGGCAGTTTAGCATATATAATATTAATTTATTTTTATTCATGCCCTAGAAAGAGACGTGGAGGTACACTAATTATATAGAACCTAAGCCTATCAACTGTTGTCCACTTAAGCGTAATTCAGTTAATCCAAGTTATGGAAATCATTCATTACATCATCGTGTATAAAATATTGTAATTTTAGAAAAATATTGCCTCGATCAACGATACTATTTGTGCCGCTGCCCTATTCGTGATATTGTTATAGAACGCTTTACCTAACAAACTATAGTGCAAACGACTAAAATCTAATCTGTACTACTAAAACACGCTATCCAACGTGTGGTTTCGAACACGTTTAATCGTAACACTGAATTCGACTCAAAATTGTTGAATTCTGTCCAAAATTCGGCGAACTCGTTTATAGGTTCGTGCAATATACGTTATCATGTTATCAATTATCTTTTGAACTGACTCTGACGTATATTGTACTTTGAATATTCTACACTCAAAATATAATATGCACACTCTGTGTCTGGGAATATTCTATATTCAAAGTATGTACTATATAAATACATCGCAGTTTATACATCGTTTAAAATATTAGTCCCATCACTATGTGTAGGCTATTTTATATACGCAGAACAACAACAGTGCTAAGTGGCGGGCAAGGTAGTTCCATTATTTATCCTATGAAACTATACCTCCATGTATGAAACTGCCTTGGTGGCGTGGCGGAGCAGCTATTTAGTGTTTTAGCTCTACCTAGTTTAACATTTTTAGTATATTTGGCTATATATTCAAAGGTTTCAATAAATATTCTTTCGTTCTTATACTTTCATTCAAATCAATTGACTTAGCAGAAACAACCCGTCTAAAGTCGAAACGGCACAAAAATGCTCAAATATCAACTCGGGACCTTGGTCCTCGTAGTTCCCGAGTCTCTAGATACAAGAAATCTGGTTAGAGTCCGGGATCTATGTATATGATCATTGGGTGTTATTATTTATTTATAATTATCTGATAAATTATGCTGGAAGCAGATAAAAAGTATCGAATTTATGTTATGGTAAGCTTTATAATGAGTTACATTTTCTTTATTCACTAAAGCGTGGTCGTTCAGGGATCGCGTTACGAGGTCGTCATATCTTTTAAGCAGTATCAAATTTTTATTCATGTAATTATTAAAATGTCAGTCATTATAATCTCTTGGTTCATGGTTCCTGGAACTCAAATTAAAAGGCGTCAATGAACAAAGCTGGCTTCTTAGTGATGTTCATATTGGGAGAGATTTCTTAGATGTCACACACAAGGTGGTGGTGATGATGACGGTGATGATGTTGCTGGTTATTATGATGATGATGATTCTAGTGGTGGTGATGATGATGATGAAAGAATACAAGGGCTAGTTCATAAATCTCCTTAGGACGGGAAAAGTTGTCCGAAGGATTTATGAACAAAAACTTCACAAAGATGAAAAAGTGTCAAACGCAACATGACTGTCTCTAGCGATTTATTAATCCCAAGCAAAAATGCCTAAGCAGTAACTGTAGCCACTTTAAGAATGACCTTATATACTTATTACTCTGTCGGTTATAGGTGATATTGATATTAAATAAAGTCATTTATCAAGTGTCAAGGTGATAAGGGTTGTTTAAGAAATAAATTGCAAAATTTTACTTTATTTGATTAATGTATAAGTTACGCACGACATGTTTACTAGCGCAAGGTAATTGAATCGTAAAGTTAGCTCTAAACACTGTAGTATAAAGGCTTCATATAGTTTGGAGAGTTAGTAATAGTAGTAGTTACTAACAAAGGTGACGAGGAAGGTGATCTTTTCATAATAAGTAAGTAGTATAGAAAGAGCGGGATAAAATCCGAAATCAGCATGAGCACCGCGACAACATTTTCTCAAGTGTGTCTAACGATGACAAGTTTTCTAGCGGTGCCCAGGCTAGAGGATCAGGAGATCCACAGGAGAACTAAAATGACCAATGTAGGTCTTAAAACTAGCAGCTTACAATTGCAATGGGCAGGCTACATCGCTCGTAGGACGGACAACCAGTAGAGGAAGAAAGGTTATGTGGTGACCACAAACCAGAAGCCCAACGTAAGCCGGTGGTGGATCAACGATCTAGTGAAAACCGCGGGGAGCTGATGGATGCAGGAGGCAAGCATATGCTCAAAGTGCCACTCTATAGCTAATTCTTCTAGCTAGGCCGGAAGCCGGTATATAATTATAACACACAATTTATAATCATACAAGCAGAAACGAATTTAAAATTATTGTATAACAAATATGTATGTATCCGTCGAAAGGTTGCCTGGAAGAGATTTCTCTAAGTGATAAGGCTATTCAATACCTACTACAGCTATATGTTATTATGTACTTACTTAACATTAAATTAATTTAGTAGTATACGTACACTTTTTAGTATTGTATTGTTTTGTATTGTACATACTTACAATATTATGTTTTACTTGTACTAAATTAAAACAAAGGACGGTTACGCAGAAACAAAACATGATCCACAATCCCGCTTTATTTATATTTCCTTACAACAGGAAAAAACTTCCACGTAAAACAAAAGACGAGCGAGACACAAAAAAAACTTCAAAAAGGAATTAAACTCTGGTTAATTAAAGTCGTAAATTAAAATCCACTCACCAGGTTTATCCAGGTCGCTGATAAACTCTTCCGTCTCCACGTACCCTTGGATCCCAGCGGCCAAGAGGAAGACCAGCCACATCACTGCTCTGCTCCCACCGAACATAATCACGTCAGAATGCATCCTTAGCCACTCCATCAGTCCCGAACACCGTATACTAAACTCATTTACATTTTATCAAGCCTCAATTACATCAAGTAAAACGTTATACGAATATAAAATCTTAATTTTATAACCCTTGATACATGTAAAATTATTTATCTTAAAAATCTAACACTGTTTTGAAAATAGAGTCACACAGAAACACGTGTTGTTACTGTAAACAAATCGTGATTTCGATAGACGCGGGTGGCAGCGCGAGCGTGCGTGCGTCCCAGCGCCTCTGGCTATACTGATCGAAAACCGATAGCGAGCGGGAACAATCGTATGAAAAACAAAAATTCGAAAATTCGAATTTTGAAAACGTTAGCCACGTATTGGAATGTCAAGTTTGAAAATCGAGCTAGAGAATGGGCGGCAATCGAGTCGACTTCAGCTGAAAATAGAGGGTAGGAATTTTTCATTTAGGGTGCGAACGTCAGTCTAAGATTTAAACTTCGGAAGAGTTTTAAAATTCAAATATCTCTACTTTTGGTGTTTGGTTCGAAAATTAAATTAATAATAAAAATTAATAATATTATTTTTAATTAAACATATAATGCAATACAATACAACAACTCTTATTGCACATCAAATTAGGACATAAAAGACAATGACAAAACATATTACAATTTAGTACAATGGGCGGTCTTATCGCTATACAACTATAAAGATTTCTTCCAGACAACCTTGAGATGGATAGGAAAGTAAGAGACTATCGTAGTGGTCGGTGGTGCGGCAATTGACAAGAATTAAATTAAATTAAATTAAATTAAATTAAATTAAATTAAATTATATTAAATTAAATTAAATTAAATTAAATTAAATTAAATTAAATTAAATTAAATTAAATTAAATTAAATTAAATTAAATTAAATTAAATTAAATTAAATTAAATTAAATTAAATTAAATTAAATTAAATTAAATTAAATTAAATTAAATTAAATTAAATTAAATTAAATTAAATTAAATTAAATTAAATTAAATTAAATTAAATTAAATTAAATTAAATTAAATTAAATTAAATTAAATTAAATTAAATTAAATTAAATTAAATTAAATTAAATTAAATTAAATTAAATTAAATTAAATTAAATTAAATTAAATTAAATGCTTAGGACAATATAAATAAATATGTTTAAATGTATTATAAACATTATAAGTATAAAATGACTGAAGATTATTTTAAAATGTGGAATTTTATAAACCTGTGAAAGTTAATCAGACATATTTATTATTATGTATTGTAAAATGTACATCAACCGCCTGAAAACGTCCACAGCGGAACATAGGCCTGCCCCAGCGAGCGCCACTTTGAGCGGCTGCTCGCATCCTACATCCATCGGCTCCAAGCGGCTTTCACTCAAGAGCTTTTCAGATCGTCGTTCCACCTAGTGGGGGCCCGGCCTACGCTGCGTCTTCCAGTTCGTGATCGCCACTCAAGATAGAAGAAGATAGTTAGAGTTATTGAAATAGAGTATTTATGATTCACGATGCTACATTGACTAATGAATGCTTTTTGATTATACCGTGATTGGAATACAGAATAACACACAAGGAAAAAGGAGACCATTACCGCAACAAGGCGTTTCATATTATTATGTCGAATGTAGCACTCATTGGATCTACACAAAAGACCAAATAATGTAGAACCGTGGAAGTGAAATAATAGCGATAAATAAATAATGTTTTCGCGTCTCAACTTAATTTGGGTGCTTGAAGTAAAAAGCACTTCGTTCAATTTGAATTCTTATGCAAAAGGGTTAAAGTGTATATTTGGGTGCTGAGTATTTTAAAGGATATACTAATGTATCTTCGGCTGAAGCACGCTGTACGAGGCGCTTCTGCGAGCGAATGAATACGTAATATAACGCAGTGTGCGCGTACCATTGCTTTTTATGTACACACTTGCAGCAAATTATCGTGAATTGGAAATGGAAATGGAACATGTATAATTATTGTGAGCACGTAAAATAAAATGTTCTGGAATTTTTGCAAGACGCAATCTAGAGCTGCTTGATAAAAAAAACGTGTGTATGGTTTTTATGGTTATATAAATAACTGAACCGATCATATGACAATTTAGTGGTGACCATGAAACGGAAGATGCAGCATAGGCTTGTCCCTCACTGCAAGAGGCACGGGGTCTTCAAAGTAGCGCTTTTTGTGAAGAGCTATGTTCAGCAATTGATCTCTTATTTGTCTACATTGTGATGATGGTGCTAATGGTGGTCTCCCCCTCTTCAAGAGAAGAGAAGCGGCAGATCTCACTTTTCTGCACAGTATTGTCTTGAACTTGTTTGACTCTCCATCCTTACTTTCAAAAATCAAACTTGTAACTCCGACTAGAAAAACTTGTCGTAGAAATTATCTGAAGCTGTACACTCCTTTTTGTTCTACGAACTACCGTCAAAACGCTTTTTTCATACGGACTGTCAATCTGTTTAATTCTAATTATTCTGAGACTGTTGATATGTTTACAATGAGGCGGAATTTCTTCAAATCACTGATTAATAATCAATTCTTCATTAATAATTAACAATTCTGTTGCAATCATTATACTCTCGTTCTAATATAATTTATAAGGCTTTGTATTGTACTCAAGATGTGTTATTTTCTGTTCACTTGATATTATCTATTACCGTTATCTGTTAGTATTTTTACCTGTTAGGACACTGTAAACTCGATAGCTATAAGCGAAAACTATTTAAGGCTTTCTTATGTTTATTATCATAGTTTTATTAGCTTCTAAGCAGCTGTTGGTTTTCCAAGTAGAATAAAATAAAATAAAAAAATAAAATAATAAGTCAGGCGTTGTTAAGCCACTTAAATGCCTCCAACAAGTCGTAACACTGCAGTTGCTGTACGAGGAATGACAACTAAAAAGCTTCCCAACCAAAGGACGGTAGTACTCAATAAGTACCTATGCAAGTACTGGCTGAACGAAATGTATTGATTTATCAGTCAATGTGATAACTAATATTTGTAACGACAATATTTAGGTACCGTTATAAGTAGGTTAAGCTATTCAAGCTCTTTTACAATAATTTCAACGAACTAGTTGTTATAAGACTTCTTTAACATCAACAAAGTTCACTGACTTTTAGGTCATTACCTAGATAATTGACCTAGATAATTTCTAGGAATGTGGAACTGTAGTTCATAATTCTCCTTTCTTCTCTTTGACAACGGCGATTGAGTACAAAGGCTTCTGTCAAAGACATAACGGTACTTCTACGTAGACTACTGGTGGTGCTTTGTTTTCTTTAAATAATGAAATCACTGTAAACATAGTAAACCTACAATCAATACATGACGTTTGTAGATTACCCTTATTGTATTGTATACCTACTTATTCGGTGATAGTTGAACAACATAATTATATTGTAGGTACCTACCTACTTATGAACCTTGTGCCCGTGGGTCAATACTACGGGAAATAATTTCTTGCCGGTGTTACAACTGGGGGGCAACCACAACGTCTTATAGCATTATTACTGCAATATACTTCAATCATACATTGACAAATGACATAAAAGTAAGAATACTTTAATGTTGCAAATCCAGAGCAGTTTTGATGACGTCACGTTAAATCGTTCACTCAAATACAACTGTGATGTCATACTTTTACATCATGTTGACACTGACGTGCGACAGTGATAACGCCATATAAAAATGAAGACGTCTCATTCACACGCAGGAATATTCTATAAGTTCATGGTTCGAATTCGAACAATATTATTGTGACCTTGAAATAATAATGCCATTAAACATGATGGGTTTGTATTAGCTTGTGGTAGCCCAGCTGGTAGTACAAAGGGCAATAAATGCTATAAAACATAGATTTTATTGAATATATCATGCCATCTTGTAGTTATTTATGTAGCGAACACATGTCTGTAGTATTGAATCGGCTAATAGCCTTGCTTATGGGAAGAAGGCACCCTGACCTATGGACTTTAGCTATTGAGACACCAAAACTCCGATAGAGGTAAGTTTTATTCGCACTCGTCTCTCTTTCAAATCTCACTTTTGTAATAGGACCAGCCGCCATCTCGTTCCACCCCAGCCTGTATAAATCACCTTCTTTAGAAAAACCTAGGCAATTCTCGCAGATCATCTGTTGGAATCGGATCCATTCACAGCTTCAAGTAGTTCCAACAGCTCAATGTTAAATGTTCGATTACTAGGTTCGACTCGACCCGATCGACGTATGAATCATGTTCTGATATCGCCTTCGATTGTGAATGTCAGCTCAAACGGCTGAATTTACTGTAAGATACGCATGATTTATTTTAAAATGGTTTAAACTTTTCAACGTTTTTTTTTTGCTTATTTACAGCATTTGCAAACAGAGTTGGAAGTTCTAGACATGATATTTTGCTTGGGGTTTCGGGGGTGGTAAGGAAATCTGCAATCCCCGATACTGCTCTTAGTACTTAGAAAGTTGTAATAGCAGTGGACAGGCCAAATCGCTCGTAGAACCAACAGCTGATGGCGAAGAAAAGCGGCAACGACTAACGTATCTTCCAGTACTTTTCGCTGTAAGCCAGCCCCCCAATAGGTAGACTGATGGCTTGGTTAAAACCGCGAAGACCCGATGGACGTTAGAGGCAAGCAGTCACTGAAAGTAGCGCTCCACGGGGGAAGCCTTTGTTCAGCAGATCACGTATTCAAAATGTTGTTGATGACTTTATCAGTCACGGCGGTGATGGGGAAAGTGATCTTTTAAACTTTGTATTTTGATTCTGCTACACCTATAAATTCTTGTGTTACTGTGTGATATTGTGGGTGTGTCCGGAATAAATGCATTTCTTTACTTTCAAAAAGGTTATTTTTATGAGCTACATTTTGCAGGTGTGCTGAGCACCCTGTATGTTTACCTTATATAAAGGTTTATAATATTTTACTCATGTTTTTTTCCGTATGATTATAAACCGTACCCTTTCAAACGTAATTGATTTGATGGCCATTTTTAATTACGATACACGATATTGTTTTCCTATAACCATGTTTTGTATATTCTCCTTTATGAGATACATTGAATATTATTATGTAGTATGTAGTAATAGCACGGATTGAATAGCAGTTACTACGTAAATTATAACTAATTATGATATCTAATAAGATAGACATATTAAGTAGTCAAGTAAGCTTTTATTACCGCTAATTAGTAAGTAAGGTAAGGATGTTGGCTCTGTAGCATTTTTCAAACAACTACATTACAGAAATGCAAAATGTTGGAGCTACGTGCTCCAACATTTTAGAACAATATACTCTCGTTGACATCATTGTAGTCTAACTCAGTCCCCGTCCACCCTACATTTACAACCCACAAATATGACGGTAAATTCAACACATGAGACTTTTTCATGAACGTAAAAACCTTAATGTAAATCCTTATAAGCCATTACAAACAAAATGTTCGCGGCTATAGGCTATAGCAGCCTAGAGGCCGGAATAGGCCGCTATAATCGTTTGTCATGCACACCGACTACCTACCGCTATATTTTTCTGAGTTAGCTGATAGCTAGCTCTAAATGGAAGTCCCATCTGGTTCTATAACCTCTTACCTACACCTAACCTCCTCCTCCTCCCGACCTCATGGCAATTTCCAGTCATCGTTGAAGTCCGGGCAGATAGTAAATGAGTAGCTATTATAGGCTATCCACCACCGCGGGAGTCGTTTAGTTGTAGGTAAGTGTTACCATACGTCGGGAAAGTTCGTGAGGTTAGACGGTAATAATTCCTTCCACCATCTACTTCCGGCGCGGGGTGTAAAGGTAAAAAGTAGATCCCAATTATATCCCAAATATGTGAACTTGGGAGGGATGACTCTATAACCAGACTTGTAGTTTAAGTTCCCGTCCCATATGAGTGATCCTGATCTCATTAGACGAAGAAATTTAGTGCAATGTATGTTATTCATACATAGTTAAAAAGTAAGAAAAAGTTAAATACCACGCACCTAAATATGCCCGATGCATCCACCCAGACATGATAAATTTATTTAAAAATTACAATAAAACATTGGCTTCAATTAAATTTAGAGAATTGTGTAGCTCAGATGCTAGATAAGTCTGATTAAAAAAATGCTCTCCATCGTGTCATGCATGTCCAACTCGTATAATATGGCTAGCTTATGCTGTGTTCATGTAAGAAGGCCATATTATTATTAAGTCATAAGTATTAGGTTAAAAACACTTTTTTCTAAGAAACTCATTTTTCTTCTTCTTTTCTTTGATTCTTTTTTCTTCAATTTTTGTTCTATTATTGTTTCATTAAAAATATAACAAAGAGGTGCATTAAATAAGGAAGTCCATTGCCTTCATCTCTTATCCTAGCAATGAGATTCGTGCTAACAACGATCACGGTATTCTATATGTGATTTAAATTACAGAATAGTCACAGTACTTTTAAGTAAACGGATCGCCTCATTCATGTCCAGAGTTGACAGGAGTAAGAATGCTGTTGTTAGAAGCCTGGCAGATCGCCTGCTGCGGTCGGCAACGTACCGACAATGGTTGGCTATTGCCTCCTAATATATTTTAGATTTTTATGTATACGTGTCTACCTATAATATGGATCCTCGAGTCTGAAATAAAGTTCTATTATTATTATTATTATTATTATTATTATTATTATTATTATTAAGAACTATCTACAAACAAATATTGGTTTCACTAAAAATACCACATACTAACAACACCAAACCCGGACAAAAATCCATAGCCGTCCCATCCTGGTCCCTGCACCATAACCAACATCCCACCTACATTACATCCTTTCATGCACACATAATAGGTACACTGATATACAATACTTGTATACCAGTATCCCTGTTATGATTCAGTCTCTTCCTGCATTCGACTAGCGGCGCGAAAGAAAGATACAAAATATACCCTTACAAAGTAGGAAGGGTATGTATAAGGATAGGTATAGGCATGTGTATAGGATATCAGACGTTTTGTTACCCTTTTAACGGTCGGCTGCCGTCCTCTGCCATGGATAGATGCTTTTGTTAATGTTATCTGTAAGAATTTCTATTCAAATAACTATATCACACTTATTATTTACTTGATTAAAATAAAATTATATCGGATTTATTTTCAACCAACTACCCAATAAGGTGCTTAATTTTTTTTTTGTTAATTTTAGTGAATGTAAGTGTGTGTTTTTGTGTGTTTTCAAAACACAAAGTGTCGTCGGATTTGTCTTAATGTAGATCTTAGAGAAGTTCAAAAGAAGAACGTACAAAGGTTCAAACATCCCAAATTTCAATGGATAGTGACAAAACGTATCCTTTACTATTAAAACGTTTGCATTTTAAGGATGCACTGCTGAATTTATGCACGAATAATGCACTGGCCACGTCCACGCAAGTCCACGGGCTCGCTAGACCGACCAGAAAATGTATTTTCAAAGACTTTTTGTGCCTTTCAAACTCGTCGGTAGCCGGTGCTTCGTTGTCCGTTGACCGTTTCTTTCTAGTGCACTGGTGTATATAAATATTTGAATTGAGAATAAAATTGGGTTGTTGTTTACAAAATAGACGCGTTGTTGACTGAATTTTGCAAAAACCGTATTATAATTATTATAAAACAAATACTTGTTCTGTGCTGGGTGTTGAGGGACCATAGTCCACGTAGTTCCTGGGTCCCTAGACACAGGGAATCCTAGTTAGGGTCCAGGATCTTTGTATGTGATGGTTGGGCGTTATTTTTTTTTTCCTTTTCAATAACGCCTATTATTATTCTCTAGATTAGCTAGAAACTTGAACTCTCAATTCACTCAACATTTTAAGGTTTTGAATATTACATACTATTAAATTTCTTAAAAAAATATTGGAAAGTTTTACTATAATAAAATTATTCTATCGACAGTGCTACGTCATTCGTAGACATGAACTCTACGATTTTTCGTAGCACCACTACGGGATACGCGCTCATTTATCCATCTTAGCCATTCATGAAGATTTATGCAAGCAATTGTACGAAGTGGGTATATTTACATCAAACTATTATTTTTCTCTGTGAATGTAAGAATGAAATACTGAGGGAAGAGGAAAATGAAGTAATGATGACAAATGTACTGGAACTCCAAATGGAGTTTGCAAACGTCGGTCACAGTAAAGTATAAACAAAAAAATGATAACATTCAAAGAAAATAATAATACAAGGGCAACATTTGGTATTTGGTTTTGGTGGTGGTCGAATTAAGTTAAGAAGCACTTTTCAAATAAATAATTTGCATTTAAGAGAATATACGGAACTCACGGTTTGTAACATAAGTATTTTTATGGGTTTAAATATATACGGTAGTGTTAAATATCAATATGACATTTGTTATTCTTCATCTGTGGTAAAAAATGTAAGCCTATCGATGATAAAAAAACAAAAAAAAAACAGACGAGCTTATCTGTGTGTATACATTTCTGTGTCGATCGAAAACCGTTCTGTATAATAAAATGGCCAATATAAACATACAAGATGATCTTGAATTGATATGTTAATCCCGAAAGGGGGTAAATCTACACCCCAAGGTAGACAATGTTTCTTCTACGACTTTATTAAATTAATAGTTTTTCATTGAAGAAATGCGATGTAAAGTTTACGTTCGAAAATAGCCTTAGCGCAGCTGGGTGGTTGAACTTCGTCCTTCACCAAGTGCACATAAATAAGTTTAACGACCTGTGTTTAGAAATGAATTTATAGTATCTTGTTAACTCTCGTAGCGATCGCACGTGCAATTTTGCGAGTGGAATTATTTTTTATCATGGAGGTTTGGAAACACCCAGTTTCAAGTAAGACTCTCACAACTTGTGGGCTATCATGGTCCCATTCTCCCCCTTTCGGGATAACATACCAATTCAAGGTCACCTTGTATTTAGATCCATATAGGTATTGCATCAAAGCTCTAACCTATACTTGAAATTTATATCAACGTAATCATTACAACGCAAGAGCTATCAACTAAAGATTTAACAATTTGCTTAACATAATCAATTGAATAATTATTTTAAAAGAGTTCAATGTCAATCAACTTTTGAACAACCTTCCATTTGACCGTAGCCGGCATAATTTGCCTTCACCTTTTACAATTAACTAACTTATGGGGTTTATGACCCTCAACTTATTTTGCCTTCACCTTTTATTTATTTATTTATTTCTAAAAAAAACCAATCAACCAACTTACAAGGTTTATGACCCTTCAAGTTTGACTAAGGTCATTTCTAACCTAACTAGTTTTTACTAACCTCCTGAATTATTTTTAAAGTGAGTCCAGCAGCCCTACCACAAACTAATACAAAACCATCATTGTTCGTGACAGTAATGCTTCAAGGTTACAATAATATTGTTCAAATTCGTACCATGAACTTATAAAGTATTCTGGTGCGAGAATGAGACTTCTATATTGTTATATAGCGTTATCACTGTCGCACGTCGGTGTCAACATGATTAACAGTATGACATGACAGTTGTATTTGAGTGAACGATATAACGTGACGTCATCAAAACTGCTCTGCGTCAACTACATTACAATATTCTTACTTTTATGTCATTTTTCAAAGTATGATTGAAGTAAGACATGTGATGCTATAAGACGTTGTGGTGACCCCGCTGAATCGCATTACATTTTTAGTTTTTTTACGGTAAAGATCATTTCATAAGTTTCTTTGATCCGAAGGGAGCAGCTCTAAATTTCCATTAAGCCTCTCGCTACCAATTTAGTTAAGAGAAGGTACGTAATAAGCATATAAATATACATTAACCGCCTATCACTCGTTACTTAAGAGGCTGGTACATCGATCCATCAGGGCGTAGCGTAGGAAGGGCTCTTAAGGGAGACGTGTAGCGCAAATGGCGGAGACAAACGATGTTTGTTTATTGAAAGGATCAGAAAACAGTTCATTTACATCTATAATATTGTTATATTTGTGTTCATTGAAGCTTTAAACTTTGATAAATAAAAAAGTACTAAAATAATTACTTACAACAAACAAAAACAAGCGTGATGACCGTGGCCCCCGCTTCCCAATGGAAGGGGCCTATGTTAAGTATTGGATGTCTCCCGGCTGATATAGTGAAGTGACTTTGTGGTCATAGTTAGCGTTATTTGGTTTACCTTGGCATTTTGAAA